>OX388311.1:28212119-28601593 GCA_947579605.1 Athripsodes cinereus | reverse complement strand
CGTCTTATGTTTGTCAACAAGTGTATGGCGTTATTTGTGTTGTCGAATGTCATATTGTTTCGCTGGCGGTTTTGTGAAGTAAAAGAAATGGGTAAGTTAAAAGCGTTTGATTTTTGAGATAATAGGTATGTAATATCAGTATCCAATAAATAATTCAATAAAAATATTTATAAGTACACACCCTTGTTTCACTTTATCCCTCTCTATCCGAGTCGATGGGAACTTTATAAATTCTGGCATTATCACATTTATTGCAGACACAATTTCGTTAATGTGTATTGAGACAGTTTTTTGAGAGAAGCAGGCATTCCAATTGATTTCTGGTATGATCCAGATGCCAGAAATGACAAAGTAGTTAGAACCTGAAATATATTTACAGATGAAGAATTAAGAAAAATGTACCTATTTCTTCTCTCGTGGATGAGAATGGATACATGTATGATGTAAGTGCGAGTATGATACCTTTAACTCCAATGGTGTCTTAGTAGACCTCCTAGCTGTTGGGGTGTGAGGCCTAACTTTGTCACACAAATATATAAATAAGTCTTGTGTTAGACGGTACTGCTCTTTAAATAGGGACGGAGGAATATTCAGAGGATTTGAAATATCACGAAGATTGCGTCTGCGAATCCTATCTTCAGCCAATTGCCGACGACGCCAGAATCTCATTGACAAATAAACTGATGCCATATTCTGTAAAACAAAATTTTAGATGAAGTATGCAAATATTTGCGAAAATAACCTTTTTACAGAATCAAGAAACTATTCTAAAGCAGCAAACAACACTTGCCACATCAAATGCCTAATGCAAATAATATATTAAGACTGAGACCTATTATTTTGCAATGGTTTTTTTTACAAAAACTTAACAATTTATTAAATAATTTATTATTTAACACTATATTATTATACTGCCACACACATTTGCTGTTAATATAATATACATGCATTTATATGTCAACAAATTGTTTATTGGTGCATTATTTACAATATGTTTGTATCATTATTGTTTTGTAGAAATATTTGTAAATAAGACACTGCACTTACAATGTATAAATAAAATAAAATCAATAAATCAATTAAATACTTACAATATATTGTCAATTTTAACACTTAAATATTTCTTCTTGTTGGCTACTAGATGTCCATACGTCTATCTGTCAAAAATAACAAAACAAAACGCCGGCAAAATTCAAGTAGACGCGAGAAATCACGGCGCGTAATCAAAAACGCATAGGTTTTCACTAAATTACGGTGACGTAGGCTTACATACTACCGATGTAATTAAAAACTGACAGTTGGCTCCGTTTTGGTACAAAACGAAGACTATAAGTACGTTTTGTGTCTTACATACTTAGGCTACAGTTTGTTTATATAATTGATACATAGTAATCCAAAATAATATCAATATGTCTAGAAATTATTATATAGTTAATGCCAAAAATATAAACAAAGTGATCCAGCGCGAATTTTATCAGAAAACTTTTTTCAGCATTAATAATAATAATAATTTACGCTGTTTCACTCCTTAACATTAAGATGCTAATGTTCTCTTTCCTACTTACAATAAGATCTAAGCCATGGGTGGCCAACCTTTTCAGCAGCCGGGCCAGATTTCAGAATGAGATTTCCTACCGGGCCGCACTCCATATAAGAAACATTTGAAAATTTTACTTCACCTTAAAATTTCTACCCCCCCCCGTCGCCGAATTTTCAGAATTGTATAGATATTTGGAATGTTTCAAAACTCCTTGGTTTTCTTTAAGAATATTTTCTCAAATTACCTCTTTCAAAAAAGTAACGGGTACTTGTACCGATTATTTTTTAAAAAAAGATGCATATCGAGGGTATACAACAAAATGCACTAAGTCATTTTAGTTTTGAGATGAGATCATGGCAGTTTAATGAAAAAAAAAAGTTGAGATAAAAACGAATTCGCCGTGTATTATTTCAACTTTAATTAAGATGATATTGGTAAATGACTTTTAGGCTTTGCAAACAAATACAAACATAGGAAAAATGTTAATTACTTGAATAGTTCTTAATAATTTTTGTAGCACTAGTCTGATTTAGTGCGGTTTTGATTGCATACCCTTGATATGCTTCGCGGGCCGCACGTAGACATCCAACGGCCGCATGCGGCCCGCGGGCCGCGGGTTGGCCACCCTTGATCTAAGCTATGAAAGGACTTAAAAAATCAATGTCTTTTAAGCTTTGCAACACCAATGTGTTTGGTCACAAAATTTGTTTGGTTACATTGCCAATTTATCTTTTGAATTTTTAGTCTATAAAAACTCAACTATTTGAGTGTAAGAATGTTATGAAAAAAGAATAGAAATATTATCAAAAAAGGGCTTGAAAATAGAAACTTATATTTTCTGTAAAGATTACATTACATTATACAAAAATACAATGTCTATTATGTGGACTCCTTCTAAGAAAAGAGTTTATTTACAGTGATATTTTTCAATACGATCCTTCAGTTTTTTGTAGATATTTTCTCAATTTACTGGAATTTTTTGTACCTTTAGGCTTATCAAGAAGTGGTAGCTTTTTTTTGGCGGATATAATATAAAATCTTTATTTATTAAACGGAGAAATTGTGTTTGCTTAAAATGAACGTTCATGAGTAAAATCGGACCATGGTTTTCTTATCTTTACAAGTCTGGTCGTAAAGTGTAGACAGAGAGACTAAAATACGACTTAATTTAAGTTTATGTCACTTACACACTGCTATTGAAAAAATATATGATGTAAAAAGATAACGATATTTTTGAATCTAGTTTTTCCCACATATAAAAAAATCCTCGCAGTCAGAGGTCTTCACTCTATTATCACTTACTCCCTTTCCATATTGTTTCGTTATCACATTTCTCTGGTGTCGATTGGGTTGTTAGGTTTTGGAATCCGTCATGTCATGTTATGAAAGGCGTATTTGGGCGGTATATTATGATTACTTATTTTGTACGTGCATATTAATAAGTTTTATTCAAAACAATGATATAATTTGTTTTCATCTATTTATGTGCCTGCAGCTACAAACTGTATTGCACAATATTCGTCTGTCAAATTGTTATTTTTATATTTTTGTTTAACATGTAAAGGACTTTGCTGTGTAAAACTGAAAAAATAAATTAAAATGAAACAAAATATACAGTAATTCCACTGGTGACTTTATTAATTTGTAATTTCATTCAATACAAGTTGTTACTGAAAAAAAAATAGTAGTTGGAATAATGATGTAAGTCAGTGGTGAAGTGCAATGGAGAAATTAATATTAAAAACTGTTGTGGCCGGATTTAAACAAAACCTCCAGCATTTGCCATTGTGCGATAATGGAAAAACTTCAAAAAATCCATACTAGAGATGAACAATATTTTTTAAAGAGGTTGCCGTTTTCCACATGAATTAGTGATAGGTATTAGGTATTGTATTAGGTGATAGGTGTTCCAGATAAGCCAATTTAGACATACTTTTACTGATAATATGAGGCAAAAGAGCATTGTTAATGTGAGTTTATACAATATTGAAGTAAAAATATTTGAAAAAAATGTTTTTGAATTATATTTTATAAATTGACATCTCAATCTAAAAATAATAATTCTCTTAATATTTGAGAAAGTACTGTGAATGCGAATATTGATTTGTTTTTATTTATGTTGATACGCCGTGGATAAATAAATAAATATTATAAGTGATGAGCGTTAGTAATAAGTAATTAGACGAAAACAAATTTAATTAATTTTATTTTCATCAAATTTAATTAATTTGTTTTCGACGAATCACTTATTTTTATTAATTTAACACGAGCTTTCACCAAATAGTGTTGGTCGACAACATTGAACTTAGCCTGTGAAACTTACCTATGTGTTATTCAATTATTATTAATCGTAACAATGAATCCAAGTATTGCGTAATAAGGTTTCGTTGCGGTTTCAATTAATAGTTTTCATATTCTCCAAAATCGGTGGAAGTTTCTGTTCCATTATATTATAGAAACCAATAATGCCTTACTTTAGTAGAGAATCAAATATCTCTAGCCCATTTATACCGACTCGCCTTTCGTCTGTACAAGTACTAACTATAAACCCAGATACACCCAGAAAATTATATTCTGATCTATATTTAAAGCCCAAACCCCTGAGGGATTCTAAGTAAAATTAAAAAAAAAAACAAAACACTAAAAATACTATATACAACTTATTAATTAACAATTGTTAAGCCTTAAAAATACTGTAGAGTAGGTATGAATTTTGGGAATTTTTCAACTTTTTTTCAATTTGTGATATTTTATTTTTTGCTATCAACATATTCAGGTTTAATTTTATTCAGCTGCAAGCCATTTTTGTGTACTATTCTCGTACTGAAATACTGTTTTACCTACTTTGATAAAAAAATAATTTATTCCTTGCTCATTCTGGGTAAACCTATAGAAATACAATGTGTCCAATGCTTGGAAATAAATAATTCCTTGCTGAATCTGGGTAAATCTATAGAAATACAATATGTATATGTCGAATGCTTAGAATATTTTGATTTTTTTCTCGATTGTAAAACTAGTTATTTTTACACAATGTAACATTGTGCAAAATCTAACTAATCACATATCATCTTCATTACGCCATCACTCTTCCAGGGTAAGCGGAAAGTTGTATACACTTTGCATGCTCTCTTGTTCACCTATCTGTTCAGTAGGCTATGGTTTATTTGATCCTCGGATTGTTACGTCTCCATGAAACATTCCTCCATGCGCCCATTTTTTCCATGTGCCCAAGCCACCATAGTTTATACAATTTCATTGGTGTTCTTATCTTAGCTTTAATTCCACATCCTTCACGTATGGCACTATTACGCATTCTATCTTTCAGTCTTTAATCACATATTAATCACTTTGTTTATGTTTTCGGCATTAACTATATAACTATTTCTAGACATGATAAGATTTTTTAGATTATTATGTAATTATTGTTATTTTTTGAGCTTTTTATTTGCTACCGCGGTTTCGGTGGAGCGTCCACCATTAACGAGCGTTAATCTAATACTTTTTTTTATATTATTATATTAAAAACTTTCTTTATTATATTAAAAAGTTCTCTTATATTAAAAGTTTTAGATTAACGCTCGTTAATGGTGGACGCTCCACCGAAACCGCGGTAGCAAATAAAAAGCTCAAAAAATAACAATAATTACATAATAATCTAAAAAAATCATAACACATATTAATTGTCTATCATATAAATGTCTAATTTTACTTCCATGTCTAATTTTACTTCCATCTCTAAAAATCGGGACTAGAGAGAATATTATTATTTTAAAAATTATCCTAGAAAAGGTTTACCCAGTTGGATAATTCTTTTCTTACTCGTTTCGATTGTATGATTGTATTTGTTGACTTAATTAATAAATTTCCATTCTTAAAGATGAGCATAAAGAACATAATGATTATAAACATACCTTCAAACTGACTCGAATATTACTTTTAGGGTCGATTGAAATTTAGTCTGGAGCAATAGTAGCAAGTAATTTGATAATATTAATAATATTAATATTGTGAAGTCTTACTACCTCTATCTATTGTTATATAAACGTTTTCAAACTGTTATCGATAGTTTGTGGCGAAGTCTACTTCTCTCAGTCTACTAGACATAATATTACTATTGTATATTATATCTAAAATGTCCAACCTTGGATGTTTCACAGATGACAGAATTTGTTACATAATACGTTCATAATAATATGTATGTAGAGCAGAATTTTAGTAAAATTTAGTCTCAAAGTTTTTGGATGTTTTGTGAAAGGCAGGTATTTTTAAAATATCTCACTCAAATCATCATCATCATCATAGCCCTCAACGCTCCTCTCGGGAGCACAGTGCAGAAACCAGCCTCCTCCATTCAGAGCGCCTCTGCGCCAATTGCGTCACCTCTTTCCAAGACATTCCCTGCGATCTGATGTCGTTGTCATAGGAACGGTGTATTGTGAAAGAGGGACGCCTGTTTCATCTCAATCAGATACTGTGGTGGAACTAGAGCTATTTTTATTGGCTATGAATTCTTTATAAAAATTTAGCATTACCGTTAGTAAATGAAATTAAGAAAACATACGATTTTTAAATATCTACCCCTCTATCCATCGCAAAATTTACAATTTGGTATAAGAATTTGGGATACATCACGATCTCAACGTTTTTGTAAAACAATTATAGACAATACCCAGCTTTCCTTTTGCAGGAACGGATGAAAATAGGATGACAAAGGGGATATACCTATCTGAAAGTGGGGGTGTGGGTAAAACCACATGACTTCAGCAGGTGGATTTAATTCTCAAGGACAGCCGTGTGTTAAGTAAGAGCATTGGATTGCATGTATTAGAAACCAAAGAAGTATTTAAGGATAAATGTGTATGGCGTATCGTTCTCTCTGTCTATGATGTGCGGCGTGATGGTATGTATAAGTATATTCTAGTGATGTAACGAATATTCGTATTCACATTCGCGTTCGCGAATATTCGCATATTTCAAAGTATTCGCATTCGTATTCGCAAAAGAATATGCGAATGTTTTGCGAATATTATTTTGGTAATAAAATATCGGATATTCGGTAAAGTAACGGATACTTACCCGGTACATTGTAGAAAAAGGTATTGCAAGAAAATATTCTTTAAGAAAACCGAGGAGTTAAGAAATATTTTAAACTCCTATACCATTTTGAAAATTCGGCGACGGGGGGTAGAAATATTGATGTTTGAGCAATTGTAGAAATTTAAGCAAGTCAATATTCGCTATTCGCATTCGCGAATGTCGGCAACAAATATTCGCATTCGCATTCACATTCGCGAATATCCAAAATCACTCATTCGTTACATCACTAGTATATTCTTTTGTAAGCATGCTACGCTTTGATTAGGTATATGAAAGGCACGCTACTATGACACTGAATATCTTCAATTCAGCGATGAAGAATGTCACCTATCCTGAATTTCTTTGTTTTTTTTATGTACGATTTACAAAGAAGTAAACTTATTAGCTTATTACATCTATCAAGGTAATGAATTAGCTGGCTATCTCATTCGTGGGAGATGCCATGATAACACAGGAAAATGATAGATGGTAAACGTTATTACCATATTACGTTGTTTTGTTCACTTAGTCTTGATTAATTCGTTCACTTGAATCTTCTCATCTTATTTATTAATTTAAATGCATTTTATGGTGTTTTTGTTTTAAACTTTGATGATTTTGAAAACCCATCAGGTAAATTTAGGATCTTAACTTTTATAAATGTGATTTTGTAATTTGTTATCATGTACTATAATTGAGTATCTGATCCTGTATACATTGTAAAAATAAATAAATTACCTTATGAAACAGACTTAATCCGATATATGATAAAAGTTATTGATATTTTTGATAATGTCTTACAGATTTAACGGAAATGGGCTGGTCACATGGAAAGGACAGAGGTTATAATACCTTTCATTCATAGAACACTCGAAAACTTTTTCTTTTTTCTCTGATTGCAATATTATTCCCGTGTCGTAAAGTCGTATTGTAAACAGTAAATCTTTTGCCCCTTATGTAGCACATAATTCTTAACCCCGTGCTCTTTTAACAAGACATCTTCAGTATAACGTGAAACAGATGATGCCATGTATTTATTCAGAAGCCATTACGCAAATAATATCACCTACCCTTCTTTGAACTCAGATAAAACAATATTTGTCGATGTGGTGTAAAATGGTATTTTTTTTTATATTTGAGATTGAATGAAAATGTATGATTTTGTTATAACGAGGAAACATAACTACCTACTTTTTTTTCTTTTTTCTTCTCCGTAAGTCCCTCAATCCCTCAGAGTTCGAAAAGTAACTGAGACGAATGTATGGGATGTGCAAGGTGCCTTTCAGAGTGGTAGAGGATGTGTGGACCAGATTTTCTCCCTGCGAATGGTGACAGAGAAGCTCCTGGAGAAACACCAGAAGCTTTTCTGCGCGTTTGTTGATCTTGAAAAGGCTTATGATAGAGTAGATCGTGAGAAAATGTGGCAAGTACTATCAATGTGTGGGGTGGGTAGTCAGCTAATTCGCGCCATTGCGTCCCTATATACAGGAAGTTCTGCGTGTGTTAGAGTGAACAATAACCTGTCGGAATGGTTCACACTGACAAAAGGAGTAAAACAAGGGTGCGTTATGTCGCCATGGCTTTTTAACCTATACATTGATCATTGTATTCGTCCATTGAAAGAAATGAATGTAGGTGTTGATATGAATGGGATGAATGTAAGAGCGTTAATGTTTGCCGATGATTTGGTATTGATGGCTGAAAGTGAAAGTGATCTACAGCGAATGATGACGTGTGTGTATGAAAATTGTGCGATTAATGGATTGAGAATGAATGCAAAAAAGACAAAAATCATGGTGTTTGAAAGAGGAAGTGAGAGAACAGTATGCCAGGTGATGATTGACAACGAAGTGTTAGAGCAAGTTGACGAATGTCTGTACTTAGGTAGTTTGTTCACGAGAGATGGGAAGTGTGAAAGCGATATTGAAAGGAGAAAAGTTGCTGGCAATAAGGTAAATGGTGCAATCCGACCAATAATTGCAAATAGAAACATATCCACCACAGCTAAAAGGTTGGTGCACTCTGCTATCTTAGTGCCAACACTTATGTATGCAAGTGAGACGTGGACATGGTTAAAGAAGGATGAAAGTGGCATAAATGCAGTGGAAATGAGATCGTTGAGAAGGATGTGTGGTAAAAGTCTGAGAGATCGTGTGCGTAACATTGATATACGAAAGGAATGTGGAATGAAAGTTGGTGTAATAACAAGGATGAATGTAAATAAGTTAAGATGGTTTGGGCACGTGGAAAGAATGAATGAGGACAGAATGACTAAGAAGATATATTTGTCTGAGAGGAATGGTGCTCGGAGACGTGGACGTCCGAGGATTAAATGGCAAGATCATTTAAATCAAATCCTACAGGACGGTCACGTGTTGAGCACATTGAACAGGAGAGCATGCATGAGGAATTGTATGACAGTGACGGAAGCGAAAGATGTATGCAAAGATAGAAGGAAGTGGCGCTCGATCCTTTCTGCCTACCCCGCGAGGGAAGCGGCGTGATGGTATGTATGTATGTATGTATGTAAGTCCCTCAATTCTGAAGATCATTTATATATTTATTTAAAAATCCACGGCGTGAGCCTTTTACATGTTTAAAAATATACAATCATACAAATCAAATTTCTCATTCACAACACAGTTGGAAAACAGAAATTGGCCAGGAATAAAACACAAAAGGGAATCAGTTCATAGAAATATGTCTCGTTTGATCATGTCCAACAAGTCTCGTTCTACTCACTATTTTTCGGAAGAGCAGTTCACAAAATATTCCAAAACAGAAAATGACAATTTTGTACTCAAGTACACATTTCTATTGGGGTTATGTTTTCAATGATATTGTAGGTATCTATTATTTTTATATTTTGGGATATAAACTGAAATAATATAAAAATACGATAACCACATAACGACATTTTTTATTGCAGATTTGTATAATGTTACGACTTTTTTGTATCATATCAATAATAATAATGAAAATACAAGAAGAGTTGAGACATAGAAAAAATAAATAATTGATGTTTATAATACACTTCTAAAAATGTAATATCATCTGACGTTTGCGTTTGCGATTTTGTGATGATTTTCCGTACAAAAATTTATGTAAAAAAGCAGTTTTTTTTAAGTATCTACGGTAATATTCATTAATATCAATATATCCCACGAATGTTCCGTAGTTTTACTTTACAACTGCTTCAATTGAAGGAGGATAAAAGTTTGCTGCAAAAAATGATGATGCCTATTTGAAAGATCGCAATTTCATGACAACCTATATGTTCACTAAACGCAGTTGGTTCACCAGCTACCCCATTTGTGGCAATCGGCGTGATGGTAAAGTTAGATAGATATTACAATATATATGAAAAATTAAAAAAAAAAAGAATATAAAAATCGAGAATTCTCTCAAATGGATGGCGCACGCACATATATTATGTATTTTACCCATTTTTTACTTAAATACATCGTTTTTAGGGAAATTAAAAAAATCCCAATCATACTTAATAACAAATAAGCAAAAAAAAAATGATTTAAAGATTTGCTGTGATTAAATAATTGAAACTACTGAACGACTTGAACGTTCCTCGCAGGAGAAGTGGACAGAAATAAGCCTCCCTTACAGTCTTTTATCATTTTCACAGGAACGATGAATTGTGAAAAAGGGATGTGTAGATCATGTTGCTTATCTTGTGCATGAAAGTTTTCATTTTTCTTATATTGTAAAAACATCAAAGAAATATGAAAAATAGCAAAAATAATAATTAAAAATATTATCCAACGGCTATTCTGCGTATGCCTATTTTAATACAAATATTTTACATAATGGAAAAAAGCCAGAAATTCAGAGAGATTCTGCGCTAGTTTTGATCCAATTTCAATTTGCAAAGAGATAATGGAATAAATTCAAACCGGTTTAAAAACATTATCACACTTTCTGCTTTAGTACACAACACAAAAGTCACATTTTAACAGAATCAATTTGATGTTTAAACACACATTCATTTAGTCACTCTGATAAATGAATATTAAATTATGCTAATGTAAAGTTTTGTTAAGGGAGAGAATAATATCTTTATTAAATCCCTTTTTAATCTCCTCCATACATACTAGTTTATCTACTGGAAACAGAAGTCGTTATTAGAGTATTACCTATGTAAAATAAATACCTAATTATTTAAGCACATAAATGTATAATATAGAGTGGATTATCGTTATACAATACAGAGTATTCAATTTCTCCTTTAACTGTTATGAAGCCCCAGAATATATACGGACTCATAATTTTCATAAGAGTCCGCAGCCTTCAATATGGTCTCAGTTTTGAGAATTTCGCTTGCACTCTAAATTTTTACATTTTGTTTAAGATTTAATATTCGTCGGTAGCCTGGAGGTAGAGTCTCCGGGGTCCGGGGTTCGATCCCAGGTGCCGGCAAATTCCCCTTTTCAAGCTTTTATATTACTGTGAAAGGTGTATAAGGTTGTATATGGGTTTATAACAAAACCCAGATATATCTTTTCAAAAAAAATATATATAGGGGTTTATTTTACAAATTTTTCAGATGACAACTGATCCTCTTGCAAAGGTTTTCTGAAATTATGCACCTCCTGAAATTTAGTGAACTTATCAGCTATTATATCTGTTATTCTCTGTTCTTATAAAAAAATATATTATATATTATTTATTATATTTATTTATTATTATTATTATTATTATTATTATTATTATAAAAAAATTAATGTCACAATAATAATTATATACAGGTTTATTGGAAGAGAATGTCTCTAGGCAATAAGCACGCTGTTACATACAACACCATACATACATACAATAGTATGTATATTTTTATAAAGATGTTTTTATTATTTTTCAAAACACCTGCATCTTCATAGTTATATATTTTTTCTTTAATCTGTAAGTCTTAAAGCCATCTGTGAGTGTTGAGATACTCTGTATGCAGATTGCACGTGTATTACAGATTAGGAACTTACTCCCGAAGCTTTTATTCAATGATAACACATATTAAAATAATTTAAATTATATTATTTCTATTGTTGATGCTTACTGACAACAATAACTTATAACATCTGAATTTCCAGAATCCTGAAAAGCTTGTGATGATATTAAAATGACTTTTTAACACAATCGGAAACTGGACTTCACTTGCTCAAAAGTTTAGGTGAAACCAACGTTGATTTAACATAGCGCAACAGATTTAACATTGATAGTTCATACAGATCGAGCTAGTCCCAAATTAAGACATAAGACACTCAATTGTCAGAGGCAACACATATTGTGAATGAACACATGAATTTTATTTGACTGTGATTTTAATGCTGTTATTATTATTAATACTCTGTCGGCAGAAGATAGCCAGCGCCGGATCCACCATAGGTACACTTGGTGCAGGAAACCAGGGCGCCAAGGCCGCCAAGTAATGCCCAAATACGTAATCAAAAGTAACATTCATAATAATATGTATTTTTAAATCTCGCGCGCAAATTGTTTTGGTTATGCAATACTCAAACCTCATCATCATCATCATCATCGCCCTCAACGCTCCTCTCGGGAGCACAGGGCAGAAACCAGCCTCCTCCATTCAGAGCGTCTCTGTGCCAATTGCATCACCTCTTTCCACGACATTCCTTGCGCTCTGATATCGTTGTCATAGGAACGGTGTATTGTGAAAGAGGGACGCCCGGGCCGACGGAACCCCTGCGGACGGAAAAACAGTGCTCTTTTTGGCCAACTATCATTAGGCATTCTCAAAACATGTCCCAGCCAGGACCATCGTCTCTCCTGTATTACGGAGATTACAGGTCTCTGCTGGGTGCGCCGGCGCACAGCATCATTTGTAACATGTTCATACCATTTGACATCCAAAATCCTTCTAAGACACCCGTTTTCAAAGCTTAGTATCTTCCGCTCCTGAGCCTTGGTTAAGTGCCAAGACTCACAGCCATATAGAAGGATTGGGATGATGCACGCATTGAACAAGCGACATTTTGTCCTGATGTTGAGTCCAGACGCCTTCCAAACTTTGTTCATGTTATTGAAAGCCCCACTAGCTGCCCCTATGCGGATTGGTAATTCCGACCGGAGATCACCCTCTGGCGTTATGGTTGCTCCCAGGTACCTGAATTTGCTAACCTGAGATATTTGGGAATTACCAACCATTAGTGGGGTGTGAGTACTCGCGCATGTACTATTACATAATGTACTCCGTTTTACCAGCGTTGATACGAAGGCCAAGGCGCAAGGAATTTTCATAAAGAGCATTAGCGTTGCACTGTAATCCGTCCACAGATGTATCAAAAAGGGCTAGATCATCCGCATATTCAAGATCGTGCAGCACTCCCACAGACGTCTCACTGTTTTCACGCTGTGATAAAGGCACACCGCCAAGGCCCAGAATAGATTTTCTGAGCAGGTAGTCCATAATTATGGCAAAGATAAAAGGTGCAAATACACAGCCCTGCCGGACTTCAGTGGTGATCCTGAAGGTGTCAGTTGGACCACTTGATGTTCTGACAGAACATTCAGAGTCCATATGCAGGGCTTTGATCATGGTTACCACCTTGGGCGGGATGCCATACGCGGCCAGTATTTTCCATATGGTTGGTCTGTGGGGGCTGTCAAAAGCTTTTTCGTAGTCAATGAAGCAACATGCAAGCGGTGAGTTGAACTCTTGCGACTGTTGAAGTACGCATCTGGCACAGAAAATTGCGTCCGAACAGGACTTGCCAGGCACAAACCCGCATTGTTGCTTTCTCAGAGATGCCATACTGGTTTTTGAATACGACTCAATATGATTTGTGAGAGAACTTTACCGGGCACACTAAGTAGTGTGATGCCACGGTAGTTTCCGCATTCCAGTGGGTTTCCCTTCTTGAAAAGTGTCACGATGGATCCATTTCTCCATCTTTCGGGCAGAGCTCCTCATTCCACACCTTGTTAAAGAGATGGTACAGTGGGTGGATAAGCGCATTCATGCCATACTTAAGGAGCTCTGCGTGGATTCCATCCTGACCTGGGGCCTTGTTGTTTTTTAGCCTTTTTACAGCTGCCTCAATCTCCTCATGTGTTGGGGGGGTTTCGGCTATCCCAGATACCTGTGGGATATCTAGGTCGCCATCCTCATTGCCAACATCAAAAGGTGAGGAGGGATCTGGTCGGTTTAGAATGAACTCAAAGTGTTCTCTCCATCTTCCTCTTACTAAGTCAGGGGCAGAGATCAGGTTTCCACTGCTATCATTAATTGAGTCAGCAGTCTTATTCTGACCTCTTCCTCCTAACATGCGGGTAATTTCAAAGAGAGTCTTCGAGTCATTCCTGGCCGCGGCAGTTTGTGCAAGCTGTATTTTGGCTTCGACATCACGTCGTCTGTCTTTGCGCACAGATTGCTTTACCAGGTGGTCTAGCTCTCTGTACGAATTTCTTAGGGCCTCCAGTTTCGTAGGTGACTTTTCAGCATCTCTGAGTATTTTGACTTTTTGGCGATCTTGAATATATCCCCAGGACTCCATAGACACCCATGGTGGTTTGTTCCTCTCTTTGAACCCAATGGACGCAACCTCTGCAGCCTTCACCACTCTCTGGAACTCCTCCCAGGCCGACTCTACTGAGTCATTATCGGAAAGATACCGAGAGAGTTCAAATCCTTGGTGCAGCTCAGCCTCATACTTCATGCGAGACCGAATATTCCCTAACCCACAGACGTCAAACACTCGCGGTGCAGCTGGTCTTGCAAATTTATTGAACCTTAGCTTCATGGCTCCGACAAGGAGCTCATGATCTGTTTTCAGGTCCGCTCCACGAAATGTCCTGACATCCTGTAGATCAGAGCGGTCTCGGGCCTTAACCAAAAGATGATCAATTTGGTTTCTGGTACGTCCATCAGGTGAGGTCCATGTGTATTTGTGGATATCCTTGTGAGGAAACAGTGTTCCTCCAATAATAAGTCCTTGGAGTGTTGCATACTCTATAAGACGGGAGCCGTTGTCATTTAGCACTCCCATGCCATGCCCCCCCATTACGCCAGGACCGTTTAGTGGGTCGTTGCCTACTTTGGCATTAAAATCGCCCATCACAACGATCCTATGCCTTTTAGGAATTTTGGATGTGACGGCTGCCAGACAGTCATAAAAACTGTCCTTGACCGTCCCCTCCGCATCCTCTGTGGGGGCATAACACAAAAGTACCGTCAACGGGTCACCCGTTGCCCTAAACGAGGCGCGTAGTAGCCTGTCGGAGATGGGTCCCCAATCAAGCAGCGAGCCGGCGGCCCGTTTGCTCATTAGCAAGGCGACACCATGCTTGTGTTTTGTCTTGTGGCCAGAGTGAATCATGGAATAGTTCCCCGCCTCACTCCTACCACAATCCAAAAGACGTGCCTCAGACACACCTAGCAGGTCTAACCCATAGTCACTCGCTATCTTGGCGGTATAGTCACTCAAACCTACATAGTAAAAAATATGTACAACCTATCTAGTATCTACTTACCTATGTAGGTATGTATATAAAAACTTTATCCCAAAGCTAGCAGGTACCTACGCTCCTGTAGCTATACTAATATCATGGATGTTATTATATTGGTCCTACTGGACTCTATTTAGGTCCATGACTAATATATACATATACAACGTTCATTCATCAATTCACATAGCTGTGCCCATAATGTCTCAGTATATACATACGTACCTACTTTAAAATACTTCATAATGTATACCATGGTCCTTATCCTTAGCATAAATGGCGCAATTTCTATAGATTTTATCCCTTGTACTGGTTCATTGGATTTTCTATCCCTTTCTTTTATATGCAGTTTTGTATCTTCGCACTCGATGCATTCTTGCGTGAGTAGGTTCAAGATACAAATCTTGAACCCAATAACGCATTTCTAATATCCGTATGCCTCACTCAGCTGTCTATAGATAACATTGCAATATATATAGTATTGTGTAGGGGTGTATATAGTGATATTGGGTGTACATTGTTCTAGGACCTAGTATAGTATAATATTCCAGATGTTGATATATATACCTACTATTTCAACCTATCCATGTATTTCTTATGCTGCCTATCTTATATTGAAAGATTAGGTTGTTTTCGGACACACATTTTTTGTAGTTAAGATTTACGAAGTCCAAAAATACTCTTCTGTAGATCTGGGTACATCAGTTTTCTTGCGTATGGTGACGATGAAACATGCAATATCTCAAAACGTTTTGTGTACCTACTTTGTGGTGTTTAGTTTTTTTTTTATACATTATATTACCGCGTATACACGTTGTGTATTGTTTGATAAATTAATTAAAATGATTTCATAATTAAAAGTAATTTACATCAAATGAGTGTAATGTTGTTTTTCAAGTGGTGATTTTTGGTTTTAGAAGTAACAGAAAAAAATATTTTAGTAGTTCACACAACTTCGTTAATAATAAACTTAATTAAAAAATGAATTACCGCATTAAACTATCAGGAGCGGAGAAATTGTGATTCATTAAGGGTTGATTAATAAGCAGCCTTGAAGTAAGTAATTTAAGTGTTATAATAAGCTACATAATGAATACGAAGTAGGCTGTGAGCTAGATTACATACATATATACCATCACAGGCAGAAAGGATCGAGCGCCACTTCCTTCTATCCTTGTATACATCTTTCGCTTCCGTCACTGACAATTCCTCATGCATGTTCTTGCCATTCGATCCTCGGACGTCCACGTATCCGAGCACCATTTTTCTCAGCCAAATATTCCTTCTTGGCCATTCAGTCCTCATTCATTCTTTCCATATGCCCAAACCATCTTAATTTATTTACATTCATCCTTGTTTCATTCACACCTACTTTCATTCCACATTCCTTTCGTATATCACTGTTACGCAGACAATCTCTCAGGCTTTTTTTCCCACACCCTTCTCAACAATCTCATTTCTACTGCATTTATGTCACTTTCATCCTTCTTTAACCATGGCCACGTCTCACTTGCGTATTTTGCTAATTGAGCTAGATTAAGTTATTGCAAAAGTTCGAAATGCTACCTATCATCAGGTATGAACCATATTTTGTCTATTCTGCAATGAATATAGATTATACTAATTAAATTTTGTTTTACTAAGTAGGTATACAATTTGTTTAGATGCCAAGAATAATTGGGGGGGGGTTGCAGAATGTTTGCACCGGGGCGCTGTGACATGAAGATCCGGCCCTGAAGATAGCTCTCCTGGCTTCGAAACATTCGAGAGTGGACCGGTGTCAGAACCGTGGAGGAGCTGTTTCGCACCACCCAGGCAGGGAAGCTTTCTCTCAAATGGTCGTCAATGTCGGGGGGACCTGGCAAGACACGTGAAGAAGAACAAGACTTATTATCAATATTAAAATGTATACTAAAGATTATGTAAAGAAATAAATAAATAAACATGAAAGTTATGAGTATCGTTTTTATTAAAATCATAAGAATGGTCAGGTGATATCAAAGACATGAATTTTATTATTATACCTAGTTCAAAGTAAGCTGGTATAGACAGTAGCTATATTACCCCACAGGAAGGTAGGTTTGCAGTCACCTCGCCTGTCCGTCTGAAAAGTCAGCTTGAACAACGCCAACAGCTGTCAGTATTATAGTGAATTGGAGAATTTTCCACCTCTTTTCATGTCCTCCTAATAATAATATTATTAATACCATTTCAAAAAGATACCGTTTTGATGGGTGACAAAGCCGAATGGTGACATTTTCAAAGTGTTCACAAAGAAATGCCGAGATTAGAAATTTTAATTTATTATCATTAGTTTTTTTATGTAAAAGCTCCCTCGGTACTAACTTTTCAGTAGTTGCAGTAATTAACATAACATAACATACATAGACAACTCACACAGATCGAGCTAGTCCCAAACTCCACTTGTGGGTAATGCCGTAATGGTAAGAATGAATAAATGAATAATTACTAAGCATTCACTGTGTTGGTGTTTAGGTAGTAGAATTCCATATCGACAAATAACATAAAACAATTGTTTTATTCATTTTAATAACTTAGCATATTCATATTTTCGAGTACAGTTGTACATTCTGGGATCGCATTGGCCTTCAGCTGTAAAGATCCCTGTAAGAATCGTCTCTTTGTCAGTAATAATAATAATTTCTATTCGGTGTTTTATACACGGTGCTTATATTCCCTTTACCCATTTACCTATTCTCATTTTACAGAAACGGTTGCTGATCTGTCATTGTTACTGCTCCGCTTGCTTTAGACTTCAGATATTACGAGTACCAAGTCCGAATATAATTTATCTGCGTGTGAGAGCGATATAACACTGATTATAGTAATACATTTATTCATTTATTATACGAACACAAGAAAAACATTGCACAATAAAAAAAGTATCAAAAAATCAAGACATAGAATTTAAGTACAAACACGGCTTGTAGTAAAATTTGTTTGATAATGATTTTGTAATTTGAAACCTGACCCCCTAGACAAACACACACTTGGCGATCGTCTACAAACGAATTTTCGACTATAACCGCAACTTTCTTCTGCGTCGATGTCCTCACTGCTGAGGGTCGTGACCATCCTCTCTCCTTGTCCGTACTACGTTCTGGATTGTAGTCCTCCACCTCTCCCGACACACCGCCGTACGCATTGCTCCAACCACTGATGTACCTGTGGCAGCCTTGATTTGGTCAGTCCATCTAGTGGGGGATCTTCCTCTACCTCTTCTGCCTTCTACTCCTCCCACGACCATCAGTTTCTCAAGGCTATTGTCGTCTCTTCTGGCAATGTGTCCGAAAAACTGAAGGACTCGCTTTAGACAGATGGAGGACAGCCTGTCGTCTACTTTTAGCTCCTTTAGAATGGAGATATTGGTCCTTCTCGCTGTCCAGGGGATTCTCAGCATTCGTCTCCAGCACCACATCTCGAAGGCATTGATCCTTTGCCTTTCGCATATAACCGCAACAATAACGCATAATTATACGGTACATGTAGGTAGATTGTCGAAAAGTTCGCCAGTAGTCGATCGCTAAGTACGGTTTGTCTACGGCCCCAAGTCACTTTCTTAATATTAAAAATAGTTTAACTCATTAACTCAAACCATTCATGTTTCTTTACATAAATATTTATGATTATTTATATTTTTGCTTATTCTCATTATTTGATTTAAAGTTTTATCTATTCTATTTATAATTTATTAATTAAACAAGGTATATAGCTATTCCATTGTTGGCTTTATTAATTTGCGAGCCGGCTTTCAAGAGCTTCCGATCTCATCGTCAGGCAAATGTAAAGTAAAGCCTGACGATGAGAGTGGAAGCTATTGAAAGTCGACTCGAAAATTAATAAAGTCAACAATGGAATAACTATATATCTTGCTTTATTAATAAGTAATAATATGGACTTCCACCATGAACCTTCGGTCGATCAATTAAACTTATATATTTAACCATATTATTTAATTTATTAGAGTTTGATGATATTCTTTTTCCTTTTGTCAGTGATCACCTTGAAATTTGATTATTTTGTGTCCCTATATATTTTAAAAATGTATAAAGCTCACACCGTAAATATTTGTAATGTATTTAAAATTTTGCCAACGAATAAACGATTAACTGGGTTAAACTTTTGATTAATGGTGCTAAGTAATAATAAAAAAAAACATGACAAGAATATCAGCAGGTACCTACCTTATATTCTTAGGTATTATGTGTTTGAAAAATTCTTCCGGAATGAAATGACAAAAACATTCTATTCATTGTTTATTCACCATCAGCACCGTCTTTCTTCCAATCAACCAGAGACGTCGTCGTCCTTCACGGAATGAGGATGAGAATGCAATAACATTTACTAGCCCGAAATGAAATAAATGAAAGGGCGTCAAATATAATGGAAACAGAATTATTATTATTAGTACGGAATATGAACTAAATATATTAAAAAAGTAGAGAATATAAGATCATATAATATAATAAAAGGATCAAATAATTTTAGTTATTTGAGAGAAATCACTGCTCAGCTATTTTTTTTTTTTTAAAAAGAAGATATATCTGGGTTTTGTTTGTTATAAACCCAAATACAACCTTATACACCTTTCACAGTAAGCTACTAAAAGCTTGTGTCGTGAAAGGGGAGTTTGCCGGCACCTGGTATCGAACCACCGACCCCATGTTCACGAGGCCGAGACTCTACCTCCAGGCTACCGACGAACTCATGTACTTGAAGTCACTCTCTGTATATTGATTGTATATGATTAAAATGTATTTTGTATTTTTGTGTAAATTTGCTTGTAAGCAATGTAGATTAGAATTAAAGAGAAAATAAATAAAAATAATAATTGTTAAGTATCAAAAAAACAATATGAAGATTTAATAATATTTACTAAAAATAGAACAAAAAAATCTTATAGATCTTATAATTAATCAAAAATTAAATAATCAAATAGTATTATTAATTGGACAAAGCACATCTCGCGACAAGATGGGATTGCGGGTTCAAGTCCCGTCCGGGGCACTACAAAATGAGGTGACGTTGTCTTTTCCAAGTCTTATAATATTATGGTAGTTTCGTGAGTTAAATTTACAGTATATACAGTACAGATAATAATTTAATCTTACCAAAATGAAAAAAAAAAAAATTATTATAACTTAAATAATATAACCAACTAGAAAATAAAATAAAGGTACTAAATATTGGTGTTTGAAAGAGAGATTGAAAGAAAAAACAAATAAAGGTTGGAAATGAATGTTTGGAGCAAGTGGACGAATATGTATATTTAGGAAGTATGTTTGTGAGGGATGATAGATACGAAAGGGACATTGAAAAAAGAAAAGTGGCTGGTACGAGAGTAATCGGTGCACTTCGATCTATTGTTAGCAATAGCAATGTCTCGAACATGGCTAAAATGCTGATGCACAACGCCATCCTCGTACCGACACTGATGTATGCAAGCGAAACTTGGACATGGCTGAAGAAGGACGAGAGTGGAATAAATGCAGTGGAGATGCGATCACTGAGAAGAATGGTAGGTAAAACATTGCGTGATAGAGTAAGAAATGAGGATATTAGAAGAATGAGTGGATGCAAGAGGAGTATTGTTGATAGAATGCGTGTAAATAAATTGAGATGGTTTGGTCATGTGGAGCGAATGGATGGTGTAAGATTGACGAAGAGGGTGTATTTATCTGAAAGAGAGGGTGTGAGAAAGCGCGGACGTCCAAGAACTACGTGGCTTGACCACGTGGATCAATTTCTCTAGGACGATCGCGTGTTAAGTAAGAGGAATCGGCGTGCATGTATGAGAAACTGGATGAATGTAGAGGAAGCGAAAGATGTATGTAAGGATAGATTGACATGGCGTTCTGTTCTCTCTGCCTACCCCTCCTGGGACGCGGCGTGAGGGTATAGTATAGTATAGTACTAAATATTTTTTCTTTATTCAAAAACCTGGCCAAGAATTGAATGTGGCTCGTGCTTTGGAAAGGTTTTGATCCATGTATCGTTTCAACAGAATCAAAAATTTATTGACAATATATTTGTGCGTTCATTAGTTCATTTCTGCAGTTCGTCTGCTGATTACCCCGCTTGTAGGAGATGGCGTGATAGTTTAGATTTATAGAAGCTGAGTAAAATAACACCAGTAAGTAAAACAATAATTTAAGAAAGAATAAATCTAATTATTTGGCTTCTGTCCGGGATCCTTTGTCTCCGAGCGCGTGTTTTTTTTCTCATGTATATACTTATTTTTGTTAGGCAAAGAATGTCCCAAATAATTTGTCAGTTGTAATGCGGGTAATCAATTGAATTAAAAGGTCCTTTATAAATTATCCTTCATCGGTTCTGGAAGGGTATTGAACTTATATTTTTTTTATAAAAACGTAATGTGATTCGTATTTTTTTCAGAAATATTTATACATTTTATACTATACTATCATGGCGTATCCAAATAGTAGAACAGCCAACGGATCAAGCGCAAGAAATGAATATGTGGATTGTCTTTTCCGTGGCAAAAAAGAAGATATTCAGAATGGGTGGCATGCCTCATCGCTGATTTGCAGTTAGATGTTAATTATTTTTTATACGTGAGGTTTTACAAATACCTGCTTTTTTACAAGATAAAAGGTTAGGAGACATTTTGGCACGACGAGGACAATTTTCATGTATATTACACATATCTAATTTATACTGGCTGTACCATATTTTGTTGAAAAAGCCGTTATGGTATTTTATAGATAATTAGACTTAACTCCATAGTTGAATAAAATATTGGGAAGCTTTTAAAACTAACGCTACCCACCCTGAATGGTATATTTATTATTTATTGGCACGGAGACAACTAACCTGAATAACTTGTTTCTTTCTTAACATGGAGAGAATGATTTGTAAGTTAATTACACGCATTAAGTGCACTGATTATCCCATTTGTTAGAGATGTCGTGATAGTATTAATGGAAAAACGAAGCGGGTACGTAAATTGCAATTTTTTATACAGTGCAAACATATGTAAAATACTGGAGACAAGAATTATGAGTCTAACATTATTAACGTCTTCTTTTAAAATGGTCGACTTGTTGCCAGGCAATTTCTTCCACTCAACCATATGAAATTATAAAAAAGAAAAATAATAGAATTGTTTCTTCGAAACACTCACAATTTGTAATTCTTTACGCCTTAAAAATACGTTCTATTCTTTTGAAAATAGAATTCCTAAGAAAACAACACAACAACATAATTCTTTACTTTCAAAGAAATCGTTCATATATCTAAAAATAAAAACAGTATTTTACAAATTATTTTATAATATTTTGAAATCTGTATATTAAACTTGAGTAGGCATATTTGATTTGCGAAATATAAAACCTTTGTTTGAAAGCTGGTATTGGGAATAAAATATTGAAAACAGTATCATGAATTTTCTCATAAATTGATACTTTTATTTTATCGATAATAAATTTGAATACAGTGGAACCTTTCATAACGAGCACCTCTCATAACGAGTAATTCGCGTAACGAGCAAAAAAAAAAGTGAAAAAGTTGCTCCCATAACGAGCGACATTTCGCATAACGAGTAAGAGAGAAAGAGTAAGTCCCTTTTTCACGACAATCACTTGTGACCTTGTGAGCCGGGAGTTCCGCAGTCTTCACAATCAGTCTGCACTCGCTCCATTAGCGCATTGGTTTTGTATGTGATCCCCCATTCGTCTAAAATTTGTATTGATATTATTAGTAATTTATTGTGTGCAAAGTATTATAATCCGTGCAAAAATGTCCCCGAAGAAAAAACACAAGAAGACAGCCAGAGAACAATAAAAATAACTGTTGAAATGAAACGTAAAATCATTGAAAAGCGAGAACAAGGTGTGAGCGTGGCATATCTAGCGCGCACATACTATCGGTCAACATCAACGATCTGCACTATTCTCAAGAACAAAGATAAAATTAAGAAAATGGATGCTTCAAAGGGAGTGTCAAGAATATCTACGAAATGATTACGTTTACGACTAGTTTTCTAGTTGAAAATGATTACCTACTTTATTTGTCATAAACTCATGTTTTTTTTCCAAATCTAAATTGTATTACAAGTTGTTACACTCCTTTATAAGTAATTTTATTTGAATAATCGTTAATAAAAAAAAAAAACATTGAGTATTCTTTCGGCATGGAACACATTATCGTATTTTACATTGATTTCTTTAGATAAAAATGTTTGGCATAACGAGTATTTCGCTTAACGAGTAAGAGTCTGGAACAAATTAAACTCGTTATGAGAGGTTCCACTGTAATTCTCTTTTCTAAGTACTTGTACTTTTGCAAAATAGCTAATTTCATACGCTTTGATATTTAATACTGTTAAGTATTTTTATTTTAAATATGTTTTATTTTTATGTAAATCAATTTTTAAACTATACCTACTTTTTTGAGACTACAATTGTTAATTTTCTTTCAATTTATGTTTAACATTCCTCTTGGGAGATGAAGATTGAATAAAGTCCAGTCAAATTGTTCTTATCCCAAAATTCATTGTACACATCACTGAAGCTTTATAATGAAATCCCGAAAAATAGAAAGATAAGTTAAAGGAAAAATTTAAATAAGAATTAAGAAAATATATTATTAATACTAGAATTTAAGAAAATATTGTATGTAGTGTACGAGTAATGTAGTGTTATATATAAAAATTGTATTACATTAGAGTCTCATCAAATTGTGAGTTCCAACTTAATAAAGATTAAACTAAAACTTAATCTTATAATGTAACTTATTCGTAAGTAGCTGTTTCCAAAATATAAACAATAATGCTACTATCAGTTATGTTATAGATTAGTTGGAAGGTATCGCTTCTACAACAAACTCACGCATTGTACAATATTATTTATTTGTATCACAATATTTTAAAACTTTAAAAATATGGATTGTGCAATAAAGTTTATTATAATTATCTTGACCCTCTTTTACAATACAACATCCAAATGTAAGATATCAGTGCGTCAAGAATGTATTGAATCCTCTTCTATTGTATTAATGCATCTTATCTTTGAAACCATCAAATTTGTTAAATTCATTTTTAAAAGATGGCATCTAAAAAAAGTAACTTGTTAATATTTGAAAAATCATCGATCATTTTTAAGAAATAATCGAGCGAGAAAAATTCAATTATTTTGTTTGCAAAAATAAATATTACACAATACGGTTATTGCTGATGTTAAATTGAATATAAATATTTTTGATTGGCAAACTTTTTTCTGACAACTTGATGGGCATATTACACGTAAGAGATATGAGCATAATATGAAAGCTAATATTATTATTTCATATTTTGAATGTAGATCATAGTATTGTTTTTTTCTCGCAATATTAACCCTTCACTTTTCTACAAGTAAAGCTCCACGTAATTTGATACAATTTCGAAACCAAAAAGTTGATATTGAAGAAACCTCCGTAGTATTCTGAATATAATCATACCTATAATATAACTAGCTGAGCCGGCAAACGTTGTTATGCTTTATATGTACATTATTTATTTGCCATATACATTATAAGTATATCGACCGGAGTTGAAAATGATTAACATAACATAATATAACATACATAGACATTTCACACAGATCGAGCTAGTCCCAAACTAAGATGAATCTTGTATTATGGGTACTAACGCGACGACACACACATATACATGTAACACCCAGACCCAGGACAATTTGAAAAAGGTCATTCCTCAATCTGCCCTGGCCGGGAATCGAACCCGGGACCTCGTGACTCAAAGGCAAGAGCGTTACCTCCGCGCCACACCGGCCGACTGAATTACTAATATCGCTATTAAAAATGGTGGTTGATGGTAGGAGGGTGAAAATTTAGGGCTGTATGTATTTTTCAGAGCCTCACCAAAAAAAAAATTAACCAAAGAAAATAAATCGGGGTGGACCACCCTTAACCTCGAAGAGAATGAAAAACAGATGTTGGCCGATTCTCAAACCTAACCAATAAGCACACAAAATTTCATCAAAATCAGTCCAGCCGTTTCGGAAGAGTATGATAACAAACATCGTAACACGAGAATTTTATATTATAAGATATAACTATAATAGGGATATATATAGAATAGTAAAACAATTTGATGTGTAGAGTCCCCAGCAAAAATAGAACTCCATTTCTTTTCTGTAAGCTTTTGAGTGTCACATCAAAGGCAGATATTTATAAAACAATACGTTCAAGACATTCAACATATTCAATTAAACGATGTGATACACCATCCATCTTGAATATTTTATTTCTAATGACACATAGAAGACAGCCTTTACGTTTGTTATAAAAGATTTGTTTACTGGCTTCCCCGTTTGTGGAAGATTTTAATTTATTTATGATGAGAGTGTATAGATAGATAAAATGAATTAACCATTTGACTTAGTGGAAACAAAATGTCAAAATTCGACGTGGTTTAAAATGTCGGACTCAAGGATTGACAGGCATGTTGTATGCTGAGTGATGAACGGACATATGATGGATGTGATGGAAGTGCCGTGTGCCATAGATTTTCATGACATTGATGTATGCTGAAACGAAATTTTTCCAATATCTACGGACACACATACTCGTATGTGTTTAGCAAAATTTTCTATCTAGGTTAAGAAAATGCTTTAATTACATTTTATTACTCTGTTTGTTTCTATCAGTTAGAGGGATATAATAAGTATAGTCAACAGATTCTAAACACGGGGCTTATTTTGACCAGCCAACCCTTCAGACTCCCCACTTTGGCACCTCCGGTATGGACAAAATTGCCTTTAAAGTAGAATTTCGGAAAACTGGAAGTTCTCGAGCTTCTGCGCTATTCTGGTGTTCGGTATTATGGTTAATTAATAATAATATGGTTAATTAAAATATAATAACTGCGCTATTATGGTTAACTATGTCACACATGTATTGTGTGATATCACTTTATTTTATTTTTTCCCAATATGGGCTATTTTTGTTTCTTTATGTTTATTGTTCCAACGAGGCGACTTACGTTGATCTGTTCTTCGGGTCGCCCGTGAGGAAATGAAAGTGATGTGTGCAAATTCGGATAAATAGGAGTCTCCGACTCCTGAGATATCCGAGTGTGTAGAGGTTCTTTGAATGGGTGTTCGGTGTATTTCCTCCAATGTGCAATAAAATATCATTATTGAAGAGAGACCCACCTCACACCCGGATATTTCAGGAGTCATAGAATCCTATTTATTCGCACATTCAAACTAAAATTGAATATTGAGCAGGTCTGAAGGACCGACCGGTTAAAACCGCCATCGTGGGAATCTTTTATACTACACTCTCTCTTCAATGCCCCTTTTGAAAGTATGTTTATTTTTTTTATCATTAAATATATCTGCAACAACTGGATTAATTTCGCAAGGGAAATATATTTTTGAAGATGATGATGATAAAGAAGAATGAGTCTTTGGTGCCGTTTGTATGGAGTATCCATTTCAAGAGCGTGGGAAATTCTGTTAGAAGAGCGATGAAGAGCTGATTGTAGTTGTAGATTGATTTTTTGAAGGTCCTCGGACAATCGATTCTAGCTGATTCGCGGCGATAAAAGAATTTTGGTAGAAACAAGACTTGTGTTTGCTCTGCTGATCTCGCCCAATACGTGAATAAAAAATGTGTATATATATAAATAGTTTTAAACAAATAATTTATCTAAATAACAAGAATTAAGAAGTTTCTATACTAAAGATTTTAAAACTTAGTTTGAAACGGAAACAGATTTTCTCTAGTCGATGTTGCCAGTCACCGCATTTTAAAATGCAGGAAAGCTTTCGCGATGACCGTTTATAATTAAAATTCTGACTTCCTTTCATAGAAACATAGTTTCGTTGAAAAGTTTGCAGTTTTGCGGTAGGCTATGGGTGCTTTCAACCGCACTTTAACAATTTAATATAAAATTTTCTAATAGTTTCGCTAACTATGGATCTAGAATAAGGAATTATATATGCAGTGGTGAAAACTTTGTGTTATTCTATAGAATCATTCTGATGAATTGTTATTTGGGTTTTCCATAAGATAATTTCCATTTTCAAACATATTTATAAATCTGTTTTTATTCAATAAATAAATATGCAGTTATCCTTTTTGCTCGCGTTAATCGTTCTTTTTGTCGAAAATTCAAAACATCTTGAACTGCATTTTGCCTTAACTATTTTTTTGGCTTAAATGTGGGGTGTCAATCTCTAAGTTTTCCAATATAAAGTATTTTTTATGAAGGTATCAAGCCGTTTATATTTTATACTTTAACATGCACATGTGGGGTGCAAACTAATTTTTTTTACAATGGAAAGAGGTTTTTATAGGTTTTTTGCACAGTTTCTCTAACGTCTGTTTATTTCAACCCAACGGCATCGGGTTCAAAAGTAAGTTTAAAACATATCAGCATGATGTTTTTAAATGTAAATGGTTATAATGTTATTAATGTTATTTTTTTGTTCTATAAGTACAACCAGCGCTATTGGCGGGTAGATTCTGCAATAATCTTATTTTTCACATTGTTATGTAGGTAGTCACAGATAGATATTTATTTAAAGTATTTAGTCGGTGTGCTCCTACTTTTACTTATCTTCATTCCCAAAGCATTCACGTTCACTGCCGATGACGTAGACCGGCTGAAGAAGTTTGTTTCGAATTTTCAGAGTTGTAGAAATTGGTAAACTTTTCCAATATTTTATCTCGTGAAGTGTTTTGGACGGACGTTAAGAATATTGCTTTTTTTTTACTATTTAAATTTGTTCAGAATGTAAGTGCCTACCTGCCTTATCATGTTTCTAATTTCACCTTCTGTTTCGGTTTAATTTCCAGTTTCGAATATTTTTAATTTAACTTCTGTAAATATTTATTTATTCATTTCGATTTTTAAACATTTGAATATACATTAAAAAATATATAATTTACAAATCACAAAATATAAACAATGCATTATCCTACTCAACTTGTATCCATAATTTCACAATTTGCTATATTACACTGAGCCCACAATGTTGTCATTGATATTAAAGATAGAAATAAAACAGTAAGACAAAACATCGACTTAGTATGCATAAAAAAAAAACACCCAAAGCAGACAATGCGGGTGCGCATATAAAATTACACTTTAAAAAAAAGTGATGAATAATAAGATATCTTTCTCTCCTTATTAAATTTTATAGTAAGAATTTATAAAATGAACACCAACTTCGATTTTTTTCATCTTATCATCTATTCTTAGTAACGGAGTAGTTGATGTTTCTAGATCGTAGATCTTGCTGAGTATAAAAAATTGAATTAGGTTTTTTATTTTTATATACATTTTAAAGGATACTTGCAAACACTTTGATGTATTTTTTTTCATCTGAGAATTCAAAGATAATGAAATTTTTTTCTGAAATGAAACGGCACAAGCTTTTAGCTTAGTGTGAAAGGTGTATAAGGTTGTATTTGGGTTTATAACAAAATCCAGATATATCTTTAAAAAAAAAAATACCTACACATGAAACTGCTATTGGGGCTTATAAGCGAGAATTTCGGAGCTTTCAGTATATCGTCTGGTAGCTTAATTGGACAATGCTCATCTCGCGAAAAGGATGGGTTGCGGGTTCAATTCCCGTTTGGGGAACTACCAAATAAGGTGACGTTATTTTTTTCAAGCTTTATTTTCATGTGTTGAATATTTTTTCTGAATAAGTCATTCAAAATACATTTTTGGATGTATGAGTGCCAAAGTTGAGATTATTTTTAATTAGATACAAAAGGAGGTGATACAAAAGGGATGGTATATTCTCAAAATTTAGAGCATTGATTTGTAAGTTGTTACCGATATATTTTTATTAAATGAGACATATTATTGATAAGATGATAGGTGTTTGAGAATAAATTATTGAATAAAGTTTAATTGATCAAATTATTCCACAAATCCTATTTACTCGTTCTTAGTGCGTCTTTTCACCAAGTATGTCACCATTTTCCACGACATTCCTAATGTCCTGATGTCGTAGTTGTCGTCGTAGGAACAATTATAAAATAGAAATTTCCAGGCTGTCAAAATCTTGTGGACGTCAAAACAGTTTTCTTTTGGCCAACTATCGCTGGTGGACATTCTCATCACGATCCAGCGAAAATTATCGCCTCTTCTGCGTTACAGGGACTGCAAGGTCTTGAGCTGAGCGCGTTGGTTCACCGTATCATTTGTAAGATATTCAACATGATTTTAGCAATAATAGTTTTTTTTGTTTCATTATTAATTTTGAATTTCTTGGAGCACCCGATAAAGAATTGGTCTCCCACTCTTCTCCATAAGTTTTTGAGTGTCCTCTTTAAGGCAAGTGTTCGAAAAATAAAGACATTTTACATCTTAAATTCAGCGATGAGATCTGCCATATATCCTGAATGTCAAATTTTTTGTTGGCACGAAGAGGACAGCTGGTCTGCTGGCTACCCCACTTGTGGGATATGCCGTGATGGTACAGATAGATAGATTAATATTGTTTTTTACAATATATTTCATATGAAAGATCACTTTTATAAATTTAGTACCTGCAGCTTGTTAACTTATATTTTTGTCTGTCAAATTGTTTTTTTATTAATATTGCTTTTGACATATAAAAGGCTCTAAAAAATTACTGCGTTAATGAATTAGGTACTTGAAATACTTGTGTTGGAATTGAGTAGGAGTATTATTGAGTTCCCGGAACATTGAGAATTATTCATTATTGGAAATCCGAATTTATTTTTAAAAGGAAAAAGCAAAGCTGCTTAGCAAGTTTTCACGCAGGTATCTACGCCATAATATTTTCCCTAATACCCGCTAGAAGTAAGTTGTCAAAAAATGACGTTAGGTATAAATCATTCCATTTTCATTCTTAATATAAAAAAGGGGAAAAATCCCACCATTCCCAAAAGATGATGCGTCATGAGTTTTATCAGTAATTTTAAGTCGACAGGAAATATTTATTATTATCACTATTAAATGAGAGATAAAAGAACAGTGATTCAAAGCTGGTACTTCGGCTAAGCAAAGGCATATAATTTGATCCCTATTATAACAGGATTCAATCAAAATGCATATTGACAATAATAATAATATATTTTTGAACATGCATCATTTTATTGAATAAAATCTAGATATAAGGAGTGCCTGTTAAAAATAGGTCCCCTGCTCTTTTATGCAAATTTATGAATGTGTATTATATTAAAGTACATACATTTTATATCTTCAGATGAAATATGCTACATATTCTGGATGTAATATTATTTATCGGAATGGAGGGGACAATTTGAAGCATTTTTCTTACATACAAGAACTCTATTGACAACCTCTCTTGTAGAGGATATCTTAAAGGTATGTATATATATTATGTTCCTATTACAATAGAATAGACTTAAGGGTCTAAATTTTTAATGTTTTTATTCTCCTGAATAACAGTTTCTTCGCGAAATTATCTGAAATTCATTCCACAACACAATATAAGTTCTATTATAGGTTTGCTATGACTATCACTGTATTTACTTGTTGCTAGCAGACCAAGGCAAAGAATATTATATATTAATCGAGATCTGGAGTAGCTTAATGCTAAAACGGTTAACACTCTTCTGCATAGGATCAGAAGTTTTGAAATGGAAACCCACGATTTCGGAGGCAATGTCATAATAAAGGCTGTCCGGTCATCGGAGGTCAGTGAGTTTTATTAACTCATTTTTTTCTGTGACTTGCGTTTGAAGACATGTCTAATAGAAAGCATTCCGGATGATTGACGTAAAGTTGAGTGAACATTTTTATTCAAAAGGGTTGGGCCTAGGAATTACTTCGTAAGTATAAAGTTAGTAAATAGTACACTCATATTTCGAATATGAATGATAGACAAAACCGACATAATAATAAATATAAATTAAATTTCCGTTTATCGAAAAATTTGTGTCTCATTTGTGTAAACACAAACTTATAATTTTTTATCAAGCCACTATCGAGTAAGAACAACAACTTGGTGGGATAAGTTGGTGTGAATTGGATGCAGACAACATTGAATGGTACACATGTAAAGAAATGGAGAGAACATTCTTCCAAAAGTGGATGGTAGGTTTAATAGAAGAAAAGGACTCTTTAATAGGTCTTTATAAAATCATTCTTATTCCTCTAAAATTCAATTATTATTGCGTGATATTCTCGTTTTCTATTGAGATCATCAAAAATATGGTTTATTTGTCCAATATAGGTAATTGGAAGTTTGATGGTAGAGCCTTAGATATTTGAGTGAAATGATAATGATTCGAACTGTACTGCCGATAGTTAAAACCTGTTTAGTATAGGTAGTTACCTACGTAAAGTTTCTTGGAGGAGATTTCCGGTAACCAGAAACCAACAAAGATAAGAATACATTTTAAACCACTAAGTAATAAGGCGTTATGAAAGAAAATAGACGTATTTCATTTAAATCGAAGTAGCGTAAGATGGGGTGATGGTGTACATACTTAGCTAGTTTCACTTTTGGGCAGACATTTCACAGTGACGGCTGCCACATGTTTCTATTAAACCTTCACAGTGACGGCTTGTAGAAAAGGGACAAAGTATTATTACTATACTATACTCAAGTAATATTAAACTATTCCTTAACTTTTTGTAGTAAGTATCTTTATTATGGGTATAAAATTATAGTTAACGCTGTGATCTAGTTCCCTGTATAAACATTTCCTTAAATATTTTTGAAATTTCTATATAAAAATGGCCAAACTAGTGCTAGCTATCGTAAGTTTGTGATATCAATACCGGATACTTTTTCATACCGAGTACCGAAGGATCATCCAAGCAAAATCTATTATTGAATAAATGGATATTCCCGGTACCAGATAATGTAGACCGGTCCCGCCGCTGGAAAATCCAGTGACGGGATACCATTAAAAAAGTGGTATAGGAATTCGCAATATCTCTTTTCGGTTTTGTTTGAAGAATAATTTTAAAGACTCCTTTTTAGTTTAGTAATTTTTAAATGCATTGGGTACTTACTTACCATATATCTAATTAATTTTTCATGAGGGATGATTTGATGTTTCTCCAATACATAAATATACAAATATGTATATACGTGACTATTTAAAATTAAAATGTTATGGAATCGATATAATCATAAAGAAGTCTTAATCATTGACGTAAATATAAATGTAAGTATAATTTTCTTCAAAGAACTTGGTACTCTTAAAAAGTTATTTCTATACTTTAATACCCATTTTATTGTAAATAATACTTTGTCAATAACGATATTGAAGTTTTGTTCCTTAAAGAAGTAAGTATATGGAAGTTGTTGATGCGTTAAGATTGGAAACAGGTGCTACGTGATGTGGCGTGGGTGCAACACTGTCTGCAGGATCTAGGTTAAATATAGGCCAGTGCTAGAATATAAATTTGTAAAGTCATGAGACTTCTTTGGTGTTAGAGGGCATCTTCACTGTAATTTGTTTTTTGAGTTGTTTGCGTGTTAAAGAACTTTGAATGATTTGCAATTCATCAAATTTTGTTTAGCTATAATCCTTGCAATTTGAGATCAGTGATGTTTTATCCTGTGATAAAAATAAACATTAGTTTTAATTAGAGGGTATCTTTTCCCGGATTATTTTTGTTCCCGGGAAACGGGAAATTCATTATTATATTTATAAATATTCAATTTTCAACAAATTTGGTATAAAAACTCTCATAACTTGTTGACCCTTGCAAACATTTTGATTTGATAAAAAAAAATCAAATTTTTGTTACCAATATAAGTAATTTGCTTAAAAAAAACTAAATAGCTGACTGACGAGATTTATTTAGGTACTCTATGTTATATCAAAATAAAAATTGTTTACAAAATATATAAACTTTTAATTTTTGTTCATCCTATCAAGCAAAAAAATGTTATGGATTTCGGCAAAGCTTTTTAAAGATTTTTGACCTTAAAAAATGAGAAATTTCGACAAAAAAAGATTTTTTATATCGGTTAATATCCATGAATAAAACAAAAAAAATGACAGTTGGCTGCACTAATATTTTTAAGAACTATCTAACTTTTCGAAATATGTAAAAAAAACATGAAAAATTGTAGGATTCTTATACATTGTCGGCCAAACACACCTCCGATCTCGAATTATATTTAGAATAATTATGCTTATTTCAAACGAATACATTGAAGCTATAATTAAGTTTTTTTTTTAAAGTATAACACTTATATTGGTAATTAATATTATTTTTCATATTTTCATATCAAAATATTCGTCAGCTTCTACAAGTTTATCACGACTATTACAGTTAACTAAACAAAGATTTCGGTATCGGTATGGCAATCTGCATGACTAATAATTTGTATTTTTTCCCGGGAAAGGATTGGTTTTTTTCCCGGGAAACGGGAAATAAGAATTAGAGGGTTTTCCCGGGAATTCCCGGGAGTAACCCTCTAGTTTTAATTGTGTTTAATTTTTTTGAATCCATTACCTATTCATTCGGAACTGGATACCTAGCCTTAAAAAGGAAGAAAAATATTTTATCAGTAGTTCTTTATGCACACTCTACCCAAATCTACACATATTTTTCAAAAATCAATCTTTTATTTATTTATTTATCTATTCACGGCCTGGGCCTTTTACATATAAATATTAACATAGGTAATTATAATAAGTACACAAACAGTATTGACACACACAACACATAAAATGGACAATAAAATAAGAACCACAAATGAATAAAAATTTAAAGCTGCTGATTTATTTACTATAAACATACAGTACTATTTATACGAGTGTTGTGACGGCAACGGCGCAAGCGACCGTAGCTGAATTGGTTGACGCGCTGCTCGATCACGACGAAGCTAAATCTGAGGACGTGAGATCGATCCCCGCACTGTGCAAATCATAGAAGTTTTTTTTTCTTCATATTGAGTAAGAATACTTCAACTAAAATGAATACAGAACTATCCAAGACGCGAACCAGATCTCGCAAAATTAAAAATAATACACCACCTCCATCTAGCGAAACTAAATCCAAGAAAGAGCCATCTATGGTTAGTGGGATTAGTAATTATAATAGAATTTCGACACAGAGAATTTCACTACCTATTGTAGATGGAAAGACTAATCCAAACTCTCTTCTTTCGGAATCTACAAATGTTAATAATAATATTGATGACTCACTGAGAGAATCTCTTTCTGCTCTTCAGGGCAATGTTCATAATATAAAAAAACAAATGGAACTGCAGAATGGAAATCTAATAACGATGATAAATGAGTTGTCTTCGAAATTATGTTTCATTGATGATATTGTTGCAGAAAATATTCTACTAAAAGAGAGAGTCAATACATTGGAATGTAGAATTAGTAAACTAGAGAGTAAAAGTATAAACTATGACGTCACTGGCATCAGTGGCGTAGCTAGGGGGGGGCAGGGGGGGACATATGTCCCCGGGCGCCGCTTTAGGGGGCGCCAAAATGAGTATTAAAACTTTTTTTTTTAATTTCATTTTGATGTCAACAAATGTATTCCAAATACGTTTGCAAGATTGAATTTTGGAGCTCCACAAATATCTTCATTACAAACCAGTTGGCAAACACGATTTTAGCGCCCCCATTGAGCACTAAGGGGCGCCATTCTACTCATAAACCAAATGACACATCCACAATACAGGATTGCTGATGGCGTTTTTTTTTTAACAAAGATCAGTTTGGGTTCAAGTATTATTCTTCATAACTGAAAGTGGCATCTGGTTTTATCAAATTATACAGGTTGGATAATTTCGAGTCGAATATAGGATTTTACTTGAGTGCAAAGAAAATAATATAATACTTCACATTAGTTGAAAAGAGATAAATTTATCATTACATAGAAATGTAGCAAGTAAGTTGTTGATTTAAATAATATTTGAAATCTAGCAAATTTTTCGGTAATTAAATTTTATTTTACTTGCAAGAAAAAACAACATTGGATTTTTTTTATTACTCATCACATCATCGCTGTTTTTGGATTATCGTGTAAAAATTGTTAATTTTTTTTAACAACTTTCGCATACATTTCTGAAAAAGTTTTTACTCAAAATTTTTAACATTTCATTTAACCAGTCATGTTTTATAAGTATATTTTAATTTTTTATAAAATTTTAACTATACGCGGCGGCAGAACTGCCATCCACACTTCTCAGCATTATACAACCAGATAAGTCTCCATATGATCAGTCATGATTATACAAAAACTTAACAGTCTAATGCCGGAAAAAATTCACCTATCCAGATATACAGGATATCAAAGGATTAGGCTCAAAATACCAGCATTGTGCCTGAAATATCTGTCTTCAAAAATTTTCTTACAATATTACAAGTATTTATTTTAATAGATTTTTGAATTTTAATATATCAATTTACCGGTGAATCTAATTTATGCAAATTATTTATCAAAGATTTCGGACCTACCCCTGTAGCTGACAAAACTAATGGTATTATGTAAACCGACCTACATAGAATGCCAATTTTTTTTATTTCTCCTGCTAGTTTTGTATTTTTTCTGCGACAGTTGTTTGAATATTATGCTTATTTGGTACAGCGATGTCTATTAGATACGTAATTTTAATTTGTTTATCATGTAATTCTAAATCGGGTCTATTATGATGTATCAGTATAAAACCCTCGGTTTTCCCATACACTTTCCCAAAGGTAAACCATCTGTTTGACGGATATTTGTCACTTGTTTGTTATGAATCTTTATTTTTTTTTATGTTGATTGTTGTAATTATTATTGAAATTAGTTATATGTGTATGTTGTATTTTATTCGCGTACCTATGTACTGTTTCGACATATAAATTTAATGATGTATGATTTTTCGGCCTGTACTTATTATAATTTTATGTAATGTAAAATTATTTTGTTTATTTTTGAAAAATGTTTTAAGAGATTCAATTTGATCATTATATAAAGAGGAAATGTTAACATTTCCTTTTCCTCCTATACTTCTAGGCAGAGTCAACCTTTTTTCCGCGGAATTTAGATGGTTATATCTTTTTTTTGTTAATTTTGTTCTTATTAATCTTTCAAATTTATTTAAATCGGTTTTTGACCATTTTATAATGCCAAATGAGTATGTTGATAACGGAATAGCCTACGCGTTGATTGCTTTTTCTATATTTTTGGCTGATAGATCGCTTTTACCTAAATATTTTATTTTATCTATGTTTAAAATCATTTGTTAATTAATTTTTGTTTTCAGTGTGATATAGATTTTTGGACTGCGGAAGTATTTGTATATTTCATTATTATTAAAATTATTTATTTGATAATGTGAAGCTATATCCTGACATTCTAAAATTTTACCTTTTACCTTCAATATGAAAAGTTTAACATTTATCTGGCTTAATTGTTTACAATCGTATAGAAAATTATTAGTCTGTAGTGTTGTGGAATACTCTATAAATTATTTTTCGAGAAATTTATCGAAGTGGAGAAATTTGGATAATTATGGTGTATTTTGAGGCAAAATATTTTTTATTGTTCATTTTTACAATAAGGATATGGTAAAGAATATACTTAAAAGACTAGTTTTTAAAAGGAACAAATATAACATAGGAAAATTGATGATTTTCAATTTTAAGTAGAGTTCACTTATTAGTTACTAGTTTTTGTAATCCGGCATCGCTCGGGTTGAAATAAACAGATAACCGACAAATACATGAGTTATTGAAAAAATACAGTAAACATTTACGTAAATAATAGTAGTAAAAACCTCTTTCCAATGAAAAAGCTTGAAGTTTGACACCACACATGCCCATTTAAAAAAATGGTAGGTAATTTCATGGAAAAAGTATTAAAAACCTCTGATTTAGGCCCAAATCAGCCCGATGAAGTTTTAGACCGATCAGGTTTTCCGGTATTGGGCGAAATAGTCTGTCTAATAATTAGTCTGTATTTTATTTCATTAAAAAACCAGTTTGATGCTTCGAAAATGAACCATATAAATCGTAAAATTTCAAAATTTTCTTGACGGCTCCGAGAAGGGGCGCCGACTTTGTGCCATGTCCCCGGGCGCAGATGACCCTAGCTACGCCACTGACTGGCATGGACTCAATCACTAACGAGATAGAGGAAAGAAATAAACGAAGAAGAAATATTATCGTGTGTAACGTCGAGGAGAGTTCACAAACAAGATATGATGAAATTCTAAAGGATGATAAAATTAAAATTGTTAATCTATTAAAGGCAGCAGATCCAACAGTGTCAAATTCTGACCTGAAATGTTTCAGGTTGGGAAAAAGTAACAACGCAAAACCACGACCTATTAAAGTGATACTTAGAGATCAACATCAAGTTGGCGTAATATTTAAAAACCGAAAATGTCTAAATAATTCTATTAAAATATACCATGATCAGACAGTAATACAGAGGAATCAATTAATGAAGCTGAAGGAGGAATTAAATGCGAGAACACAGAGAGGTGAAAAGAATTTAATTATTAAATATATAAAAGGTTCTCCAAAAATTGTAAATGACGGACACTCAAAAAACTATTACTCTTCTACCAGAATATTAGGGGAGTAAGAACCAAGTTGAGTGAACTTCGCCTGTCTCTGTCATCTTTTTGTTATGATATAATACTTCTCACAGAGACTTGGCTGGATTCTCGCATTGGTTCCTCTGAATTAGGCTTTACCCATTATAATTTATATAGATTCGACCGTAACATACAGACTAGTTGTAAATCGAGAGGTGGTGGAGTATAAATAGCGGTTTCTAAATCACTAACTAGCAGAAAATTGACAGTAAAATGTAATAAATTAGAACAAATATTTGTATCCATTAAACTTCCACTAGAAACCATTATTATTGGATGTACATATATTCCTCCAGGCTCAGACATAGCTTTGTATAAAAATTTCCACGACGTCATTGAATATATAAAATCTAAACATAAAAATAGTAAATTTATTCTAGCTGGTGACTTTAACCTTCCCGACTGCCATTGGAAAACTATTGATGACCACGATAGTAATCAGTTTCCAGTTAACCTGCAAATTGCAAATAATATTAATAATGTAAAGGTAGGTAACTGAACTTGTTGATTCAATAAATTTCTTTGGTCTACAGCAAATTAATAATATTACAAACAAATGTGACAAGATACTGGATCTTGTTCTCACATCTGAACCAAACGTTACCACTGTGAGTAAATCCACCACATCATTGCTTCCTATTGACGGTTTTCACCCACCTCTCGACATTGTTTTTGCCTCTCAACTATGTAAGTTTGAAAAAAGATCATTTGTCAAACAATGTTTCCATAATGCTGACTACCCTGGTATAATCAATTATTTAAATAACGTAGATTTTTCTTTTCTTTCTTCAGAAAAGGATTTAAATAAAATGTTGGATTTATTCTACGCAAGGCTTCAAACATGCATTGACGAATATGTCCCAAAAATTACTATAAAACCATCATATTACCCAAAATGGTTCAATGCTGAACTAAAACAATTGGTATTGGATAAGAAATTGGCCCATCGAAAATATAAAGAGACAATGGATGGTAATGATTACGATGTTTTTTCTGATTTACGCAGAAAATGTTCATTACTGTCTAAAAAATGTTACAATGAACATATAGAGAATATTGAAGGTAATTTAACTAGGGGTGCTCAGAGTTTGTGGAGATTTGTTGATACAATGCGAGAAAATCGAGTTGATATACCGTCAAGGTTTTATTACAATGATCAGCAATCGGAATCTCTTCAAGATGCCGTTAATCTATTTGCTTCCTTTTTTCAAAGCGTGTATGTCAATCCGAGTTCTAAAATCGACTCTGTTTTCTCTTCTGAAAGGCTGATCGACTTGCCCAGCATAACAATTACTCTTGACGAGGTCAAGAGTGCGATTCTTGCACTGGACTCTTCGAAGGCGGCTGGGCCTGACGGCATTCCTAACGTATTTATTATAAAATGTGTTAACATACTGTCTCAACATTTACATGTTTTATTTAACACTTCCTTGAAATTAGGTATTTTCCCTGATACTTGGAAAAAAAGCTTTATAACACCTATACATAAGAAGGGCGATAACAATCAAGTTACTAATTATAGACCAGTGTGTATATTGTCTGCTATTCCAAAACTCTTTGAGTCTATAATTGTGAAAAAAATTAGCCAACCTATAACCGAGATCATTTCAAAATTGCAACATGGTTTCGTCTCCAAAAAATCAACACTCACAAATTTGGCAATTTATCAAGAATATATATTAAACTCGATTTCTCGAGGATGCCAGGTTGATTCTGTATACACTGACTTCTCGAAAGCCTTTGACAAAGTATCACATGATATATTGCTTCGGAAGTTACGTGGTTATGGAGTCGGTGGCATCTTTCTTCATTGGTTAGAGAGCTATCTGAAAGATAGAACTCTTAGAGTTAAAATGGGTGATTGTACGTCTGAACCAATTTATGCTTTTAGCGGAGTGCCGCAAGGATCGCACTTAGGACCAATTTTATTTAATTTATTCGTTAATGACATAGTACAGATCTTCGAGAATGTTGAGGTTCTTTTGTTTGCTGACGACTTAAAATTGTATAAATCTGTTAGAGATAATAACGATTGTATAGCAATTCAGAATAATTTAGCGCTCTTAAATGACTGGTGTACGAAAAACCAACTTAACTTAAATACAGCAAAATGTCAAGTCGTCAGATTTCATAAAGCCAGATCCCAGATTGTCTACAATTATTCAATTGACAATGTTATTCTTGTTTGTGTTTCTAACTTAAAGGATCTGGGAATCACCTTTTCCGATGATCTGACTTTTAATTTGTACATAGAGGAAATTGTTGGCAGAGCTATGAAAGTTTTAGGTTTCATTTTTAGACTGGCAGTTGACCTACATAAGATTGACTCTTATAGAATATTATTTGTATCCCTTGTTAGACCGATACTCGAATACAATTCTGTGATTTGGTCTCCCAATTATAATATTCACATTGACTGTATTGAAAGGGTACAAAGAAAATTTTTGAGACTAATTAATTATAAAATGGGGATTCCAGCCGACAGAATTAATTATTTTAATTTAATGACACAGCTAAGACTGCCTAGTTTGGTGGATCGTAGAAAGGTTTTCGATCTTTCTTTTCTTCATAAACTATTAAATGGCTCCATTGATTCTCCAGAATTGTTAGAACTAGTACATTTTAATATTCCCACCAGAACAACCAGACAATGTGTAACGTTTAATGAGTGTAAAGCTCGCACCAACTATATTTATCATTCTCCGATACCTAGATTGCACAGACTGGGGAATATGGTGGGAAATTTTACAGACATATTTGCCGACAGTTTTCACAAGTATAAGGCTGACGTAATACATTTTTTACAAATGTTGAATGACATTGGGCAGTCGTGACGCTTTTGGACTATTAAAATAATTGTTTCGTGCATTTCATTCTCGTTAAGTTTTTGTTTTGACATTTTATATACATTTTATTTATTGACATATTATCTATTATTATTATATTATTGACATTATATCTATTATTATTATTGTATTATTATATTCATTTCTCTATTTATTTTTATTAACAGTTATCCCATTTATCGTATATTGATTTTATTTATTTTTTAATATTATTATACAAAGGTATATTTTATATTTTAAATTGATTATTGTATTATTATTCACGAATTTGTTTTAATTTGTAATTCAAATTTGAATTCCTTTAATTATTATTATTGTTTTTATCTATTATTATTATTATTATTTTATTATTATTATCATATTATAAAATTATTATTGTTATGTGGTTATTGACTTCTTTCATTTTGATTTATTGAATAATTTTAAAATTTATAATGCATCTATTGATTTTATAATGATATTTTTTTTATTTTATTTCTTTTGTTTATTATTTCAATTGTTATTATAGTATTCCCTGATTACTGTTTGATCTTCGACACTATAAATTATTTAATATATTGTTATGTCATTGTTGTGTCTACTACATATGTATTTTGTTAACATGTAAAAGGCTTGTTGCCGTGTATGTTTAAATAAATAAATAAATAAATAAACATAGGTACATTGGGAAAACGAACGGATTTTTTTTTTTTTAGATTTTATATGTCAACTTGATAATATCTTTTACATAGTCAGCATGAAATATTCTTAACAAAACAAATGAGATGTCAAAAAATACAAGTAATTTAAATAGATGTCAAAAATTAAAAGTAAAAAGTCAAAGGTATGTAATATTATTAGACCACCTGAGGAATGTCAGTCAATAAAGAAAAGTCAAGAACGAGATATAAAATAATTTAAAGTGGTCGATATGTTGAAATGTTAAAAGGTTTACTTGACACACTGCTTTTAAGAGCTTCCACTCTCATCATCAGGCTAACGCAAAAGAATTTATATCCATTTACTACGCACCATCACGGCATATACGACAAGTGGGGTAGCCAGCAGAACAGCTGCATGTAATAAACATGCAACCAGTCGTCTCTGTGCCAATAAAAAACTAAGATATTCAAGATGGGTGGCAAACCTCTTCGCTGAATTTGAGATGAAATATGTCTTTTATAAAGTACCTTGGAGTTGAAATTGACTCAAATATGAAATGGAAAGACCATGTGCAAACTACTGTAAAGAGAATGAGAAAAATGTTCTATATATTTTATAGACTAAGGGATATTTTGAATGTTAAGCAAATGAAAGAAGTGTTTTTTTCTCTTGTCCAATCTGTGTTGCAATATGGTATTATAGCTTGTGGTGGGGCATATAAAGACTTTCTCTATTCCCTGGGTATCAGTCAAAGAAGTATTATAAAGATAATTCTTAAAAAACCTATGGACCACCCAACCTCAGAACTTTTTAAAGAATTTCTGGTGCCCACATTGGATAATATTTATAAGAGAAAGGCAGTGTCTCAGGCTTGTAAACAGTATTTTGTACAAAAACTCCACTCACCGGATGACATTAGTGCGTGTCCAAGACTGGGAGGCCTAATTAAGGTACCTCCCAGAAAAACATCAGCTGGACAACACCACTATACTCATTTGGGTGTTGTTCGGTACAATAAGCTGGACAAAAAATCTAAATATGATTCTACAAAAAAAATTCAGAGTTTTAAATTGAAACTGAAAGATATTTTTAAATAGCTGTTCAACTGCTCTGTTGTTGAGTTTTGTTAAGAAACTGTATTTGTTTGCTGTTTGTATTGTGGATATTTGTTTATTTTTGTTGTTGTTTGGTAAGCGCTATTGTTTTATCTAAATTATATAAAATATGTTTAAACCCTCAAAGCACGAGCACTGCTCAATTTCGAGGGTCAAATATGTAATAAATGTGTTTTTTAGTAATAAGGTGTGTATGTAATATTATTAAATTGTAAATTTTATTTTAATAAAAAAATATTTGAATTTGAATATTTTTCGAACACTTGCCTTTTATAGGACATTCGAAAACTTACAGAAAAGAGTGGGAGATCAATTCTTTACCGGTTGCTCCACAACACAATAATTACAAACAGTCATATTAAATCATTTTACCATAAATAAACCGTCAGCGAAATATCCACATTTGCTCATTATATTAAATAAAGCAACTACTTATGTTTTACACAATTAAACGATTACAAGCTGTAAATCTATAGTATTTTAATCTAAGTATTATGATTATTTGATATTAATACCTACACATTTTTTTTTTATTATCCATTATTTTTTGCAGTGCGCCTCAGCCTTACATGCAGTATATTCTTTTAAAAACTTGGATACATTGAGAAAATATAATCAAAAAGAAAAGAAAAATAATATTATAAAGACAAGATAGAAAGGTACAAGAAACAAAACTTTTCAATATGTTTAAGTGACTGACAAATATGTAGGTAGTCGATGCTTACTACATATTATTATTGTGTCTCTGTGTTTTAAAACTTTACAAAGAGGTTTTATTCCCCTAACAGCCCTAAACATTGTTCTGTCTATTATAAGAATATTTAAAAAAATATATTATTGTTGCTAGAACGCACCTACTCAGGATTTTTTTCAATGTGAAAAAGAGTCTAATCAAGTAGGTACAACAAAGACTCGTTGTCAGTTGAGGGAACACATACATTCCTTTGCTTCATCTTGTCGCAGTTGGGTTGGGGTTCATTGGGTCTAGATATTTCCTCCAGAGAGTCTTGTCTATATCTACTGCATCCAGACCGTGAACTTCTAGCTGAATCTTTCGACACGTATAATTTTTGTTACTTGTTCCTGCCAGTTTTTTCTTGGAAGGGGGAATCTCTTTGAGATGCCGTTATGGGTCTTATCTTCTTGGGGGGATAGCTATAAGTTTCGACGTTTTTATATCATACATTTTACATGTTTAAGTAATGTTTTTGTTTTTTCATACTACTTTGGAACCCCCCAGGTAGGTCCTTGAAATCATGGGAGATAACTTTATATGATAGATGGGGCGTTGAATATTAATTTGATGAGTGCATTAAAGCCTTACCTTTTTATTTGTTGATTATTTCAATATTATATTTTTTCGTAAATAGAAGTATAAAAAGTCCATGTTGATATGTCAAATAAGAGTTGCATTACCATCAATTTAATGAAAAATAAAGTAATTTTTTCACAAGATTGTTATTGCCAGCAACTTTATTTAATGCTCAAATATAAGTAAAATTACAAAAACGTCATCTCACTTATTTTTAACCAATTTTTATACTCATAATACGATTCTCGGTATGATATTCGGTACTGATTCTCCATTATTTCAATTCAACGTTAAAAGTAAATGAGATATTTTCTTTATTCCGCAATTCAATATTTGAAAAACAGACGTGTGATATTTACACCCACTGTCAATAGATCTGACAATAGAAAATATATTTACAATTCACTCATGTTTTCCATATCAAGTATGATAATTTGATTATTTCATATGTGTACAGATAGTAAAAAAATGTACCATCAGGCCAACAAAAAAACATACAGTTTAGAAACCCATGCACACAATAATAGTATTGGAAATCAAAATGAAGTAAATTGTTTTCAGCCAAGGAAATTCATCATTTTAAATTAATCGTAATACAATTTTCTATGAGTACTGAAATGACAAAATAATTTATATCTATTGAAGTATGAATTAATACTCGATTATTATTAATACAATAATCATAATGAATTGGGTTCACGTTAACGAACCGTCTGTCCTTTAAATTGAATCATTATTTTCTATTCAATGATAATAATAATATCTAATATCTAAGAAGGGCACACATCTATCAATTGCTCGTTCTGAAAAGAGTTCATGTCTCTTATTTAAAATGAAAATGGTATTTGTACAGTGATTTTGAGTGTAATGTTGTCCAAATATATTTTTTTGTACGAAACAATATTATTGTATTGTATACAATTTATTGAAATGTCAAATGAAAGGTTACCAACTTGAAAGTATTGAGAAGAGCGAATTGGAACGACAATTACTGACTTTCACAAGGGTTCGCAAGGTCTATATCTGGACCATATTCTGCGAAGAAAGAAATATGGAATCCTCAAACTCATATTGATGGGAGAGGTTTAAGGATGACGTGGTCCTGGTAGAAGATAGGCCTAACGTAAGATACTGGACTGGAGTGGGACGTGGAGAAGAACTCTTTTTCGATTGCGACAAGATAAAGAGCGCTTTGCAGAAGTGATTGCTAACATTAGGGAAAGCTAACAAGGTACGAGGAGAAGAAGAAGAAATGAAAAGTAGGATGGTTTAAAGATATTGTTTTTGTATGAAAAAGAATGTGGTTTAGTATTTTATTAATGTATAAAAATGCTATTTTGGCCCAACAAATTCAGAAGAAAATTTCTCAGACAGTTGGTTGCTTCGGCGATGACTTCATTTGGGTTTTCTTAACAGACAATAAAATCAAACAAAGGACATTCGATTCAGTGTATAGCGTTAGATTTTTATTATCATTTACGCCAAAAGACTGGTTGAAAAGTTTGTTATCTAAATTCAAAATATTGTTGAAATTAAGATACTTTTTTTTGGATTTTGATACTGTTTATGCAATAAAAGATTGAATGAAATGTAATTTAATCTTCACTAAGTCGGTAGACACTAGACAGTGAGCTGTAAATTTAATAGATGCAAAATTTTGATAAGGACTTGGATGTGTTTCAAAAATTAGCAACTTAAAGGTAGAACTGAATATTTCGTAGACTGCCGCTACGTATAGGTATAATGGTCTCACAAAGATATCGCCTTTTGACAGTCCAAATTGAGAATTTATCTCTTTCTCATATTTTTCCTTATTTTTCAGGAATAAATTCAGTTGCGATCCCAAAGGGGATTTCAGTAGCTCCTAGTTAGGTAAGATTACACAGAACCGTAATAGACGCAGTAAAAATTGTGTGACTAAACTTGAAAGATAATACACTTTTATAAGCTCGTTTAAGAAAACGAGCTTATAAAAGTTTTTTTTTATTTTTTGCCATTATTTTATTACTGCCAACTTTTGTTGCACTTCAATGCTAACGTGTTTACTTTATACATATCTATTTAAAATATGTGATTTTTAATAAGAGTGTGAATTAAATGTGGAGTATTAAAATGAAATTAAATTAGCTACGATGGTATGAAAACGTGTAAAGAATGAATGAAGATAGAATGACGATGTTGTGCACTTGTGCAGTCAAAACATTTGATTTTTATAAGGTCCTCTGTATCCTTCTATTATCACCTTCATTGCGAGTACGAGATATTATGAGCCTCAACATTTAAAGAAAATAAAAGTATGATCATTAACCTTTACTATATAGACTAGAAATTCAAAGGAATATTTAGTAATGCGACCAAACAAATTTTGCGACAAAATAATTTCATATCAACGAGTCTTACACAAGTGTTGCGTTGGTTCAAAATAATTCATTCATATCTCAGACTTGAAGAACATTGATTGTGTTTATTTTATTGAAGGGGTCCTTAATGACTTTTCAGGTATACCTACAGGATGCGCAATACTTTATTATTAGTAAGAAAGAGAACATTGGCATCTTAATGTTAGGTCATTATAAATTTTGGAACATGTTTTCTGAGGAAATTAGTACTGAGCTACTTGTCTGTTAGGTCAATGAGTAAAATTTGAATTTTCAACAGTAGATATTTAAATAAACAACATTTTATTTACCTGCTTAATTAATTACAGCCGTAATCCATTACTTTGTTTACAGTAAGGTATAACATTATGCTAATGCGTCGTATAATTTGCTTATTAGGTACGAATAATTCATTTTAATAACGGATGGTTTCAACAATTAATTTGATTAGAGTGACACATAAATGGCTGTAATAAATATCACTGTGTTTGCATTCTGCGTCAGTTCAAAAAAATATACTGAACATAATCTGACCCTAATGTAATAAATATTCAAGCAACAAACAAGTATTATGTTTTTCAAGAACGTTTTTGTAGTTCCCAATGGTTGGAAGGAATCAGTTTTAATATAATATATCTTCATTTATCTCTGGCCAGATTTTTCTACAATTTTTTTTGCCTGGACAAGATGATTTATACTTTAATTTTTAATGAAACATATTTTTGGTCTATGTTTGTGAGTAAATCCTACATTTTACACTGTTTTTTACTATACTTATTTTTATAGCAATACAGCAACAGGGAATACCACTATTAGAGATGGGTATATCTACAATGGGGCAGACAACGAGAACAGTGTAGGTTGATGAAGCAAGCCTTTATTGATGATAAAGTGAGTAGGTGAGGTGGCGATCCATCTTGATGTCGAGATGTGCAGGTATCGCTGATGCGATGTCCAGATGCGATTCGATGGAATTGATGTGGTGTTACGTATGACGATGTGATGGCTGTACCTCGTAGAGTTCTCCTTACATAGTTGTCAGATGGTAATTAATGTGTTACGACGTTCTACGGTATGATTACGTAGGTGCTTAATTAGCACTGGTGGTTTGTAGGCACGTAGGTGCTGATGCACAACACCACCAATGTTGAATGTGTTATTTTTTTATATTGGAACGGAGTGGATGACTTTCATGATTATTGCTTCTTGTAGTTCGGTTTGACTTTGACTTTGGTATTCAGCATATTTTTATACGGAACTGAAACGTGGACGCTGCGAGCTAGCGAACGCGCGAGGATCGATGCGTTTGAGATGTGGTGCTGGAGTAAATTGCTCCGAGTGCATTGGACCGAACACAGGACCAATGAGTCCATCCTTAGGGAGCTAAACATTTCAGTGCGACTCTCAACAATTTGCAGACAGCGCGTTTTGTGATATTTCGGGCACATTGCAAGAAGAGAGCATGACAACCTGGGAAAAGTAATTATGACTGGGGTTGTAGAAGGGAGAAGGGGAAGGGGCAGAGTGCCAATAAGATGGAGCGACTAAATTAAGGAGGCCGCACAGAGCTCACTACACGGGCCTTGCACATGGCGGAGGATCGCTCAACATAGAGACAGATGGTCTACAGAACGAAGCATGATGGTCACGATCCTAAGGATTGATGGACCGACGGAAATGATGAGTTCGGTTACTTGTTTTCGCACCTCTAGAAAATGCAGTGATGGTATAAATGAAAAAATAAAATGTATTCATCACAACTTTGAATTTTTCAGTTTTGATATACTTTGGACATGTTGAACGAGGAAAGAATGACAAAAAGATATACTTCTCTGCTTTCAAAGTATACCTTTAAGTGATGTGAGGAAACGCGGGCGTCCGACAACCACGTGGGTTGATCACGTGGATCAAATTCTCAAGGACGGCCGTGTGTTGAATAAGAGGAACCGACGTGCATGCATGCGAAATTGTATGAACGTAGACGAAGCGAAAAAGTATGTAAAGACTGATCTGTATGGTGTTCCGTTCTCTCTGCCTAACCCTCTTGGGACACGGCGTGAGGGTATAGTATAGTACATATTTCTACACAATAAATAAAATTGAACTATTCAAATGTTTGAAATGAATAAAATTTAAGTACAGCATTACTCTAAGTTTATATTCCACATCCGGTTCTGTACTTTATATGTTGGAAGTTTTCACTGTTGCTTTGGAGACAAAATATGAAAAAGTAGACTATAAAGGCTATTGCTGAGTCATAAGATAAATCATACAAGTCGCAGTTTCGTATCGAAGTCTTCGGGATGAAATTCTGTCTTGAAATAGTATCTAATATCATAGGAGAATTTATCAGCATTCTGTAGAATTATTGGCGAAACGTAACCACGTGAGACATAGAATACGAGCGCAATGAATCAATATAATAAGTTTAGGCATGTAGGAAATCTAAAGGATGAGTTTATAAAACTACTAGCAGGAGTATCCAGCTTTTGTTTTGTTAGGTGCTCAAAAAAGCTTTATTTAGTTTTGATCGAGAAAAAAATGCATCAAATCATCTAAAAGTTCTCGTTTTTCGTTGATTTAATTTTGAAAGACTGCCGCGTGCTGAGTAATCACCGTTCACGTATCAGGAACAAAATGAACGTGGAGCAAACGTATATAAATCTAATTAACTTTCCGTTCTCTCCACCTACTCTCCGAGTTATGCGGTGTGAGAGTTAAGATAGATAGAGTGCTTTGTTAGAAAAAAATGAGCGATAATTATAGCACATATTTGTTATTTTATTAGTATGGCAATTGACTGTTTTTATAAATAAAACATAAAAACGTCATAGTGACACTAAGAAATAATGAAAAACAATGAAGTTAACAATTCCTATCGTATTCAAATGTTCTTTATATAATATGATAATGTACATTGAAAATATTTTATCATATTAGGTTCGATAATGTCATAAAGATAATATCGTAAAATCACGACAAAATATTACTTAGGTATCGTGTGAAATCTTATAACGTATTTTGAAAATTTAAAATTATCGATTGTGACGCTTATTTTAAATTGTTTTTCATTTTATCCTCACTAAAAATCTGGATCCTTAATTATCGACTATCCTTAAAAATGTGGCATCCATAGCTGCTGAAAGCAACAAATGTTGAAATAGCTTTATTTCTCGGATATTTCAGTGGTCCAAGGACTCCTATTTATCCGTTAAGGTGACAATTTATTAATATTTGAACTCTCTCTAGTATAATACCACTATGCCAGTGTTGACATCTCCGATCCTACCACGTCAGTGGGCGGAAGACCCGGCCGACGTAGCAGATCCTATCTTGAGACCCACACATCCACGAATGCCTTAAAGTGTGAAGTGTTTGTGGCAATAGTCGACCAACTGGCAATAAATGAGGAGATTAAATTTGTGAGCAACGACAACGATGAGAAATCATAACTTGGTTGTACAGATTCAGCTAAACGGCTTAATAGTTTTAAATTGCCTAGAAAACTCGGGTATTTTTCTGGAGCAGGCTTTTAATAGCATCCGCTGTCATCATTATTAATTGAACATGAAATTCCACCAAATACCGTCGGTCGATATTATGTCAATACTCCTTTAACGCAGGGTGCAAGTTCTCTGTCTAGGATCGGACGTCGTGGTTTCGTGGCTGCAAAACCTTGGAAAAGGTGTATAACGATAAGTCCATATGTAGAAGAAGAATAAATGTTAAATTTATGTTTAATAATATTTTTTTGTAATCAAATAAGTGAATTTTTTTCCGAGTATATTTCAGTAGTTTCGTCTTGATTCGGAGTGTTATGTATGGAAATATACAAAAGTATGGAAATACTTACAACTTTGTACTGCAAACCTTCTGAGTGATTTGATTCACATATATTTTAGTTGTCCATTTGCACTTTCGTATTTTGATTATTTTTTAAAATTTAATTTAATTTAATTTAATATTTCAATACATTTTATAGGCTTGTACGTATACCTACAATATCAAAATACATACAAAAGTATCCAATTCTATAAAAGTTCATACACATTACAACGTCTTTCTTATTTCACTGAGTCACGTAAGTAGGTATATTAATTAAAATAAAATGAATAAAATTACATTCGAATAAACAAACAATAAAGGAAATTTACACGCTAATGAAAATAAATAAATTATAAAATGTATTTAATATTAATTTCAAAACACTAGACTTGATTACCTAGTAATCTAGAACATAAAAAAAATACTTTTTTCTACAGATTTTATGTGCATATTCTTTAAATACGTCTATAATGAAAACAATTTACAGTAAAAAAAAATATGTGCGATAAAAACCTGTGCCTTTTGTCAAAATTATCATCCTTTTGACATTTTTTGGCTAAAAAAATTTGATCTATCCAACCTCTTTACCGATTAAAGGAAATATCCCGCAACAAAATGTAAAATAAATGTTTCATTTTAATTTATTTAATTACTTAATTCGAGAGTCGAAAAACTGAAAGATGAGAGTGTAAAGAATGAATATGTAAAAACTGTGAATGAGAAGCTGAGTGCGAACAAAAAGAATGATCTAACGATGAATGAAAGGTGGGATGTCTTAAAAAGTGTGCTTGTAGGAAGTGCGAAAGAAACATGTGGTGAAGCTAAAGTTGGACGTAAGAAAGGCGATGCATGGTGGGATAATGATGTGAAAGAAGCTGTAGATAAGAAGAAGAATGCTTGGAAAGACTTACTGAGTGTGAATCAGTGTGACACATTTGAAAAAGAACGAAAGAAAGAAGTATACAAGATATGCAAGAAGGAAGTGCGTGAAGTTGTGAAAATGAAGAAAAAAATGCTTGAAGATGAAGAATGTAAGAAATTGTCTACGTATGCGAGTGAAAATATGAAGATTTTTTGGAATGAAGTGAAACGAAAGAGGACGGGTACAAGTGTGAACAGTATGAAAGGGATAAAAGATAAGGATGGATGTGTGTTAGTGAATGATGAATGTGTGTTACGGAGATGGAAGGAGTATTTCGAAGATCTGTTTGAATGTGATGGTACAAATGAGAATGAGTATGACGACATTGAAAGCAGTGTGAATGAAAACGATATGATAGACATGAATGAGATTATGAATGCATTAAAAAAGGCGAAGTGCGGTAAAGCTGTAGGGTATGATTGTGTTGCCGTTGAGCTCATCAAGTCTGGTGGACCGGGGGCTCTCGCGTGGTGCTTGGAGCTTTTCAACGACTGTTGGAGAGAAGGCGTCACACCAGAGGATTGGAGGAGGGCTATCATCTGCCCCCTGTACAAAGGGAAAGGCTCTAGACTTGAATGCGGGAGTTATCGGGCTATTAGCTTGCTGAGCTCAATAGGGAAATTGTATGGTAGAATTTTGATTGAGAGAGTACGAAAGATAACTGAGTGTAAGATATGGGATGCGCAAGGAGCTTTTTTGAATGGCAGAGGGTGCACCGATCAGATTTTCTCCCTGCGAATGGTTATAGAGAAGTTTCTGGGTAAACACCAGAGGCTTTTTTGTGCATTCGTGGATCTGGAGAAAGCATATGATCGAGTGGACCGGGAAAGGTTGTGGCGCGTGTTGTCGGAGTATGGGGTGAGCAGCCGGTTGATCCGCGCAATATCTTCACTTTATGTGGGAAGCTCCGCATGCGTGAGGGTAAATAATACTCTCTCGGAGTGGTTTGTCCTCACCAAGGGAGTGAAGCAAGGTTGTGTCATGTCTCCGTGGCTGTTCAACTTATTCTTCGACTACTGTATGCGACCTGTGAAAGAGATGGATGTTGGTGTCGAGCTGAATGGGTTTCGGGTGAATGCATTGATGTACGCAGATGATTTGGTGTTAATGGCTGAGAGTGAAAGGGACTTACAAGAGATTGTTACGTGTGTGTATGATAGTTGCAATTTGAATGGTTTGAAAATGAATGTTATGAAGACGAAAGTTCTTGTTTTTGAAAGAGAGAATGAAAAAACGATTTGCGAGATTAAAGTTGGTGACGAATGTTTGGAGCAAGTAAGTGAGTATGTATATTTGGGAAGTATGTTTACGAGGGATGGAAGATGCGATAGGGACATTGAAAGAAGGAAAGTGGCCGGTGCTAGAGTGAACGGTGCACTTCGACCCATTGTCAGCAATGGCAATGTGTCGAACATGGCTAAAATGCTGGTGCACAATACCATTCTGGTACCGTCACTTACGTATGCAAGCGAGACATGGACGTGGCTGAAGAAGGACGAAAGTGGAATAAATGCAGTGGAGATGCGATCGTTAAGAAGAATGGTTGGTAAAACGCTGCGTGATAGAGTGAAGAATGAGGATATTAGAAGAATGAGCGGATGCAAGAAGAGTGTTGTGGACAGAATGCGCGTGAATAAACTACGGTGGTTTGGACACGTTGAACGAATGAACGAAGTAAGAATGACAAAGAGGATATACTTGTCTGAAAGAAAAGGTGTGAGGAAGCGCGGACGTCCGAGAACCACGTGGCTTGATCACGTGGATCAAATTCTCAAGGACGGCCGCGTGTTGAGTAAGAGGAATCGACGTGCGTGTATGAGAGACTGTATGAATGTGGAGGAAGCGAAGGAAGTGTGTAAAGATAGATCTGTGTGGCGTTCCGTTCTCTCTGCCTACCCCACTTGGGATACGGCGTGAGGGTATAGTATAGTATAGTATAGTATAGTACTTAATTTTATTCTGAACTATAAGTTGGACATATACCTACCTATAATAAATAAGTTCTCAACGACATTGACTAACCCAGCCTATTTTTGCAGCTTTTTGATAGATTTCAGTAACTGCCTGAACAAAGCTGAGTTTAAAGCTAGTACGTAGGAAGTTAGATGAGGTTACGTCATCCACTCTCGTAGAGTTCTTTAAAGGTTAGGTAGAGAGTATGTAATATGTATATATAATATTAACATTACATATTTTAAATGGTACTTGAAATCCAAACTCATAGAATGCTTCTAAAACTGTAAAATGTTTGTAAGAATGGATAACACTCTGTTTTCAAACATGTCTGTAAGTCAAAAAAAGTCGAAAGTGCTATTCTAATATTCGCAAAAAACATAGAAAAATGTAATTTTTATAATTTTCATATTTTTACTGAAGATACTCGCTGGAAGTCCATTTCAAAGTGATTGACAAACAAAAAACACTACCTATTTAGTTTACTTCCAAGTGACTTTATTAATTACGCTTACTAGAATTCGAACTTTCAACTCCATCTTCAGGCAATTATAAGAAAAGTGAAATTAGATACAAAGAAAAGCAGTACTATAAAATTAGAACAATAGAATATTGGGAGATGCCTGTATTTATAAGAAAGCAATTGTTAGTCATTAATAAAAAACTATTTCACTTTTTAATAATTTCCTGAAGATTGTGTCGAGAGTTTCCGAATACTAGTGATCGTAATTAATAAAATCAATTGGAAGTTAACTAAATGGTGTTTTTTTTTTCAATTCGCATGGGAAAAATGGGATCATGACTTATAGTTTCGCGTTTAAATTAGTAATTTCGTTAATAAAATTTCTAAATTTGTATACTGTTCATGTGTTAATCTTTATCCATGGCATTACGATATATTTTATGACTGAGGTAGCCGGTAGGCCAACTCAATGCCAAAAACGTTGAAGCTGCCCTCTCCATGTTAATAAAAAAATACAATTTTCAGGATAGATGACATGCACATGTATAGATGACATGCACATGTATTAGATGACATGCACATGTATTATTATTGTTGAATTCTAGATGTCTAATTCATTATGTGTGCCAGACTTAGTCCTTTCTTGGAGCTTTTATAGTAAATAATGAATTAATTTCATATGCAATAATAATCTTTTCAAAAGAAAAAAAATTGATGCTGATCCCCACAATACAAGCATTGCCTACTGTGAGGGTGTTTCGGGCAGTATTTTTATTTTATTTATTTATTTATTTATTTATTTATTTCCAAAATTTTACATTTTTAAATAACAGTAAAAATCATATTGGAATATAATGCCCCACTAGATCGAAATCTGTTCTGGGGCAATACTAAAATTTTTTTTACATTTTACAACACAATAACTATAAAATTATCAAAAGAATAATAAAACAAAATAACATAATAAAGAATTTAAAGTATAAAAAATAAGATAATTTAATAATTAAGAATAAACAACACAAATTATAATATGACTACACATACTCGCTCATTATATATTTGGGTATATTTTGAACACAGTTTCAACTTAAAAAATGACTTACACTTGAAGATATGTTGTAACAGTTTAAGTGTTCATAGTAAGTTTTATGAGGAGTGTACCTACTCTAGTAAGAAATACACACAACGGAATCTACTTGAGAAAATACTCATGTACCTTACCTACTAAAAGCTAAGGTACCTACATAGAATATTACATTATATAACACCGCGTATTTACGACTTCGTATTATGGTTGGGAATAATACATCACATGATTTTATGACGGAACGCTCATTTATGAGATTAAATAAATTATTATTTGATCCTAGTTTTCATACTACGATAGTCGTGTTCTTACGCTATTTTGGGAGGCGATATTTAAATAACCAATTTAGCATAACATATTAATTATTACATGGATGTTCATCCAGCCTCCCTCATACTTTCTTTCTGGACATTTCTTCACTAGATTTTGGATTGTTTGGACTGAGCCATATAGACGTATTTTGGAGACTCCCTCCTATCCCATTTCCACATTAGGCAGTTGCCGTAGCCTTGACCCGTGCGAATTCTGTTCTGTTGGATTCAGACTTTTCGGAAGGGATTGAAGCCCGGGATCCTGACAGTAGGGTCTTCGATGATGTTCATAGGTCCACTCCAAAGGTGGTACAGTGATGTAATCTGGAATAACTATTGAACGCAGCTATGAAATAATACAAGCCGAAGCCATACAAAATGAAGTAAGTAAGTAATTATAACATATTATTGTGGTATATTAATTGATGATTTATGATGCAGGACACAGGAATCAGTAAACTTTTATCGGGAAAGCTGTAAAAATATTGCCCTCTTTGCATTCAGAATGAATTTCTACCGATCGCGCCACTTCCTCTCACGGTATTTCTAATATTCTTACGCTGGAACGGTATATTGTTATAGAGAGTTCCTTAAGCAGTCAGTTTTGAGGATGGAATTATGATTTAATTCCCATCTCATTCTTGGTCTATATCGTAAAATGTATATTACTGATATTAACTATGTTATATTATGAATGAAGACGAGGCGAGATGATAGTTTAATGTCTCGGTGGCGACGCGACGCGCTACCTACGTTCATCAAATAATGATGGAGGAGAATTATATTATTACATAAGTACATAGTCTACTCGTAGATATATTGTAATAACACTCAGTGTGAATAATTGAAAGACGTAGGTAAGATGAAAGTAGCTATACCTCAATAGCCGTCGAAATATTATATCGAAATATTGTTCAATGCTTTGATATCTCCTAATCTACTCAATTCTTAATAAACTCAAACCATACCAGAACATAAGCCTAAGTCACCTCTAACTCAACTCTAATTCAACTCTTACTCAACCCTAGCTCAACTATAACTCAACTCTAACTCAACCCTAACCCAAGCCTAACTGAACTCTAACCCAAGTCTAACTCAACTCTAGCTCAACTCTAACCCAAGTCTAACTCAACTCTAACCCAACTCTAACGCGGCCAAGTCTAACTCAACTCTAACTCAACTCTAACTCAACTCTAACTCAACTCTAACTCAACTCTAACTCAACTCTAACTCAACTCTAACTCAACTCTAACTCAACTCTAACTCAACTCTAACTCAACTCTAACTCAACTCTAACTCAACTCTAACTCAACTCTAACTCAACTCTAACTCAACTCTAACTCAACTCTAACTCAACTCTAACTCAACTCTAACTCAACTCTAACTCAACTCTAACTCAAGCCTAGCTCAACTCTAACCCAAGTCTAACTCAACTCTAATTCAACTCTAAATCAACTCTAACTCAACCCTAACTCAACTCTAACTCAATCAACTTTCACTCAACTCTAAGTCAACTCTAATTCAACTTTAACTTAACTCTAACTCAACGTTCAACTCTAATTCTTATATTCTTATTGTGTTAAACAACTCGAGTTAAGGACGAATTCCATTCAAATGTATCGTTCGATCAGAAAGTGTACTATATAATTATTATGTATGTAATGACCCGTAGAACATTAGAAATTTAACGATTTTCTTTTCATCTCTGTAAATATTCTGAATTTTTCAGTAACATATTTAATTCAGAAATGATGACAAATTATGGCAGCCATCTCGAACGTCGTATAAAAACAATCCAGCGCATTATTTAACAATACCTTATGGGTATATATAAATAAGAATTCTTACATAATTCAGATAATATTAATATTATTTATTTGCTTAAGGTCTCGGTAAAAGTAGCAATAATTACGATCGTAATTTTCGTTATAAATTCCTGAAGGAATCTTCTGAAAATCTTTATATTTATTATAATAATATATTAATTAGAGAATAAATGGATACTCGGTTATCATCTGATATTAAACTACGATAATCTATCAACTCGGATACCGGATAGTCCTATAATAAAGAAGATCACATGAAATGAAGTTTTTTTTTGCAAAAATAAATGTAATCGAATTTACACATGAAACTCATCATTTATTAATTTTGATACAGTTGTGAAATTGGATCAATCAGACTTGCTCTGAGCATTTACAAATCTTAAAGATAAATTGATAAACTAAGATAAAACATATATTTTCGATTGCAACTGAAGATAAAACAATGCTGTTTAATACACTATTGTTTTGATTTATCGAAATGTTTTCAGTTCCTAAACCCTCACAGGTGAATATTTTAGAGTTGTCAGTTCCTATATAATATTCATTAATAATAATTTTTATCATAAAAATATTCCTATAAGATCGAAATACAACAATTTACGTTGAGTTTCCGGTAAAGATAGGTCTGTCTCCCATTCATTTTGAAAGTTTCGAGTGTCTTATAAAAGGAACAATTGAAATATTAAACTCAGCGATGAGTTGTCCAGCCTATCCTGAATGTCTTAATTGTCATCTCATTTGTGAGAGATGCCGTGATGGTGTAATAGTTTTTAGTAGAAAGATTAAAACGAAATAAGGTATGGTAGTGGTTGGATAGCTGGTGGCTAAAAAACTATTTCGCCCAATATCCGTTATTTGGTATCCGGTCAATAAAATACATTTCACCACTACATACCATACAAAGAAAGAGGGAGATGAGTAATGATGTTGTTTAACAAAATCTATGCATTTATAATAAGATCGTTCGCTGGGAATTTCGGGAAAATTTCAAGTTGAATAAGGGAATGATGAAAATATTTTATACCAGCTTTTAAAGCAGCGTCTTTTAGGGGGTAAACATACTGATTTAAATAAAGTTTTTGTACAATTTAAATAATATCCAATGTTTTTGTGTTGACACATTTGTAATTCATTATTAACATGATGCGAATATGGCATTGGTAAAAACAGTTGAGGTAAATTAATTAAATTTGAAAATTATACAGTGCGAAAAAAATATTTAATTATTTGTAAAAACTAATTGGTTACGAGTTTGGGTTGGAGAGGAAGTTAGCAGTAGCCAGTGATTCTGGAAGCAGTAATGGACAAGAATCTCTGGTTGAAGTTTCGATACAAAATACATTTCGATACGAAGACCTCGATACAAAACTAAAATGAAATAAGTAAATTTTTTACTGTTTTTATTTGCATTGAATTGAAAAAAAAGATTACCTTTATCGTCGTTTTGAGATATTTATATTTACGTTTTTTTTCTTCTTTTCTATTTTGTATATTTCGAACTATATTTTTGTGTGTTAGCGATGGCTGCATGTGTGATATGCTAGTGAGAACAGATGAATGAGCGGAATGTGTGATACTTAAATAATTGACATAACTGTGGTACATGTTTGTGGATGACAGCTGAGTTATGAACGACCTTTTTCTATTTTTGTAAACGATATTTATAGTTGTTATCTGTAATGTGCTTTTACCCGTAAATAAAATAAAAAATAAATAAAATAATAAATATATTTTTCATTATTTGTTAAATGCAAAGTGTACACTTTTCTATATAACACATAAATATGGGGAATATTATTTTGAAAATTTATTTAAGAGAAGAAATCGACACAGGATATTTTAACAAACATATATAAATACGAATGGACAGAAATATTTCAACGTGTATTTTACATAAATTCAACAGAAGTACCAGTAGTCAATTTGAATGCTCATCAATTATAATTATTTTTGTATGATGAAAGTGAATCGAGCTTTTTTTATTCATATCCACGCCATAACCTCAGACTTTCCTCATAAATATTGATAGCCACTCAAGTTACAGTTGACTTAATACAATATCTGCCTACCTACCTACATCTCAATATTGTAAACCATGGGCTGGACCGGTGAGAGATGAATTTTTAAAGTTTATCAAAACTTGTTTGTCCGCGAAAAATTGTTTTTTGTTTTTGACATGATTTAAATACACATATTTATAAAAACATATTTATTTATAGATAAATTGAAAAATCACAGTATATAGTTAACTTCCAAACGACTTTTATTAACTTCGCGTACTAGTATTCGGAAAGTAACTTTTTACTAATCGCCTGATGATGGAGTCGAGAGTCTCCGAATACTAGTACGAGAAGTTAATAAAAGTCATTTGTAAGTTAACTATATACCCACTGTTTTTTTTTTCAATTTATCTTGAAATGGACTTCCAACAAGCACCTTCGGTCAATAATATCAAAATGTTTATTTTTAAATTGAACTGTTATAAAAGCCTTAGAAATGCAAAAACTACAATAAAATGACAATGGATGGAGAAAAATATATATTACAATACCACTGTCATATATGTAATTAAAGCCTATATATAAACGAGTATTATACAGGAATAACATGCATAATAAGTTTATTACAATGTCAAGTACCTTCAAATTTACATAAGCACAACATTCATAATATACCTATGAGTAAGTACAAGAGTTGTCACAATAGATCTTTTATGGTCGCAGTGACACAAGGGATGTAAGGTCCCTTGACCTTCAAAAGAAAAAAAAAGTACAAGAGTACACAGTAAGCATAATTTAGCAAGTACCTTATAATTGAAAACAACTAATAAAACAACTAATAACGTGGTTAGATGGAAGAAATCACTATATAGTGATAATCTCGCCACTGCACATCATCTCATTTTTTCTTGTGTATACTGCTTTATTTAATTTGTTATATGAATGATGATGTGCAAGAAGAATAAAATAAATAATAATATGGTAAAAGCATACATTGTATAAAAAATAAAAGGTGACAACAATATTAGTAGGTACCCGAAATGCAACATCGAAGAGATAAGATTCTGTTTAACCTGTCAGTCCTTTAAGTTGCCCATTGAGGCCTGCTTGTGAGAAAAATAAGTCTCCTTGGAAGATCGGATAATTAGGAGTCCTCCAACTTCCAAAATATCTGGATATGAAAGGGAGAGTTCAACGTAAGATCTAGTTTTTAGAAATTCTTGGTATGCAATGGTTGGAGATTCTTGAAGCAGCATTGGATAAGAATCTTTGGAGGAAGTACCTAGGTACCATAGACCCCTGTAGGGTTACTCTTGACAAAATCTTAACACGATCTTAATCTTAATCATACGACGCGCGAAGTGACTTTTGGCCAAAAATACGCGCATAACGATCGCGCAGTAGCGGTAGCGCGGTGTTTTTGACCATAGTCCCTTCGTGCGTCGTATTATCAAGATCAAGACTAGATTAAGATCGTATTTAGATTGCGTCAAGAGTAGCCCTGCTGAACCTACTAGAAAATATAATGTACTTGTATATTTATTCTGTTCATTAAACATTTGATTTAACAGAATTCGCATCACACCTGGATGAAAATACAATATATTTTGTTATGAAAAGCTTTATTATTTTAATATTCCATAGAGTGAGTAATATCGTAAAATTTATACGACCATGAATTTATTTTTGTTTAAAATTGTGATATAAAAACGAAATTGAGGTTTTTACAATATATATTTTGTTAAATTTATGACTAGAGTGGGTTTGTTTTTATTAATTTTGTTTTTCATACAATTTCACTTGTTTGATAAAAGAATAGCAACGTGAATATTTATTCCAGTGTTATTAAACACCTGGATTCTCGCTTCGTTTCCAAGGTGTTTGTGCAACTTATTGCTTTTAGAGAACAATCAGTGTGCAAAAACAGGTGCAGCAAGTTTGCTGACTTCTTTACAAGTTGGAGATGCTTCGGTGTTGCAAATAAACTTTCTTCCAAGTACCTACCTATGAAATATTTAATTATAAAATACATAATAGATGAATCATGCGTCATGGATGTAACATTTAATAAAAATGAAATAACACCTTTAGTGATGTTTTATGTGAACGTGATTCTCTGAAACTAAAACTGAGTAGCAACTTCTAAATGTCAAACTATAGATATATGCTAGCTTTTTTTTTATAGTACCATATTGGGATTACTTTTAACGTTCGTCTGTCACGGGCGTAAGGCTCCCTGTCCTTTGCTACTGGAAATAGCTTCTCTTCTCTCTGGGTTTCTGTTCATTCTCTGATATTTCCAAGCCAGGACTTTCACATTTTTGTCACCCACTAACTAAGTAATTTTTATAACAAATATTTTTTTAAAAGATTTTGTAGTATAAACAATAACAATCTTCGACAATGTGTTTTAAAAGTGTGCCGTTTTGTGAAAAAAACCACGGCAATGGCCCATTTAAGAATCATAACACTTCCCGAACAATAGAGTCTTTAACCTTACTTTGAATATATCTGCACACTCCAGAGTTCACAAATCATGAGAAAATTTGTTCTACAAAATATAAGACACGGCCAACATAATAAGCCAACCTCTCTCTACACGCCACCATAGGTCTATTGACATCATTTGTGTCTGCAGAGCTGAGTGTATTTTTCCTTCTCATTGTTTCATCTGCAATGCATATATCTATCATAAATTTAATAAATTTTATGCTATTTATATTATTTTAGTTTGTTTTACACATACTAAGGCTGTTTATCATATTATAATAAATAATAAATGTCCCCAATACTTCTGATTGAAGATATGTTAAAAATATTATAAATGGGCTCCATAAGTTCTCATGTGAACTCTGTCATTGCGAGGACAGAATGAAAAGAATTGATTAATAAGAAGAATACCGGTACTTAAACAATAATAAAGCATAAAATAATAATATGTATAGGAATACGTAGCTATATGAACTTTCGTAGTAATAGTACTAGTAGTAGTGGTAGGCAATCAATTCCACCATCAGAGAAGCTTTTGAGAGACACTCGATGACAGACACGGAGCTTTCACGTTGTTGATGATGATGATGGCATAACGTATTGTACGTACCTATCTACTAATTTTTATACACGGCGTTGTCCAGGATACGATAAAAAAGAGCGGATGGGAGATGAATTTTATGATGTTAATAATGTAACGTATATTTATCCATCCCTAATCATTCGTAAATGGGATTTTTAAATATAGAACTGGACAATCTTTGTACCTGTACCATCACCTAATTTCCCACAAGTTTTCTTGTCTCCCATCTTTCCAAGAATTTTGCAATATTTGGACGATCAATGGGTCTCCTTCGATCTCGAAAATGCTGCAAATTGTCATTTCTGTGCCAATAAAAAGTTTAAAAAATTACGAAGGGTGGAATACCTCATATATTTATTTAATTCTTTTTGCACGTCATCATTCATATAACAAAATCATCAAATCAGTTTGCATGAGAAAAAATGTGATGATAGGTATGCAGTGGCGAGATTATCACTATATTTATAGTGATTTCTTCTATCTAACCACATCACATTAACACTAAATACAAATAAAAGTAATAATACTTAATAAAAACACAAACAAAATTAGAAAATCAAAATTACAGGTTCTATTATGATAAAACAATAATAACAGATAGACAAATACATCATAATAGACCCGATTTAGTATTACATGATAAACGTAATAAAATAACGTACCTAATAGACATCGCTGTCCCAAATATACATAATATACAAACAACCGTCGCAGAAAAAATACGTAAATATACAGAACTAGCAGGAGAAATAAAAAATATTTGGCATTCTAGGTCCGTTTATAATACCTTTAGTCATGTCAGCTACAGGGGTAACTCCGAAATCTTTAATAAATAATTTACAAAAATTAGATTTACCGGTTAATTTGTACATTAAAATTCAAAAATCTATTATAATAAACACTTGTAATATTGTAAAAAAGTTTTTCAATATAGATATTTCAGGCACAATGCTGGTATTTTGAACCCGCGTTCTGAGCCTAATCCTTTGATATCCTGTATATCTGGATAGGTGAATTTTTCCCGGCATTAGACTGTTAAGTTTTTGTGTGACCATGACTGATCATATGGAGACTTATCTGGTTGTATAATGCTGAGAAGTGTGGATGGCAATTCTGCCGCCGCGTAAAAAAATTGCTACATAAATCAAAAAGAGAAAAAGTATTCAATATTGGTCGTTGTATTGAAGATATCAAATTATATGATTTTATAAATGGAACTTGATGATTTAAAAATATTTGAAGACCTATTCTTTCCCGGGTACTTCACGAAAGTGGGTTACATTATTTTTCAAGAAGAAGACATGGCTCTTGTGTTTGAATTAATTAATAATAATAAACAAACATACGATTTGTTTCAAAAATATACATTATGTCTATAGTATGTTTGCACCATTTTTTTATACGGCCGCTCCAATTATCCAATTCAGCTGCTATATTATGTGCTAGTTTTTTGGGCACACTAATAATATTTCTTATGTATCAGTTTTCTATCCGACGTTATTATTTTTATTTCTGATATTGTTTTGATAGATTTTTGGCTGACAGTGGATGAATAATACGTCACTTTTGTTATTATTTATTTCATGGTCGAATTGAAAGGAAATGGATGTTAGACAAAAAATAATGATAACGAAATCACAATACTATATTCGATGAAATAGAAATTATAATAATATTTCAAAAGATTTTGATTGATGTCGAAACAGAGTTTGGCTGGTACTTTAATTTCTATCCACCAATTCTATCATGGCATTTACCACAACCGGAATATCCAGTAGATTAATTGTATGTAATAAACATGCAGGTAGCTTTTAGGATGAGTGCCATACATCATCGTTGAACAAAAAAGGGTTCATTGATGTTAAATGCCTTATTTGTGTGTTACTGTTAAACATTAGTTTATATTTTAACATGCGTTTTACAGGACACTTGAAAACTTAACGAAAAGTGTGGGAGACTTATTCTTTTCTAGAGACGCATTTAAGTTTTTGTGAGACGAAATCATCGTTAATTTCAGATGTTGATTGTGGGGTGTCATCGAGCACCCAGAATTCGCTATTTTCAAGGGGTATCTTGTAAAAAACATGCTTTCGTAAAACTTCATTTATGATATAAATAATGCAAAAAATGTACACCTTTCTATATTGAAATAAAATTTTATGAAATAGATACGTTCACTGAGAAGAATGGTTGGTAAAACGTTACGAGATAGAGTGAAGAATGAGGATATCAGGAGAATGAGCGGATGTGAGAGGAGTGTTGTGGACAGAATGCGTGTAAACAAGTTGAGATGGTTTGGACATGTTGAGCGAATGCAAGATCAAAGGATGACGAAGAGGATGTATTTATCTGAAAGAAGGGGTGTAAGGAAGCGCGGACGTCCAAAAACCACGTGGCTTGATCACGTGGACCAAATTCTTAAGGACGGACGCGTGCTGAGTAAGAGAAATCGGCGTGCATGTATAAGAAACTGGATGAATGTAGAGGAAGCGAAAGAAGTATGTAAGGATAGATCTATATGGCGTTCCGTTCTCTCTGCCTACCCCTCCTGGGACATGGCGTGAGGGTATAGTATATGTAGTATAATAGTATAGTACAAGTTTCATAAAGACACTCGAATTTTTTGTCTGTATTCCGTAAAATTCCGGAATATACAAATATAGTATGTATTTAGATATAAATTCTATGTAATTTATTGATGGCACTTATTCAATGTACAAAGTGGGTACTTTGCCAATGTTAGATATAAATAAATAATCTTCTAAGACATTACGCAAAAGGTATGGTGATAATGTATGATAAAGATACGTGTGTCTGACGTATTATATTACCCCTCAAGCCAAAGTGCCCACAAGTATTGATAGAGAATATATTTCATTCTGCTTCTCACTTAAAAGCTATTGTTTATATCATTCTGACAAAGTTGTTCAATGATACACAAAATTCATCGAAATATTCTCTGAAGAAGCCAAATATTATAATTCAGTCACATCGATCGATTTTTCATAAACATGAAATATGAATGCAGAAATATTCATATTTTCGTTGGCTACATCGTGGTTTAATCGATATACTATGTAAATCTCCCTCTATCTTTGAGTAAATCGGATCTTAAAAGCTGTTTATGTATAAAAAAATTGTGAATGAAAATAAATGTGCAATCATCTCAGTTCCAATATTTTATTATCGATGTGACACTTCATTTGAAGATTATAATCGTATCTATCTATCTATATAATTATGGTAATTAAAAAAGTGAGATGGATAGTTAATATCTAGTTTATGTAATAAATATTTAAGTTGTCTCCCCTCTGATAAAGAAAATAAGTTTTTCACGATGGGTGATATTCATCATCGCTGAAATAAAACTTTCTAGGTATATATAATGATGTTTTACGATTGTCTTTTACAGGATATCTGCAATCTTAGAGAAAATATTTTTTTCTGTTTTGAATACTTCACGGTTCACTGTGTTATTTTCTTACTTGAGGCTTTGAATTTCACGATTTTTCCATGTTGAATGTATCTTTGTATGCCATAGAACATTTAGCATCTTCGATTCAGTGATTAGAATCCACTAATCAAAATGTTGCGATGGACTTCGTCGGTAGCCTGAAGGTAGAGTCTCGGCCTCATGATCAAGGGGTCCGTGGTTCGATCCCAGGTGCCGGCAAACTCCCCTTTCACGACACAAGCTTTTAGCTTAGTGTGAAAGGTGTATAAGGCTGTATTTGGGTATATAACAAAACCCAGATATATCTTTTAAAAAAAAAATTTCTACTATTGTCCTTCACTGTTGTATATAATCAATGGACTGGCTAAGAGCAGTGTCTAAAAATCAGAGGACTGAGGAGAATTTGACGGAGTGGTCTCCAACATCGACAGAGAAGGGGGACGGGGGGAATGATACGATACTAAGAGAAGAAAAATAGCAACAACGAACAGATAATTATAATACTTATCAATATTCTACAACACTTTTTTCCTTGAAATACATCATAATACGTTTAATTGACTAAAACTCGCGAAAGCTGGCTTTCAAAAGAACAAAGTCACATTAGAGTTTCTGCATGAAATGTTACATTTTAATGAACTGTCATTTAAAATATTTGGTCGAAGAATTAAACTTTATAAATTTAACCAATATATTCTCCTATAACTAAATCTCCTTTTTCGTCTATAGGGTATTAATATTTCTTTCATATTAGTATTGTAACACTGGACTGCTGTAGTAATTGTTTACTGAAAATAATATTTCAGCGAGGATAGTATTTACTTTGTTTGTATTGTGTACTGTGTAGTGAGGATAGTATTCGCTTTGTTTGTACTGTGTAGTCTCCTAAGTGTATAGTATAGTACTATAGAAACACGAGCACACATTATAGGCACTGATCTGTCAGATCCACAGGGAGTCAATTGTTTTTATTGGCCATAATAAACATGAAAAGATCATAGATAGTACAAATAATAATGCTCACATTCAAAGTGGTATAATCTTTATGTAAAATGTTTTTTTTTTTTTTTTAATATTAGTTATCTTCTTATTTATTTATACGCCTATTATTGTCAGCTGCTGAATACAGGTCTTACCCATATTTTTGATTGTTTTTCTGTTTGACATTTTTTGTTTATATCATTAAATTTTTTTGAATTAATCTCTTTACCAATTCTTTTATTCTAATTTTTTTTACTATAGCAAACGTTATACTATTATTTAATTGCACTTTTGGTTTGTATCAAATAAATTATTCTGTCTTTTTTTAAAAAAACTAATACTTTTGTATTGAACGTATACTAAAATTTTGACATGTAAAAGTCTTCGGTCGTGAATATCTGAATAAATAAATAAATAAAATATTTCTCATTTGACTGTAAACGCAGTACAAAGTTTCTCGGAATACAAACTTTGTTCCAAAATTAATAATAATATTATGTGGACTTGGAGTACTAAAACTAAAGTAGCATTCACATTGCTTCACTTTGGATGATCATCCAGAGTGTCAGGGTCAAACCTGTTCATTGAAAGTGAACACGTCTGTTTACACTTGTTCATCCTATGCTTTCACTGCCATGGCAACACTCTCTGTCATGTTGTATGTATTTTCGTACAAAAATAATTAAACAAATTCAAAAATGAAAAATAACACATAAAATAAATTAATATAGCTCTCGACTGCATAATAATTTTGTACATGATTCTGACATTCATAGAGAATAAAACAAATAATAAGATAAAACTTGTTTATGGTCGTTTCAGTGAAAGGACCTTTCATCAAAATTATGACGAGTGGTAATCTCTTTCCTCCGTCATTGCTAGTGATCACTATTGATGAAACGCCCGTTCACACCTATTCATCTTGGAGGATCATCCGGAGTGATCACTGAAAGTAAACAAATGTGAACGACCCTTAAGACAGTCAACCCCAAATATATGAGCGAGGGCAAAGAAGAAGAAGATTATGCTGTTTCACTCTTTAACATTAAGATGCCTATGTTTTCTTTTCTACTCATACTTGAATGTAGCACATCCTATTTTCCTGTTAGGGCAATAAGGACAAGGGTATTGTAGGGATAGTAAAAAAAAGATGAATGTCCTTCAAGTCTGCTGCAACACAAAATATATTATATACCTACATAAACAAATATATGCAAACAATGTTGATTGTCATAAAAATATAATATGTGAATCATCAATATATTTTGCGTAAAAAGTAACATTAATGCACCTACAACGAGTGACTCGAGATATGAACGTATCGTTTAATTGCTGAATTTAAGATGTATAAAATTTTTAATATTAGGTCCTTACATATGAAATTGGCGTTTCATATGGCAGAAATGAAAACGATTTTTTTTTATGAAACTATTTTTTTATTTAGTCAAAGTATGTACCATGGCTATCTATGCACTTTTGCCATCTCGAAGGTAGTTCATTGATTCCTTTACTAAAAAAAGTGTGTGAGCGAGAATCAATAAAATCTTTGAAGGCCGTTTGGACAGCCTCGTGAGAATTGAATTTTTTTCCTTGCATGAAGTTGTCCAAATTCCGAAAAAAATGGTTATCAGTTGGAGCAAGGTCCGGGGAGTATGGTGGGTGTCGAAGACATTCCAGTCGCAGCTCCCGTAGTTTTGCGGTCGTCAAACGTGCCGTATGTGGTCGAGCGTTGTCCTGAAGCAGCAGTACCAATTCATGCGGTACCCATTTTTCAAGTTTTTTCACATTTCCAATTTGTTTCAAGTGAATCAAAATGGTTTTATCACTCACACCGAAGCCTGCCGCTAACTCTGACGTGGTTTGCGATGGATCTGCTTCCACAATTGCTTTTAATTCTTCGTTATCAACTTGTGTCTCCGGCCGTCCACGAGGCTTGTTCTGTAGGTCAAAATTTCCAGAACGGAAACGTTGGAACCAATAACGTACCGTATTTTCTTTTGCAGTAGCTTCCCCATACGCATTGTTAATCCTACGAGCCGTTTCTGCAGCACTAGTGCCGAGGTGAAACTCATATTCGTAAATATAGCGATATTTTAAGTTCTCCATATTGTGAACAGAACGATGTGAAAGAAAAACAAATGACGCGATAACAAATAAATTTCGTAATTCGAACACAGAAATACATGGTCTTAAATTTGAAATAAATTTGAATTTGGAATTCCTAGCCGAACGCCACATATTTTGAATCAAAGTTGCCAGTTCGCCAAACGCCAATTTCATATGTAAGGACCTAATATGTCAAACACCTGTATTTTACAGGACGCTCGAAAACTTACGACAAAGAGTGGGAGGTCAATTAATTCCCGAACTCCATAGACATAAAAGCTACCTTCAGTAATAATTATGCAGAATATGAAAACGCACCAATAACAAATTCAGTAGAACTACTCGTAATGCTTGTTTTAACTTGTTCTGAAAAAACTTGCCAGTACTCGTTTTTTAAAACAACATACGGTTGATAAACAAGATACATACGGGCGAGGAGTGAAATTAATACTCACGAAATTCACTTGATTTTGGGTGCCTTGTCCTCAAAATAAATAAGAAGTACGAAATCGTGAATTTATTTTTGTTTTTTGTCTTAATTTATTATACAATGACAGTTTTGTGTCAGTATAGACATAATTTTTCATCAAGCGTCAACAAAATATCAAACAATTTGTGTATGAATTTAATGGTTACAAATGAAGTGATTTTAAACTGAAAAAGAAATAATTTGTATTCACACTTATGACATGCCAACATATCGAATGTTCCACGAGAAATGGCATAGAAAAAACTAGTATTACATTCTTAAAGTTCACAATTTTTTTTTTAAACAATAAACACGATATGTTTTAGCCCTCATATTTTTGTACCATTGACAAGCAGGATAAAAAAATGGGGATTTATTGAAACAAAAAAAATAACATAAAAGTATATCCGAAGATTAAGTTGATTAAACGTACCTACTTTTAAATTGATGGATATTCCTATTCAATATTTTTTTATAACACGATGGATTAAGTCCTTCTGCCTTTCAACTCACCCGATATTGGTTTTCTGTTTCCATATTTTTGTCAACATATTTTTCGATAATTTTCTCTTGAATGACAAAATTGTTTTCATTTTGAATGAAAAAACAAAATCGACTAGATTGATATTATGAGACGTTATTCTTCCTATTGATTTTCTGGAAATATCCGTATTTTTAAACGATTTCATATTTTTATCAGAATATTATTTACGAATTGAAAGGCCGTTATTTGGTTTCCACCCATGATTTTCTCTTAAATAAGAAAGAGTTGATGATATTATTCAATCCAACCCAATTCCTCTTTAATATTTCTTCTACGAGCACAGGACAGAACACAGCTTTTTTCATCCACTTCTGCGCCAATCGTATTATTTATTCCAACAACATTCCTGATGTTCTTCGTTGCCATTATCACCATCTCAACCTTAAAAGCTTCCCTTGGAAGCACCAGCCTCTTCATATGACATTCCTAGTGCTCTGATATCGTTGTCACATGAGCAGTATATTAAAGAGGAATCTCCGGGCCATCGGAACCCTTTTAGACGAACAGCGCTCTTTTAGGCCAACAGTTGTTGGAAATTCTCAAAACATGGACAAATCGAGTCCATCGTCTTTCCTGTTAATCCAAGATTACAGATCTACATACTATCAAAGACTACGGATCTTCGCTGAGCGCGCTGGCGCACGGTATCATTTGGGACATGTTCAATTGTTCATACCACCTAACATCCAGAATCAAATCATCGAAACGATACTTATTCTTTTAATTTAGTATTTTTCGCTCTTGACCCTTGGTTAGGTGCCAAGACTCACTTATTTGCTGTCACAAAAACTATTGATTGCTTTCACGCGAGGGTTTTCCAGATCATCAGAAATATTATTTATTTATATAACAAAATATCAGTGAATGGCTTAATAGATTACATCAGTGCACTATTCGATGTATCCAAAAAGATGTTATATAAATACATAGATATTTCTATACAGACAAGAGTGCAAATAAAACATTTGATAAAAAACTGCATTTCCTTTTACAGAAATAAGAGTTTTGCTCTTTACTTTATTATGGTTTCGACGTGAGATGAAGTTTTTAAAACTAAAGCCAAAAAATTATAGAATAAAATCTATAGAATAAGTTACATAAGTTTGAAAGTGACATTGCTTAAAGAAACTAAGGTCACTATCATAAGTATCTAGTAAAACTTAAATCATATTTTTATTTGTTTTTAATTTAGACCAAAATGTACGAATTCACTTTTAACATATTAGGTATATTTAAAACATTAAGCAGCTTTCAAATAACAAAAAAATAACGAATTAATTTTTAAAACGGTAAAGAGTGCTAAGTATGTATTTTATAACAAAAAGAAAAACGTAAATAAAAAGTATATTGATTTCAATAAAATTCTCCGGAGAAATTTTACTTGTGCTTTGAAAACAAGATGAACATACATTTCATTGAAAAGTCATCCACCTACTTCAATAAGTTACAGATGTAGTTGTCAACAAGATACTTGGATTGGAGTTATTCTTTGCAACGTTCATCAAAAATTCAATTCAATTTATAGACTTCAAGGATTGATTTGTGTTTTATATTTCATCTTTCTGTCTCAGGGTGATATTTGGCGATAAAGATTTTTTCAAACAGCTTGAGTGAGTGTATGAAACATCGCTTCAGTATGAGAATTCGGTCAGTAATAATATTATATCAATATCTTGTATAGGTATATAGTGAGTCTAATGTTTAGGGAGACAGCATTTGTAATAAATTGAGGATTATTCTCGATACATCCAAGAAAAACTTCAAAAACCAATTAAGCTTATTTGGAAAACTGCTGAAATATAAACAAACAAAACATTATGGCACTTCTCTTGAGGGGTAAGCAGAGAGGACCGAGTGCCACATTCTCCTGTTCTTGCAAAAAAAATTGCTTCCATCCCATTGATTCAGTTCCACAAGTGGAAAACCACATGCAGATTCATAACTCTCTTATTCATTGTACTCAGAATGCGCCCGTACTTTAGGCCACTTTAGGGTCTGGTTTGTAAACCATGGACGTCTAGCTATTTATTCCTCGGATGTCTACATCTTTGAACATACTTTACTTTTATATATACTTATCTTTTTTGTTACTTTCCATTTTCATTCTTTCTACATATTATCTAAGCCACCGTAACTTATTTACATTAATTTTAGTATTTATTTATTTATAAGAAAGGGATTTGTTTTCTCAAAACCTTGCAAAATTGCAGAATTCTATTGAATTTGCCCACCCTGCATGTTACGATATCGAAGAACTCTTGAAAAATCATTGAAGTTTTTATTATTTTTTCATTTTATTTTTAGTATCACCTCCCAAGAGTAAATTATTGTTGGCTTATTGATCCTTTAGACAGCTATCACATCTATCGATACTTGTAGAAGATGTTTATTTTCACAAAATGCAGTAAGTTATAGAATATATAAGAATATTCTAGATTTGTGTATTATTTTCTATACGAATCTCTCTATACATATTGACGACGTCTCTGGAGAGACTAAAGCGATCTCAGTCTTTTTCATTGGATCAGAATATTATTGATTTTTCTTTTTTATGTTCTTTTTCTTCTTCCGTTTATGCTTCATCAGGTTTCCTCAACGTTTCTTCATATTCTGAGCAAATCGAAAGAGTATATCTACATATTTATAACTCTTTGTTATATGGTCTAAAAACAGTTCATTCTTTTTTATTGCTTTATTTTATTATATTTTTTACAATCTTGGAGAATCAAACGGGCATAACATAACATGTTAACGATTAATACACTCAACATGGGGACCAGCAAAGATTCCACACTTACCAGAAATGTCTTAGTCTTAAGAAAAAAAGCAAAAGTTAAAAAGTTCAAAAAAAAGTAAAAAAAAAAGTAAAAAAATCCTAAATCGCTAGAAATCAAAATCACAACCACACCACCAAACGAATAACGACGAATACATATTATATAACAAAGAATCTAATCCTAACACTTTTTTTCAAATGGTAGTGTTAGGAGCAATTATTCAAGCTTTTAACACGTATATACCTACCCATATCAGCATCTTTGTTAAAACTACTAGATAATACCGTAAAGTAAATCTGAGGATTTCAGTTATTCCATTATTGTGAATGAGGATGCTTGAGTTGTGATAGCAAAGCCTACAATGTATTCTATATATCTTGGGTTTACGTGATATAATAATAACAGCTGCGACAATACAATTATAATTTAACAATAGTACTGTAGTTGTGTCTGGGATGTTTATTAAGCTTATTAGTTTGCGCTTAATTTTGTAGGAGGATAATAGTGATAACACTGTATGATTATATTGTTATAAAATTATGAATGTTGAGAGAAACAAGGCTCTATGTATGTACATACAATGATCCGGCAGTCAACTCACTGATGCGGATCACTTTGATGAGTTGAAGATGCGGTCGAATTAGGAGGAGTCAGATCATCTAATCGGTTCTGAGGAATCAGCGCCATTAAAAATAAGCATGTATAGACTAAAAAAGATAACGACACCTACGTTGTCTAGATTTAAAAAAATCGGTCATTTTTCCAAATCCCTCTATTAAAAATATTTTCTGAAGCCACGAACCAATAAGACATCTTGATTTGAGAACCTCAAAATATTTAATCGGAAGAAGTTAAAAAAGTATTGCAATACTTATGAATTGGCTCTAGGCTGGATAAAATGACCACTTTTGGTGTTCATGGAAAACATTCATCAATTCTAGAATTCTCACTGCCAATATTCAAAGGTCCACCATCAAAAAACATTTAATGCAAACCATTGAAGCAATGCTGGCTACTCCGCTTGTGGTATTATGCTGTGATGATTAACATATTAGGTCGGGGAAAAAGTCTTTTCGCATATAGTAATGTATGAACTTGTAATAAAATATCTTTGGCTGTACTATTTGTATCTGGCTGGTTTTCATGACGTTGAAAAGGTGACATTTTAAAAAAAGAATAAAATTAGGAAAATTTTGTTTCCCGCTTTTCTTCATTTGTTTTTCTTTCTGCCAAAATGAACGAACTGCAGGGCTACTCTTGACAAATCTAAACACGATCTTAATCTAGTCTTGATCTTGATCATACGACGCACGAAGTGACTATTGGCCAAAAATACACACAAACCGATCGCGCGTTAGCGGTAGTGCGGTGTTTTTGACCATAGTCCCTTCGTGCGTCGTATGATCAAGATCAAGACTAGATTAAGATCGTGTTTAGTTTTGTCAAGAGTAACCCTGCTGAATGAAGAAATTAGATACATTTTAAAATTTTATTACAAAAGAGGAAAAAATGCAACGCAAATCGTGATTTTTTTTGTAACGTTTATGGACCTAATGCAGTGTCAGTAAGAGTACCACAAAGTTGGTTTAAGCGTTTTCAATTAAGGAATTCCGATGTCAAAGATGCACATCGCTCTGGTCGTCCTGTTACGGATGAAATGGACGCTATTTTTGAAAAAGTGGAGCAAGATCGGCATATCAGTAGTTACGACGCTGAAGAACTGGGAAAAGACCACAAAACAGTTTTGACCCATTTGAAAAAAGCTGGGTACACAAAAAAGCTCGATATTTGGGTGCCACACGAGCTCACTGAAAGAAACCTAATGAACAGTGTACTAATTTGCAATTCTTTATTGAGACGTGATGAAACACGAATGTCCGAAAAAGGTCGTGGTCAAAGGTCGGTCAGGCTTCACAGACTGTGGCAAAACCTGTGTGGTCTTTCATAACGATAACGCTAGACCACATACATCTTTAGCCATTCATAAAAAATTAAGAGAGTTTGGCTGGGAGGTGTTAATGCATCTGCCATATAGTCTTGACCTTGCACCTTCAGATTTTCATCTGTTTCGGTCTCTTCAGAATTCTTTAGGCAGTGTCAGGTTAACATCAAGAGAGGACTGCCAAAACTACTTGTTGCGTTGTATTGATCAGAAGTCCCAAAATTTCTACAGCATCGGGATCATGTCTCTACCTACAAGATGACAGAAAGACTACGAACAAAATGGTACATATATACTGTTATTAAATGTAAATTAACTTTGAAAAAAAGTGACTTGAATTTTCTTATAAAATGCGAAGAAACTTTTTCCCCGACCTATTATATTTTTGGGGGTAAAAAAAAATATTTTAAAGATTTTTTTGATGTGTCATCGATGCGGTTCACTGAACGGATTCCTTTAAGTGAGAGAGCCAACTGAATCCTCCTCTAGTGAAAACGTTTCAGTGCTTAAATGTGGATAACAGCAGATAACTGCCAGTTATCTCAAAGTTGTATGTGGTGAACGAAAATAGTGTATACCTATATAATTAACGACATGGAAAGATGAAGAAGGGAGATGCTACGATACGGTTCTATATTCTATGTAGACTAGTTTTAAAGTCCGCTAAGGGACAAATAGTCAAATTGACAAGCAGTTAAACACCTTAGATAGCATTAGTAAATTTTGTGAAAAGTGACAATAAATATGGCAAACTTGATTTAAAATTGGCAACTCCTATATGTACGATATATATGTATGTACATATTTGTTTCAGTTTCCGGCTTACATCTCTAGTGATAAGTCTACTAATAAGTTATATGTTTATTTCTATATAAAATTTCAGACATGCTTTGATAAGTTTAAAGTCATGAATTTTTTTTTTCAAAATATTTAAAATAGTTTGTTCTATTACTGTACCTATCTCGAAACACGCAGTAAATTTAAAATGCAAAGTAAATAATTATTTAGTAAGAGTTGAGATAGAGTTGAGTTAGATTTGAGTCAGAGTTGAGTCGGAGTTAAGGTAAAGTTGAATAAGAGTAAGTAAATATCACAATAAATCTTAATACCAAGACGGGGTAGTACATTAATGGTAAAAATTGTGACAATACTTTATTCGATGCATCGCACAGCTGTTGTTTACTATAATATAGGCTGTCTCATAATTAACGCAAGATTTGAATTAAGTATAAAAGAGAGTTTTTAGCCTTAAGATTTTTATTTTTTTATTGAATCATGAAGTGCATAGGATAGGGTTACTTATTGAATAACACATCGGGCAAATGGCCTCCAAGGCTTTGCTGGCACATAGCACCCTTTCGTAGAAATTTTTCATGAGCTTTCTGCATAATTGTGGCTGAATTTCGTTGATGCAGCGTTTAATTTCCTCTTGTAATGCACGTGTGGTTGTGGGCTTGTTGACAAAGGCCTTTGACTTCAAATAATCCCTTAAGAAGAAATCTAATGGTGTTAAATCACATGATCTAGGGGGCCAATTCTGATCACCGAAACGATAGAGTGCACGACCAGGAAACGTCTCATGCAGTAATTGAATGGTTTTATTGGCTGTATTGCATGTGGCACCGTCTTGTTAAAACCACATAATCTCCACATCAATGGCATCCAACTTCGGCAGAAAAACCAGTTTTATCTTGTCGCGATATCGAGCACCAGTAACAGTTGCTGCTTGACCAGCCTCATTTTCAAAAAAGTATGGTCCAATGATGTCTCCTACCCAAAATCCCCACCAAACAGTAACACATTGTTGGTGCATTTGTTGTTCGTCAATCACACGTGGGTTCTGGAACCCCAAACACGGCAATTTTGGCGATTAACAAAGCCATCGAGGTCAAAATGTACGTCATCGCTTAGGATTATTTTACTCGAAAAATCAGCATCTACTTGTTGATGATTTATAATCCATTCCACGAACTCTCTTCGCTGTTCATTGTCATTTGGCTTCCATTTTTACTAACCTTAAACTCTCAGCTGACGAACCGCTCTTTTTTCAGGGTTGCCAACAACTTACTGTGAAAATGGCGGCAAATTCAAATCTTGCGTTAATTTTGAGTATAAAGCTACCGATTATACCTTTTATATTTCAATAATAAGGTGACTCGAAAAGATAAATATTTTTATTTTTTGCTTTGAAGAACTTTGTCATAGATTTATGAATATCTACTGAATTTATTGCATGTTAAAAATGTACTTTACTTATAAATAGATATTTCTTTAGATTATTTTAATAGAAGGCGACATACAAACTTATAAATGACAAACACACAGACTAAAATATTGATGTGGAAGTTATATACAATATGTAGTTAATACTTTCTAATGATAATAATATCATTGTTGTTTTAATATCATTATTATATTGTACATATAATAATAATTGTTTTGTGTTGTTGTTTAGTTGTTGCTGTGTGTATATACTCCTCGTCCCGGCACTTAATCACTCCTTATCTAACTTAACTTGTCAAGTTGGAGTGTCATTTACCAGCGGTGGATAACATTTGTACAACTTTTAAACTAGAGTCTGAATATGGGTTTTGTTACAATTTTCATATAGGGTAATCAATCTAAGCAAATACAGTTTTCATGGAGGACTGTAAACTCACTGCCGGTTCCATAAAGATGAAGTCTGTGATGTCAAAAATCTATTAGTTACTATGAGTCATATGTTTTTAATAGAACCGGCTGTTAGTCTTTCAATTGATCCATGATAGGTAATATAATGTTGTTACAATTTTTATATATCGTCATTAATTTCAGCAAATACAGTACCTGTTGTATTTTTTTTTAACTATGTATGTATATACCTATGTATCTTTTAGATCTTATTGTGGATGTATTTTTATTTTAGTATTTATATATTCATATGTACATATGTAGGTATATATTTTAATTTTATTTATTATATTGATGGGTTAGTTGGAAGATATCGCTTGTGCGATAAACTCGCCCATTGCACAATATCATTTATGTGTATCACATTGTTTTGTAACTTGGTAATTATGTATGCTTCTTATTGTTCAATGAAGTTTATTATTATTATTACCTAAATAAACTGTTAACTCACTGCCGGTTCCATAAAGATGAAGTCTGTGATGTCAAAAATCTATCAGTTATTATGAATTATATGTTTTTTAAAAGCAAAAAATTAGAAATTTTTCTGGTTCATAGAACCGGTTGTAAGTCTTTCAATTGATCCATGATAATAAAATATATAAAAAAAAACATGTTGCCATTGAGACCGTTATGCACACCTTTTTACCAATGTGATCCAATGTTAGTTCACAAAATGTAGGGAAACTCGCTGGAAGGAAGAGGATGGTGTTGGCCCAAAATAAATGAAATTTCAGTGATTTTTAAGTCACAAAAATTAAATGAAGCTATAAAGGTTACTCCCAACATTTTAATATCCTGGTAGATTTCTACCAGGATATTAAAATGTTGGGAATATGGGAGACCAGATGGACATCTATAATGCGTTCCGGAAGCAGTACAGTGGTTCAATGCCCCAATAGACAGGAGTCAAGAATTTTGGGTTAGAGTAAAGATGAACAAAACAAAGGATAGATAGGCAACATCTATTGCTATTTTATTTATACATTTTTTAAAGAAATGCTTTTATTGTAATTTGTACCAACTTGTACCAACCAATCAACAACAACAAACCACCAGTCTGGCATTCTCGATTAAAGGGGCATCAAAAAAGTGTAGTTAAAAGAAACCACACGTGGTGAACAGAATCGAAAATAAATATGGAAATCGACAGACATTCTGCAATATCCGGGCAGTATGTATGTAGATGTCCTTCAATGATGTCAATTGCCATGAAAAAAAAGTATTCCAAGTAAAAGTGATCAAAGAGTGAGCGAAATACTCTGATCGTCGGTTGACGATCACTGTTGTAAACATTTCTACATTTCTAGTACCGTTATTATTATACATACAACGTGTATTTTCAAATTGTACAAACTTTGTACCTCACTGTATCTACAACAAATGAAAAAGATAGTCTTGTATTTTTTGAGATACAGTTACAGTATTCTAATTAAGCCTGAGCTATTGGGGATTGTGTTCTACGAATGTCTCATCTCTTATATTTATCCTGACATTAACGTAAATAATGTGATCAAGATGTTACATAGTTATTTCAGATAAAGATCACAGAATTTATTAACTTTTCAGGTGGATAATGGTTAAAAGAAACGCTTTCAGTTTTTACAAATTATCTGTTGTGTTACATCTACTATTCTATTTTGTTGATTTAAGGGGCATTGGTTGCTTTAACTTTGTGAAAATACAAACAAACATAAATGACATTTTTGACTCTGGCATTTGGAAGAAATATCAATATATGCTTAAGATTGTTTGAATCCACATGTCTAGCATTGCTGTTGCATTCATTATATGTATTACATATTGGTAATGATAGGTGACTTTACTGGCTCATTTATGGCTTAATATATGTAATTCTGTTAGTATTATCTGTATATGACAGTTTGTATCCCTGTATAAGTATAATAAATAAATATCCTAAAAAATATGGAAATTCAAAATCATCTTTATCCCAACCCACATATCCAATTCATTATTGCTCGTAGCTCGTAGCGTAATTTCCCATGATACAAGATTCCTATCTTATTTTGGGACAATTTCAATCTGTATGAGTTGTCCATATGTTATTTATAACTAATATTTTTGTTAATTCCATTGTTTCTTCATCTTTATTTAGTCACTCAGAACATTTTTGTCAGAATTTAACTAAGGAAACCATACAAATCTGTTTAAAACAGTTTCTACTGGTGAAGTTATAAATTTTGTCGCCTTCATATTATTGGAGGAGGAGGAACACAAATATATTAGTATAAGTCAATTTATATAATAAAAAAAAACACTAGTATCAAAGAATATTTATTTATTTTACAAAAAAGACTAACAGAAAACTGACAATGCAACGTGTAAATAATCGGATTTGGCCAGATTTTTCCGTAATTTACGGGACATAATCATGAGCAAGTACCTAAAAAAATATTGACAACATTAATGCTTGTAATTCAGAACATCACTATCTCAGAAACAAACCTACGTAGTTCTAGTAATTAAACAATTATTGCAACAATAATGAAATCATGGAATTTTGCTACCTAAACACAGACACAGTGATAATTGTGACAACACTCGCGTATCGCATCAAATGTTATTATAGAAATGTATGATTGATTGATTCATTCAATGATATAAACCATTATGTCATTTCCCATAAGTGGGGTAACCAGCAGACTAAGTGCATGTTGTTGCAAATACATACAACATAATATGCACGAACAACGCAATAAATATGCAAATCGTCTTCTTCGTAACAGTTAAAAGTTAAAAAAAATCAGGATGCGTGGTATGCCTCATAGCTGATTCGAAGATATCAAATGTTTTTTTATGTGATGTTCTACGAATACCTGCTTTTTTCAGGACATTCGAAAACTTACAGAAAAAGGTGGGAGATTTTCTTTGCCGGAATCCAAACGGAAAATGTACTGTTTGTGTATGAAATGGCAATTATAATACAATATTATTATTCATAACTGAATTAGATATGTTTTTCAGAATAGGAATATTGTAAACACATATCTTAACATTTTTGTTCATATTTTTAGTGCAAATACGTTGTATTATTTATAGTCATAATATCGAGAATGTTAGGTTGGTAGTGAACACCGCCGTTCCTTCATATTACCTACGATGAACACAGAATCTTCCAGCAGTCACTCCAAATGTATGTATATTGTATCTATGTACTAGGAGGGGTGTATAAATTTTTATGAGAATTGTAGAGAAGCCGAGAAGTGATAGGAGATCTCAATGCAGTCTTATATAATATGCGGGACATAAATGTGGGAGGCTAGCTTCTAAACTTGTGACACAAGATATTTATTTTTATCAGACATCGATGTAACTCTACTACATTTAATAATATTACGTGTAAAAATAACACTGTTTTTTGTTTCACATAAATCAATACAAAGTATACCACAATAACGCCTATTTTAGGCGTGAAATGTGAAACAAAAAACAGTGTTATTTTATATTATTAATATGTTGTTTCACAATGACAACACTGAAACATTAAATTTAATCTACTACACTTATTAAACTATGAATACCGAATAGTCCTCATAGAGCCTTGTTCTCCTAAACAATGGATCTCTTCAAGATTCTGGTCAATGGATTTACAGTCTTCTTTAGCACTTAGCTCTTTCAGATGTTGAATGAAAACAGAGAACAACTTTCAACGCTCCTCAAAACCCAGATATATCTTTTATGAAATAAAAATAATAATAAAATAAGTAAAGAGTAGGAAAAAGCTCCTTCCATTTAAAGTGACTCAGCGACAATCGAGCAATAGTAACTGATAATGTGAAAGAGGGTCGTTCATTCCTTTGGAAATCTTGTGGATGGAAAACAACGCGATTTTTGACAGGACAAAGCTACTGTCTAGTTTCATAACCCAACAATATATCACGATATGGTACCGGCGCGCAGTGTCAAAATTGTAATTACATAATGATGGTCGGTTCCGCACGGTCAGTCGGATTTAAACGATAAGAATTGCATTTTAGATTTGTTTCAAAATTTCTTTATTTCTTTTAATTTTTATTTCTATTATTTTGTTTTAAGTATTGATTTGTTATCTAGGTTAAGGAAATGCCTTTATAAATATATTGTTAGTTTTAAATAAATTATGAATGTATTTGCTTCTCTCGGCTAGAGGGACATCGAAGGAGTGTAGTCAAAAGATTCCACACACGGGGTTGTTTTTGGCCGGCCAGCCCCTCAGGCTGCCCACTATGGCGTCTCCGGTGTGGACAAATTTTGTGCAGTGTAGAATTCGGATAAATGGAAGTCCCCAGACTTCTGCGCTATCCGGGTGGTCGGTGGGTCTCCTTCAATGTAATTGTTTCAAAATTCTTTTTGAATCGCACGAATATCACTCTCTACATTAGTTGATAATTGATTTCGTATTTAACCTAAAAAATCGAGTCCATAGAATTATGTTAAGAATATTTTCAATTTTTTATTGTCTAACCGGAGTTGGGAACATTGTGCAGACCTCATGTTGCAGATCCATTTGAGATCTAAAATTATTATTTTTATTATTATCCTATAAATGTCACCCTGCACTGAGACCATAACAGCTTTTGGCCAAGGCGATCTAAGCAGGAAATATTAAATAAATACATAGATATATGGTTGGTTGTTAGAAATTGCCTGCAAGCAATAAACCCGCCATTTGTACCACTTAAAAAAATGTACAATAAAGATTTTTTTATTTATTTATTATATATCTAGGTATTTTGGAAGATAATATTTAAAATAAAGTTTGAAAAAAATTAAAACTTTAAAAAATTAAATAAGTAGTAAGTATTGTATTGTTACTGATGATGACTACATTGTAGTTGAAAACGTTTTAACAATTAAAACAATTCTCATAGTGAATTAAAACCGTGTTTTTTTTTTAATTTTAAATATATCTTTTATAATCTTTTATAATGCTTTTCCACAAAGTTACACTAGAAAATATAGAAAACATAAATTTTGTTTTCTTCTGTTGAATGTATCACTAATCAGGTAACATCCAAAGCAGACCTGGAAGTGGCGTTTATAAAGGAATAGGAATAACTGACTTTTGACTACTAGGTAGTAGTGCGCCGTATACGAGTATAATATTGTATGCAGTCTGGATTCGGGCCGTATAAAAGTTTATAGCGGAATGCCCACTTCGTGTTGAGGTTCTTCAGACTCGTAAACTTGCCACAACTTTTTCTCATCCACAGAGATCTCTACTCTGCACTATTCTATTCCAGAATATAATCCATTCTAGAAGATTATACCTGCTAAATTATTCTTTGATTTTTAAATCGAGCTGGACTTAATAACACGATATTTTTAGATTCAAATAGTCTATATAAATATCTATTAATTCAGATGGCCGTGGACACCAACTTTTAAAAGATTTCGAGTATTTTGTAAAAGATCTTAAATTCAGTTATAATGGTATATTTTTTGTGGCACTGAGAATAAGTAATGGTAAAGTAAAGTAAGTAAAATAATCATATAAATACGTATTTATTTTAATGTTTAATTTATCGTCCGACGGTTTTCGGTGGAAATTCGTTATAAAAATAATCAAAATGAAACAAAATGCTTAGTAAATTTACGAGCAGGCTTTCGAAAGCTTCTACTCTCATTGTCAGGCAAATGTTAAGCAAAACAAAAATAGCGTACCTACCTACTTATTCAACTAGCCATTTCAAATGTAAATATTGCATAAAAAAGGATCTCGGTATATATACCTATTGGTATCTCAGAATAATACCTACACGTGAAGCTGTTATCGGGGTTTATAAGAGAGAACATCGGAGCCTTCGGCATGTCGCCCGGTAGCTTAATCGGACAAAACACTCCTCGCGTAAAGTTAGGGATACGGGTTCAAGTCACATCCGGGGCACTATTGAATAAGGTGATGTTGTCTTTTCTAAGCCTTATACGGCAGTTTCATGTGTTAAATTTATATCTATCTAATATATAAATTCTCGTGTCACGGTGTTTGTTATCATACTACTCCGAAACGGCTGGAACGATTTTGATTAAATTTTGTGTGCTTATCGGGTAGGTCTGAGAATCGGTCAACATCTATTTTTCATACCCCTTAAAGTTAAGGGTGGTCCACCCTGATTTTTTTTAAATTTTTATCTATTTTTTTATTTTTTTATGGTGAGGCATTAAAAAATACATATAGCCCTAAATTTTCGCCCTTCTACCATCAACCCCTTTTTTTAATAACGATATTAGTATATGGCATAATGTATATGGCAAAATAACATTTGCCGGGTCAGCTAGTCTATAGATGCTCACACCGGGCTATCTAAACTTAATAATTGTTCAAAAAATACTATCCAAATGGAGTCCATTAATTAATCTATTTCAATGTAGGTGCAAAAAGTTTGTTTACTAAAAAGTGAGACGTGTGTGGTAGTATAGATAGTATTGGGATTTTTCAATAAGCACGTCGCTGTTTGGTACCAGGAGTCAAGGGAATTCTCTCATAATATTATTATTATTACTATAATACATACATAATATATACTCTCACTGTTCAGGTAGTCACGAAGTGTTTGGTATTGACACGAAGCGGATATTAGACAAGTTGTTTCCCACCATCGACCTCCCCTGCATGCTGGAGAAGTATCACATGTGATAGATACCGTCTTCAGCACAACCTATTGGTATTAGGGAGTCAGGAGATGTAGGAAGTACGTAAAGGTACCCAGCAGCAGCAGTGCAGTGGTGACTAGTGACTAACAGTCACACAGGGACGTCAATAAATCCAGAATCACTAACTTAGCTTGTAGTAGTAAAGGCGTACTTTATACACATTTCTGCATAATCCAAATTAAAGTATATTGCATATTGTATACTGCGTTCGATGGAAATATTTCAAAAATGTATTTTTCGTCAGATGTTTTTTGTATTAACTGTCAATGCCAATTTTTATTTCACATTTTTTCAAGTTGTCATCGATCAAGTTTGTCAAGCCTTCCTTTTTTTTTATTTGTCAATTAATTATCTTTTCTTCGTACCATTTTAAAGAAGCAAATTAAAAACTGAACTCTTCACTGGCGCCCTTGAGACGGTCTAGGGCAAGGGTGGCCAACCCGCGGCCCGCGGGGTGCCTGCTTGTGGCCTAGGAAGCATATGGACACTTTCTAATAATAGTTGGTACAAGTACCCGAAGAAAGTTATTCGGAGAAAATACTCTTAAAGAGAACCAAGGAGTATGCAAAACATTTCAAATTTCTATACCTACCATTTTGAAAACTTGGCGACGGGGGGGGGGGGGCATAAATTTTAAGGTGAAGTTAAATTATTATATGGATTATATTGTTGTGGCCCGGTAGGAAATCTCATTTCCAAAATTTGGCCCGGCTGCTGAAAAGGTTGGCCACCCATGGTCTAGGGACTATTAAACGGCGTCAAAATAAAATCATCCAAAATCATCATCATTATCATTTTAGCCGTCCTGTAATCGACAAGTGTTCGAAAAAATAACTTTGCACGTGGCTGATCTGTTGGTTACCCATTTGTGTAAACACATACAAACACAAACAATACATAGCAGGGTAAATAATGATATAGTTGCTCTTTGTACAATTTAATTTAAATTTTTGTATTTAAATTTCAATAATGTTGAAATAGTGTTTTTGGTACAGAGGAGATACCCCATGCACACAGTGATATGTTATACCTAGATTTGCAATATGAATCTCAAACATGTACCATCAATAAAATCTCGTTGCGGTCCTTGGTGCCGCAATTTTTAGTTTGAAAAAAAGCGACACGCATATAAATTGTTTGTAGATAACAAGAGATAGACAATATGAGAATGGGGATTATTACAGACGACAAAGGCCGGTAGATAGAGATGAATATATACATAAGAAAAGAGATGAATATAATATTAGTCAGGTATTGTACCTCGACGGGTGGGTACACATTTTTAGAGAATATTTGTATTACATTGCGAATCTAGTTGTAACATATCACTGCATGCACATAGAATATTATACGCCCTCAAATTCACAATTTATGTAATATTTTTAAATGATGATTTAAAATTTGAAATAGGTACCATCAAACATTTGCGTTTGAGTTTTAAAAAAAATGTTGGTTACAAATAAAAAGAATTATCTGTGAACGAGTTCTACCACTGTTCAGTATTTCAGTAGTAGGTATCTACTAGCAACGCTTGCATACTCCACATGCTCGATGTTCTCAGCCCCTCTTCACCGTATTACCACTCGTATTATTACTATGCAATGCTGCAGTTGCATTGATTCTTCGATACGAAATAATAATGCGCCCATGCCCAATACATATCCGTTTTACGGTTACTCTATTTACGGTGATTCACTTAAAGTCTGATGCACAAACTCTCAAAAGTCAAAAGATACCTCACATTGTGTAAACTCCCTCTAGTAATTAAAAATGGTGTTCCGATGCTTACGAATAAGCTTAGGACAGTTCACCTTACCTTTCTTCTTCTTCTATAGGTGCCCTGTCAGGCCCCCCCGACGTTGGCGATCACTCTGGCATAGGCTTCTCAGTCCTGCGCTATCTGGAACATCTCCTCCATACCTCTCATTCCAGTCCAATCTCGTATATTGCGCAGCCACGATGCCTACCTTCTGCAAGTCCCCCGACATATCTCTATTTTGCCTGTCATAATCAACCGCAAAATGAGGTTCTTTTCTCCACGCATTATAATAATATGACCTTTACCACCTTACCACCCTATCAATTTCTGTTTTAAACTGATGGTTTCAGCCTGTTAAGTAAATCAGTTTACATTTTTATTAAATTTCACAATTTTATTTTGTTATAGCCAATTTGCATGTATGCATATCAAACTCAAAAGTTATCATCGTTTTTGTTTCATTCTTTATTAATTGTCTGTCTTTTGTTTTTCTTCTCTAGGTGTGTAGGTACTATCTCTAAATTTGTAAATGAATGTGTCAGCAAGACGACTAATATTGTAAATTATTTTGACATATTGCATGACTTCGTAAAAAGTTTGTTGATATGTCAAATAAAATAATTCAATCAATGTCATATTTCGAAGTTTTCTTGTACTCGTATCAATGTGTGATACAGAAATATTGTATTTACGTATGCATTGAGTTCTGCGGTCATAAGATTTATAGGAATGGACATTATGTGTAAATTGTATGTTGCTTTAATCTACTTTCTATTCCAGAAAAGGAAGTTACGTGCATTCTCAGTTGGTCAACTGGAAAAATTACTATTGCGTATTTGCAAAATAGATTTTCGAATAGAATAAGGGTTTTGTGTTTCATTTTTGATTCTACTAGACTTTTCTAGAATATTATTTTTGGACAATATATTTTGGACATTTGGAGTGAATTGATAAAAAAAAGGATGACATTTTTTTTTTCATCTAAACGAAGAAGTTTGAATAAGCGCGAACCATCGAAAATTACGAAGTTCGGCCTCTTGATATTTTTTTTATGGACGATCTTGTATTGAGTAAGAATTATTAGTAAGCATAAGATATATATATATATATATATATATATGTTGTTGATAAGTTTTTCGCGACGAGGTATGTATGTATTGATTGTCTTTGCGGACACATCGCGTATTTTTGTTTGGTGGTGAGCTTTCGAATGCGCTCGGGCATCCATTGTCAAGTCGGTTTGACAATGGATGCCCGAGCGCATTCGAAAGCTCACCACCAAACAAAAATACGCGATGTGTCCGCAAAGACAATCAATACATATATATATATATATATTTTTTTTTTTTTTTTTTTTTTTTTTTTTTTTTTTTTTTTTTTTTTTTTTTTTTTTTTTTTTTTAATAATAATATTTCTTTATTCAATCAATATCATACAAACGTTGAGACAATATATCACCAATTATCTTCAATTAAGATGCAGCAGCCTCACTAGGTTGCCCTGTATCGAGTATATATATATATATATGCAAGAAGACATCAAATTGGCAATCCGTTCTATTTGTCTATTCCCAGCATCTAAATAAAAAGTATTTATCAAGATTTTTTTTTTATTAAGAGAATGCTGTTATACATATTTATGTAATAATTATTAAGAGACCAGTCGGACCAGTAGGGTAACCAGACACAGCCTAAATTTTGGATTAGTTAGAAGAGAGATCACGCCTTTGCGATAAACTCACCTTCTGTATATTGATTGTATTTAATTTGAATGCATTTCTCTATAAAATTTTATATATTGTGATCAACGTAAGCAAAGAATGAATAAATAAAATAAATAAATAAATTAAGAAATATTGTCTTGATATTAATCCTAAAACGCGCGAATTGATTATAGTCAAAAATATGTGCGTACTAATCTCGCGGTAGCGCGGTATTTTTTTAACTACATAATATACTCTATTGTCCAGTGCGTCGTATGATTAAGATCAATACAAGATTGAGATCGTGCATAGATTGCATCAAGAGTAACCCTGCAGATATTTCATCAAATAATCTACTATGATTATTAATTGTTTTGTTCTACACGATTTGTTCCCAATACACGGAATTCTCTCAACTGATGTAGGTATTCAGCATTTTATACCTACATACACAACATGTACATTCGTGTACCAATGGCTATTACTAATTATACTACAGCGATGTATTGAGACGCTTCCTCTTAAATTAACAAAACTATAGACTGCGAAACACAAAGGTATATTATTAGTATTGTTGTGTATTGGAGAATCGGGCGAACATTAATTGCTACCCTTTGGTACAACAATAACAGGACTTTGAAAACAGCCTCGTCAACGTGTCTACCTACAAAGGTATCTGTTGACAGTAATGTGTGTTTGGATTGGAACATATTTGGAAATATATGATGTTGTTGGTTTTTTACCATTTATACCATCATAGTATTTCCTCTATAAATGAGGTAGGCAGTATAGACTAAAGACACGTAATAAACCTCCAAAAAAAAAAGACATTCAGGATGGGTGGCATGTATAGAGAATATTTTTCCCACTCTTTTCTGTAAGTTTTCGAGTGTCCTGTAAAAGACAAGCGTTTGATTAATAAAATTATTAAAATATTCAATTCAGTGGTGATTGAATCTACCTATCCATAATATCTCATTTATAATAATGGTGTCAATAGACACGGAAAGGACAGCCTATATGTTTATTACTTGCAGCTTAACTCAGTTGTGGGAGATATCGTCATGGTTACTCCTATTATTTATAAACCATCACGGCATATCCCACAAGTGGGGTAGCCAACAGACAAGCTGCATGCAATAAATATGCGAGCTGTCCTCTCCATGACAATAAAAAATAAGACATACAGGATGGGTGGCAAAACTCATGAAATAATATCAGAAAACGGAGCTGTAAGTAATAGATATTCAAGGTGTCCTCTCCAGAACAACAACAGTAAGACATTCAGGAAGGGTGGCAACAACCATATTTTTTTTCGAAGACCTACTTTTTACAGTACACTCTATAATTTACAGAAAAGAGTGGGATACCAATTTTTTCCGGATGCTCCACAGAGTGATATTATATTTTTAAATTAAAATAACTTAAAATTATAATTAAATATTGTAGGTATTTCTGTGAATTTTGGGTGAATTGGTGAACATCGGTCGGCGCGTGTAACAAAAATAGCTTATGTGAAAAATAATGTTCTGAAGAAAATAATAAACTGTCTTTCTTTGTAAAACGGTAATCTCGTAGATTATAAAGGCTTTTTAATCCTTACTAACTTAAATTAGATTAATCCACACTACACACAAGTTTTTCATAATATCTGATCTTATTATATAATTGTTTATTTATTCATTGTTTTGTTACACGTGTATAAAACGTGGGATGTTTCAAACGATTTCTCGCCAGTAGTGCTTGAATATTTTTGAATTTATTTTGAAATTATTGATATACTCGTATACTCTGACAACTTGGTTATGTATTGAATAGAATCGTCTTAGGAGTCCTTGTAAGCAAACACTTACAAGAGGTTAAACCTCAGAGCATATTATACGGGGTTTTGCACATGACAGAGGATCACATGTTATGCCAATAGATGGTGAAATGACCAATGGTGTTTACGATCATTATAACTGTAAGACCGATAGAAAAGAAGGACTCATCAACACAAGTCTGAGGACTTCCAAAGAATAATAATTACCTACAGTTGATTCAATTGACACGAAATCAATTGACAGAACTTGTTACTTGTAGATGATCTTTCCCAACTTGCCATTGTGTTTGTTGGAACGTTGTAGGGCAAAAAGAAAAGTTAATGTAAAATTATCCCATAAAGAATTGGTCTGCGGCTCTTTTTCGTAAGCTTTCGAGTGTCCTGTAAATGGCAGGTGTTCTAAAAAAATTAGGACATATTTTATTATACTATCAAGGTATATCCCAAAAGTGGGGTAGCCAGCAGACTATCTATAATAAACATGCAGATTGTCATCTCCATGCCAACAAAAAAAGAGCATTCAGGATGGGTGGCAAGCCTCATTCCATAAAGACTTTTTACATCTTAAATTCAGCGAGGAGGTTTGTCATTCATACTGAATGTCATTTTCTTTATTAGTGCGGAGAGGACAGCTTGCGTGTTTATTATATGCAGCTGATCTGCTGGCTGCTGTACTTGTGGGACATACTTGTCGTGATGGTATAGCAGTATAGTAATAAAACTTTTATTTCTACACAAATATAATATTAAATGTTACTAACATAACACATAACATAATATTTAGACCATTTCTAGTCAGCCGTCAGTAAGATATCAACTAGTACTGTATGATAATAATATATGTATGTGTACTAATTTCCCAGGAGAAGACCTCCTTATCAAGACTTCTAAAGGATTCATTTAAAATAAAAAAAATCAATCATTTCAGAATATGTTTTACGTTGAATATCCCTGCTTTAGATTTTTTTGATCCATGGTTAAATCCGTGAAGTTCTCGGTTTAGAATAGGTTTCCCACTCTGTCTTTTAAATTAAGTAGCAGTTTAAAGTATAATATCATTTATAAGACATTTAAAATATTCAATTCAATTCAGCACCCAAACTGCATGTTTTATATTTATGGCACAAAGAGTATATTTATTGTACATTGTATTGTACATTACTGTACAAATACACAAAGAGTAAATTTATACAACAAATACAAAAAAAAAAAAACAAACACAAAGAGTAAATTAATACAACAAATACAAAAAAAAAACAAACAAAATACAACAAAAACAAAAAAAAAAAAAGGCACAAAGAGTATATTTATTGTACATTGTATTGTACATTATTGTACAAAGACACAAAGAGTAAATTAATAAATACACTGCCAGTATATTTATTAATTTCATTTAGTGCACTTGAGGGAAATGCATTGATAGTATGACAAAAAAATGTATCTGTCAAACTTAAGTACATTGAATTATTTTATTTTATTTATTGGTAAAAGCACATAACAGATAACAACTATAAATATGGTTTACAAAAATAGAAAAAGGTCATTCATAACTCAGCTATCATCCACAAACATGTACCACAGTAAAGTCAATTATTTAAGTAACACACATTACACTCATTCATCTGTTCTCACTAGCATATCACACAAGCAGCCATCGCTAACACACAAAAATATAGTTTGAAACATACAAAATAGATAAGAAAAAAAACGCACAAAAATTTGTATTGTTAGAAAAAGAAAACTATTAATAAAAGATAGAAAAAAGTAAACATATGAGATCACTTGAGGGTGAGGGATGTAGGGAGAAGGGTAAGGGATGTGGGGAAAGGGGAACAAGACATATCTACAGATTTGAAATTATGTTTGTAGCAAGAGTTTTGAGTACCTGTCTCTTGTATGCGAGTGGATCAAATTAAAAATATCCAGCTCTATTAAGTGGTTATCGTTTCGAATTAGGTTGTATTCCCTTCTCCCTTCCTTCCTTTTCCTATAATAATTTTTAAATATTGTGCTGTTAAATTGTTCATAGTTTAGATACTTTAATTGGCGATGTAAATGATTAAATGTATATTATTGTATTATTCATTGTTAAAGCTGTTGTATCTATTGAAATAAATAAATAAATAAAAAATAAATGAGTTCTTTTCAATTTTGAGGGAATGAGGCTGAGTTGCAAGATTGTTCTTAATAAATGTCAAGAATTTATGAATATGTTTTTATAACAACGTGAATTTTTACTAATAAACAAATAAATAATAAAACTCAGTTTTCAATCGATCTGTGTGAATTGTCCATAATATGTAGGTATATTAATGATTCCTCTATGTAAAATTGTACCTCACTGTTTTAAAACGTGTACATTTCCGTACATGAATGTTTTAATATCAACTACGAAGTTATATTCTATACTGAATTTTGTTTTATTGCTTTCAGTTCAATATATCGATACTACAAAGGCGAGTGGGCAATGAAAATTCATGGCGTCTTTCGAACTGCAGTTATCACGATATAAAGTTGGTGTGCTACAAAAACTTCTAAAGCTTGTTCAATATACTGTAATACTAGAGATTCTCATTAACTTTATACCTACTCTGATACTAACGATTCTCAATAATTTTGCTCTCTGAATCTAAGGGTGAAAATCCATCAAAATCCATCCATTCCATCACAGCATCCACCACAAATGAGATAGCCAGCGAACCAACTGCATGTTATAAACATTCAATTAAAGCTCAATACCAGAACAAGGTAAGGCATGGAGGGTGGGTAGTATAGATACCCATTGCTGAATTATTGAAGATATTAAACGTATTATTCGTGTTGTTTTTCGAAGGGTAAAGATAAGTAAATATTATATTTTTTCTTCTGTCTACCTCACAAGGGATGAGGCGTAAGGATATTGATAATTTTCTTTTTCTAATATACCTAGTGTCTGGTCAACCTAATGTTCGCTATCAGTTGAGAGTTCATGTGCATCTCTGTCCAAAACGATTTGAACAAATACTAATTTAGGTTTACCGGAAGACATTGTCTCTAGGCAATATGTAATAATAATAATAATAAGAACACTTTATTGATCAGAAAAAAAACATGAGCTATTGGCGAGCTTATTGCCTGGAGGCAATATCTTCCAGCTAACCAAAATAATGTGTGATACTATGTTGACAATGTGTAATTAATACAAAATGTGAACAGTTAATACTAAACTTAATTATAACCAATTACATTCTTAGTCCTAAGTAGAACATTATATGTGTAGTAGAACATTATATGTGTCATGTTTCCTGTAATGAATACTACAAAATGAAGGATTAAGGCACGGGGAGGAACTATTTAGGATAAGTCTATGGATTTTAGGTTATTCTTAAGAACGTTTTTATGCTTTTCGTACAAATTTATTTTTGCAATGAAGTGTTTATTACTAACATATCGTGGTTAATTTCTTGATAATAGTTTCAATTCAATCTGCAGTTCTTGACAATTTTCAACTGGCAAATTCCTATTTCGAATCTCGCTGCTTATCTACTTGATTTTGACGATAAAAGCATATTGTTTTCTAAAAGGTATTTAGGAGTATATTGAGTCACGCTTTATACTTTACATAATATATACTTTTATGCTATGGAAGAAGTTATATTTCCATAGTAACTACTTTTTATGGAATATCTCCTTTCTGCATAGTTTGCTATATATATTCTTATGACGGTGATACGATAATCCCTTTGACTATTTAACTACTGTTTTCCTTCCCATATTTCCACACCATATCCCCTTCCTTCCTACTTTCCTTCCTGTATCGTATCTACCTCATTTCTTCTTTAAGGCCCTTATCACTCGCTCTATCATCACATTACTATATTATGTTCACACTAGACGCTTGTTACATACGTAGCTAAAAATGAACGTAAAGCACTGCTGCTGAAAGGCATATCAATTCACATATTCAACATTTTGAGTATTTAGGAAATTTAGCTTATAATTTTGAGGTATTCATGGTCGTTTAGCCAATTATTGATGGATAAGGCAATGAACAATAAGGGTAGTGGTGTATAGATTTCATGATCTGTTGACACTAAAGTAATTAATGATAACTGGTTGAAAAAACTAAGACAGAGATGCTTGGAGAAATATGGGAAAACAGTTCAGTAGTAGGTAGAAGCAGTTGTATTTTGACAGATGGTTTCAATAATCATTCTAATGTAAAATATAATATTTACTATTTTATTATTTATTTATAATATTTACAGTGATGGGCAGACAGGTTATTAGAACGTATGTAAGTAATATTTCTGAAAACGCTTTGATGCGCTAGCGAACCTTATAATGAAACCTTTACCAAGATTCACTCCACGGTAAGTTTGTTAAGCTTTCTTCAATCGAGTGTAAAACCCTCAGGTAGCTTAATATTTGTATATTGAATGTATAATATTATAGATTACTTCTACATAATAAACTGCGGATGAGCGTGTATAGTATTAACATCAAGTTATTTACGTAGACGTGAACATCGTTATTAAGTAAACAATACAACCTTGATGAGTTACATTGTTAATTACTTCTGTTACCACTAGGGATAAAACGAATATTCGGCAACAGACTGTTAATCTAATATCCATTCTACCAAGCCAAGGTTTACTCTCATCATTATCATTTCTATCTTTTCAGTTATTTCCGAATTCTGGGGATCGTGATGTTTGGATAACCCTTCATGGACAACCCTGTACCATCCTCTTCAGTTCTCAGCCAGGTGTGCCGCATGATAAATTGATTGAGTCACCGCTTGCTTGATTTGATTAGTTCAACGCATCGCTATTCTGTCTTCGGATCTTCGACCCGATCAGGTTTTTGTCATAATCAGCTTTTCGATACTCTCCTCTATGCAGGATGTGACTGAAACATTGAAGAAATCTAAAGATTGTGGAGAGCCTTTGTGGAATGCCAAGTTCTTTCAAAATGGAAAGATTATTTTGGACAATATTTGTGTGTCATTTACATGCAAAAACATCTCAATAACACTGTACACAGCGATAAACTACAACATTAAATTAAAATAAATGAAATTTTTTCTACCCTTTTCTACAAGTTTTCGATTGTCCCGTTTTTACGCTGGTATTCGTAGGTAAAAATAAAGAAATTTTACATCTTAAAAAAAAATCAGCGATGAGGTTTGCCATGCCTTTATTTTTTGTTGGCACGGAAAAGACTGGTTGCATTTTTATAACATGAATTTGGGCTGCTGGCTACTACATTTTTGGGACATGTCGTGATGGTATAATAGTAAAGTTGAAATTAGAATCTCGGATACGTGTATAAGGTAAACATGTCTGAAGTTCAATTGAATTAGTGAACAGTTGACCTTAAGGCCTCCATAATGGCCCAACTGTAAGGACTAAAAAGAATATCTTCAGATAAAAATGAGCTCCCGAACTCCCGAGACATTCTGGTTTGTATAAGGTTCTCTCATTATCCGGTTAAAGATATCACCGGATAACATTTATCCGGCACACTGCTTTAAATTTCATGACTGATATCATATTGTAATACTTAAAACTTAAGGACATTTGGTGGTGTATTGAGAGCGATAGGCTTTCTATAGCACAACACATGCTTATCTATTATTTAATAATATAATAACAATATGGGAAAATGTACAATGGTAGGTTCTATTACCATTATCGAAATAATGTACATATTTACTTTAATTAAATTCAACACAGTTTGGTCTAAAGTCAATGGAGCTGTCACCGCATTATACAATTTACATAGAAGATATAAAATGGCTTAAAGTATAATCATGATTTTGTAACTAAAGGTACTTTAATCTAAGTAAGGTAGCTAATTGGCTGTATGTCAAGCTGTCAAACGTGCTTCGAAAAGCTTCATTTAGAGGAGGATTTTATCGGGGAGAACCCTTAAGGCAAATCCTGAGCCCTCTCTTTGAATTTTTTTTTGTTTCGTTGAGTCTGGATGATATAGGAGCTCAACACCTAAAATATCCAGGGGAAAGTGGGAAACCCTTAGTGTCAAACGTGCAAGTTCTCTTCTTAGTAATCGATTATAGCTTTAAAGTTTTGCTAGATGAAATATAATGCTTAATGTTTTTGCGAATAGCAAGGGCATCCAAAAAATTACACTGTATTGTCAGGAACTTCACGAAGCTTGCCAATTCAAGGATCAGAAAAATTATTATTAAGCTAAAAAATAGATTCAAAAAGATCTTCTGAAACAAAACTATCTCAAGATTCATGTCTCAAATCTAATATATAAAAGGAAGTCGTGTGTGTTACAACACTTATAACTCAAGAATGGCTGTACCGATTTGAATGATCTCTGATTTGTTGTATTCTTCTCCGCCCGGAATAAACTATAGGCTATTAAAACATCTTACAAATTCACGGGAAGAAAGAATATGAAGAAAATTATTTACGCCATACATTTTTAATTTCAAAAATAAAAACAATATGGAGAGTTATTGCGCTGTTAGCGCCCCCACGTCGCCTGTTGCATTGTGCTAAAATAATCCGTAGGTTCTGCTATATTAGGAACCAAATTACTATAACTAATATGAACGAAATGTGTACTAATATTTGTTTACTATAATTCGGTTGTTACATGGCAATAGGTTGTATCTCACTAAAACATAATTTTACAGGAGAGCAAAAACAAAGTTTGCAAAAGAGATATTTCAACCAAATTTCGAGCATTATATATCAAAATGAAGGTAATTATTATTTCTACAAGATAGATGTAACATTCTCTTAATAATTTCTTCTACAAGATGTATGTAACATTCACTAAATAATTTCTTGCAGTTTAAAAATATTTGAGTTTTTTTGCCATGTTGATGAAAACAATCTTTCTACATGTCAATAAGTTACGTCTTTTCTCTCTTTATTCTGACTATAATGAGACATATCCTTTTGCCACATCAAATATTACACTATTTTGAGCATTTTATGGACAACAACAACATTAACAAACTTGAAAACGCAAAAAATGCGAGATACAACCTATTGCCATGTAACTACCGAATTATTCGACTAATATTTATGTATCGATAGGTCTTCTGTCACATAAATGTGGACGTGCACAGATTATATTTGAAATTGTATTTTATTTTTGCAGATGGAAAATTATTATTGAACCAAAAATTGTGCTATTAAAGATGAAAATAAGAATGTGTTCATGTAGGTAGTTCTGATGCAAGATTGTGTAGTGAAATTTGCAGACAGAGAAGAAAAATTACGAAGAAAATTATTTACGCCATACATTTTAAATTTCAATAAAAAATGCAATATGGAGAATTATACAAAATCAACAATGAAGTTTTTTTACATTCTCAAATTAGAATCGTTATCCATACAATTTAACATCTGTAGTTCTGATATTTCAATTTTTATAAAATCATGGAAAGAATTTTTATTAATTCTAAATGAATAGGTAAAATCTACCTGAAAAAAAAATTAGTACCTACATAATTATATTACGTACTGCAGATAATTTATAAACAAATCTGAGTTAAGTTAATTGTTCAACATAAATTGTTCATGTCGGCCGGTGTGGCGCGGAGCTCTTTCCTTTGAGTCACGAGGTCCCGGGTTCGATTCCCGGACAGGGCAAAGTGAAGAATGACCTTTTTCAAATTGTCCTGGGTCTGGGTGTTACATATATATATATGTATATAGTGCATTGTATATGTGCGTATCGTCGCGTTAGTACCCATAATCAAGATTCATCTAAGTTTGGGACTAGCTCGATGTATGTGAATTGTCTATGTAAAAAAAAATTAATGTAACTTTCGCAGCTTAGCGGCCTCACCCGATGTCGAGTACTTTTTTTCGATAGAAAAGGTAATATTTTTGAAACTTGAGGAAGTTGTTGCCATATGTAGAATTATTTTAATTTGCCGGCAAAAAAAAATCCACTTCGAAAATTAATTTCCTAAAATTCCGTACATATTACTCGACAACGGGTGGGGCCGCTCAAGTTTCATAGTTGCGAATTTTTTTCCTATAAAAGAATTTTCCAAAAATTTGGTGACCAAAAAATAATTCACCATATGGCAATAATTTCCTCAAGTTTCGAAAATATTACTTTTACATGGAAAAAAGTACTCGACAACGGGTGGGGCCGCTAAACTGCGAAAGTTCCAAATGAATTATATTTTTTTACACTATACCTTCGATGACACACTTTGACAATTACGGGAGTTTGTAAAGAGATTAATAATATTAATCATTCATAAAGTCAGTGGGAGAGATGAAATGAAATGGAGATCTGTTTCTGGTGTACTGTGTGACAAGAAAATGCCAATAAAAATCAAGGGTCAGGTGTACAAAACTGTGGTCAGACCAACCATGACTTATTCTTCTGAATGTTGGGCCCTAAAACATAATCACGCCCAGACACTACACACCAATGAAATGAAAATGCTCAGATGGGCTGGTGGTGTAACAAGGATGGATAGGGTGAGAAATGTCCATATCCGTGGTAGTTTCAAAGTCGCTCCCATCGGTGAAAAAATAACCGAAAACCGATTAAGATGGTACGGGCACATCTTGAGACTACCACAGGATAATATAATTAAAAAGACGATGGACGTGGAAGTAGGACCCAGAAGACCAGGCAGACCAGTGACCACCTGGATGTCCACAATTGCCAGGGATATGAAGGAGGCAAAGTTGCGCGCGGAGGATGCAGGGGACCGCAAAACTTGGAAGATGAGGACTAGGAGAGCCGACCCCAAGTAAATGGGATAAAGGCGAGGGCGAAGAAGAAGAAGAAAGTCAGTGGGAGAGAGCAGAAGATAGGGCAGGTGTCGAACATGTGTTGAAAGGCTTGGATTGGAGTGGCCAGAGGTCCTGGAAGCAGCGGTGGATAGTTATCTCTGGAGGAGATACTTAGGGGCAATGGGCCCCCGACTGAACTAGGACAAGGGGAATAAGATGTATGTATGAAATCGTTCATTGATTCTTAGGCGGTACGAAGTTCGTCGGGCCAGCTAGTATTTGAATAAATGAAATAATAACCATTTGAAGAGATTTATTCAAGGCAATCTAGTTTAATATGTTTCATAACACATCTACTAATATTACTTTTCGTTGTCAGAAAGTTTAATTCAATAACAACAAAACGCTGAAATCCTCCTTCATAGGTACTAGTACTTCTCTTACAATCGTAGAAATGACTTGACGACGGAATTAATATTATTTAATTAATTAAAAGGCCAATTAAACTTGTTCTCGGTACTGTACTGTTACAGCTTAATAACAAGAGTACATTGTAAGTACAGAAAGTTCTTTTCACACATTTCAATAAGCGACACCAATCAGTATCCGACTACGTAATAGTTTAAGATTCACGGCCCGTGTAGGTACGTTCTAATTTTATATGTGCTAATGTTTACTGGCTTGTATGGTCGCGTGATTCGTGAAGGCGTCACATTTCTTTGTACAGTTGCTGTGAAGATTAAATTTGAATAGTTGTCCCTCTTTAGGAAGTTCAGCAGACACTGATGATGAAAGACTTATTGTTGTATGACTTTTTTATAATTTTTCCACTGTCATTCAATCCATTCTACTACTATTTCATGGAAGATTTCACTTAAATTCGTAAATTTCAACCTGGGTTGTTTTGAAGTGTTGGGATAGATAAGTATATGAATGAAACCTTAGAGTAAAAAGGGCCTAATACGTATCGGAATAGTATTGCTCCCTACGGATTATATCTCGTTCATTATAGCAAAGTGTCTGTCTACATTTTTAATAAGGTTACTTGTTCACCATTCTCTTAGAGTAAGTTCTTTGTAGTTTCCTTTATAGCACTATGATTATTACTTACTCGCTTTTGATATACATAGTGTTATTTGCTCCTCGGCCACATTTAAAATGCATAGACACCTGCCCTTTGGCGAAAATCTCAGTATTGGATATTCATTAGAAACTTTCTCTTTTTACTTTGAATTTTGATTTAATGTAAAGATTTTTTATTATATCAAGGTGAAAGTGTTTTGTGAAATAAAATCTTTTTAATTATTAGTTGTATTTTTTAAATTAGTTAAGCATACGCTTAAATTCAATTGGTCGTTGGATCATTTTGAATCACTGATAATTTTCAAAGAATAGAGTAATAATCTATTCGTGGTATTAATAATGAATCTGGTAGAAATGAAATGAAATTTTTTCTCTATTTCACTGTGAAAATTCGACCCCAAACTCAGCTCCTGTCTTTGCACATGGAACGAAATCCGACTCGTAATAAAGTCATACCAGAACAAACTTAATCCCGAATTCTCCAGTCGGCGAGGTTGTAAAATCATTTAATTATTTGAATGTTCATGTTGATATTTTCAACATAATATACAATAACCATATCGCCTGGATAGACTTTCCCAAAATCCTAATTCTGTTGTCTCTTTTGTGTTTTTGTTTTAAATTGTGCTTTGTTTTTTTTTCCTGCTGAGATCGCCTCGGCCAAAAGATGTTATGGTCTCACTGTATGGTGACATTTTTAAGATTATAATAATTTTAATTGCAAATTCAAATGAATGCCTTCATTACGTCTCATGGACATCTAACGAAGGCATTCATTCCAATATTTCCTCGGAGAATGCTCCGAATTGTCGCCGAAAGATTTAAGATTTATCTGCTTGATGCTTGATGATTGACGTTCGCATCCAGCTATCTGTACGCCGCAAATGAAAATTGTGAATCATCAATGGCGCGTGTCTTGTGTCCTTGCATGTCCCAGTATGCCATCAAATTAGGTAGACCAATGAGACCATGAAAAGCATAAGAAGACCCCAAAAGAGATGGGGGATGATATTGTCCAAGTGTGATGGGGAAGAAGTTGATTCATGTTGCTCAAGATGAGCAGAAAATGGGAAAGTCTTTAAGGGCCCTGTATTCAGCAATGTACAGATGAGCGCTAGTAGTAGGTATTAGGGATTGATAATAATGTCATTATTCTATTCTCTGGGATGTCGTTAAATGTAAATTTGCATAATGTTTAAAAGACAATCAAGATATTAATTTAATATTTAGTATCCAATATACTAAAGACACCTTATGAACGTTATAATGTGAGTGAGTGAGTTCACAAAGGGCGTATTGTACTGTTAAGTTGTTAAAAATTGATTTAAATGCTCTAAATATATGTAACATCTTTAAAAGGGTCGTAAGAATGAAAACAAAAACAAACGTTTTTATTCTATAAAAATGACAGCGAATGACCGCGATCTTTTCGACTTCAAAGAACGTTGTCAATTCATTAATGACATTTTTAATAATACAAAAGTAGCATTTCTTTTCTTTTTGCGCATTTACATACTATTCCCATATTGTGATGGTGGGGTCAGTCTTCTTCATCTTTATTTGTCATATAATTCTATCCGGTGGATCATTCTGCGTGTCTTAATCTGGACAACACAGTCTAAATTTATTCCCATATTTCATATCAGGCTTCGGGTGATTATCTTCAGTCCACATTTCAGGATAGATTTTGTCCTTTTAACGTGAATATGATAGATAATAGCATAATATTCCCTTTTTGAGTCCAAACACCGATACAATATTCATATTAATGTAAAGTTTCATACGTGAAACCACCATATGTAGCGTGTACAACACTCCAAGTACCACTTGTCCCCCAGCAGTGGCGCTACTGGTGCCGTTGTGAATATTTAACGTTTAATGGGGCATATGAGGGATGGTTTCTTGGTTCGTTAGTTACTCCAGTCACCGTGATCAATATATGAGCCAATATCATAATAATATTATATATTATATAACTATTATATTTTGAAACTTTAAGTGTGCCATAATATGTAGTGCATTCTAAAATTAATATATAATTTTGATTTGGTGTTATCCTGGATAGAGTATTTTATATGAGAGCGTGATTGGTTCCTATTGTAGATCGATTCATCCAAACATCCTGTCTGAACTCTGGTTTTAAGGCATCAAATTGCCCAAATTTGATGTCATACACTTCGCAAATTCAGAATTGGTCACAATGCACTGGCCCCGTTCCGTAATATAATTAATGCTAGCTATTTGACTCTTCAGACAGCAAATACGTGGAGTTTCCGAAATAGCTGATCACGCGTTTTTTGTTTATTTTGGTGATAAAAGGTATTCCTCTTTCTTCTTTTGAATCTTCTGGTGGAAAATTTTCCGATTGTCAATCTATTGTTCTGTGAGATGAAATATAATAATTAGCAATATAACACTTTTCACCACACAAGCTTTAAGTTTTTATTTGAGTTAATAAAAAAAACCCAGATCCACCTTTCTAAATAAGAAATAGTAACATAGTAAAAATTATGCATTTTGTCACACGTATTTATCTTAATTTTCAATGCATACGTAAATTTATTAAAAAATATTGGCTTCAAACTTGTTTTTGTTTACGAACAACTTAGATGCGGGTAGAGACATGATATTATGCGGGCGTTGTTATCTATTGAATTACGTATTTATTACGTATTAATCAATTAATTATCTATTAAATTACGGAGTGAAATCTTGATCCGAGTATAAAATAGCAACCTGTATGAAAAAATAATTATAGTGTCTTTGATGTGTATTCACTGAATCTGTACTGCTGTGCAATATAGATTAGTGCTGAAATGTACAATAAATCTGAAAATAATAATAATTCAACTCAATTCTATGATAGTTTATATAGCAAACCGTTACTTTATTGTGAAATGTATTCTTAATGTGAAATTTTGATTTAGTTTTCCCGATTATTTGCTATGAAAAATCCTTATTTTTTTCATTTCTTAATGAAGAATGCTCATGTTATAACAAAAACATTTTTAATAGTGACTCACACGATTTAATGTCATTTTTATTAATTTTCGTAAATAGATGATTCTTCTTCTTCTTCCTGTCATTCATATATTGGATAGTAAATTTCCAATCCACGGTGGTTACTTCCAATGTTTTCCAATAATTTTATGTATTTATTTAACCTTATACACGGCTTAAACCTTTTACATGTTCAACAATAGAAGTATGATGGATAACTACACGATGCAACAATCACAATATGGTTCAATGTTTGGCATTGTGAGCAGCATTCACTTATAGGCCTATCCGAAAAACTCTACTGTTGCTTCAATTAATTCACTGACTACCCCACTTGTGGCAGATACTTAATGAAAAAAAAAAATTCAATTTATTCGATTCTGAATTCTTCGCCATAAAAAAATAAATAAAGAATATTTTGTACACACGCATGGTATAAAAATACTTATGAAATATTTGTAAAACGTTCTCCATTAAATCATCTTTCACATATTTACCAACAGTCACGAATTGAATTGGTATAAAAATAATAATACTCGCAGTTTTATTAAAATATACGTGTACACACATACACGACTTTAATTTCATATATTACGTGTTCATAGCACCTCTACAGTTCCTTATTGAAGGTGAGATGTAAATTATATTTAATATTCGGAATTGAAACGTGAGCAACTAAATAGTAAGCAACGTAACTCATCTTCTACTACTGCAACTGGTATTCATGTATGGATCCGAATGCTGGGTCTTGAGTAAAAAGGACGAAATCCCTTTTAATATTTGAAAGAAAGATACTCAGAAGGATTTTCGAACTTGTGTGGAACAACGGAGTTTGGAGAATACGATACAACCAAGAAGTCTACGTACGTACGTACGTAGACTTCGTACGATGAGTCGAGCATAATAAAATGTATCAAAGTTGGAAGACTGAGATGGGCTGGGCACGTGGAGAGTATGAATGAAGATAGAGTGTCAAAAAAATTCTTCATACAAGACCAAAAGGTAGACGTAGCGTTGGTAGACCCAAACTCCGTTGAATGGATGGGGTAAAGAGGAATGTAGACAATGTTGGCATCAGGGATTGGAAAAAGTACATGTCAAGACAGGGGGTGATGGAGGCGAATGTTGGAGGACGCTAAGGCTCATATTGGGCTGTAGAGCAACTAACGATGATGATGACGTAACTCAACTTAACATATAAACAGTCTCATTAACTGATTCAATTATATACAGGCATACGACAAAAAATAATAAAAGCAAAAAATAACATACCCTATCCACCTCTCTCGTGTTATACTTAACTTGAATATAAATTTTTATAAAAAATAAAACGATATTTGTCATGTTGAAGGGTAAATATAAAATATTGATGTGACGTCTTGTACTCTAAGTTTAGTTCCACTGTAGCAATGGAGTAAGTTGGTTTATTGAGACATTAACGTTGCATGCATTATGTTGATCAACTCTAGCGCCTCTGTTCCTAGCAAATTGTCTGAAGCCATATGGACATACCAACTGATGATACATGCATACATCCTGTTCAGTTATGATGTTATTACAATATATGATATTGTGCTTTATTATTCAAACTCAACACACACCAATACTAAAATAATACTATCTTCTAAAAACATATGGATCCTTTACACGTTTATGAGACATGAATCGGATACTAGTCAGATATAAAAAAGTGCGATGAAACAAATGTCTGAAAGTCATTTGCCTTAAATAATAATAGTTATGTGAATCAATTTTTTTAATATTCACCCAATTTGAGAAAGACAAATCTTAGTTTCTTGTTTTATGGTTCATGAAAGTATGGTTCGACAAAATATAAACATTTTACATCTTAAATTCAGCGATGAAGTTTGTTACCCATTCTGAATGCCTTGCCAAGCATTTATGCTGGCACGGAGAGGACATCATGCATGTTAATTATGTGTAGCTACCCACCCCACTTTTGAAATATGCCGTGATGGTGTATTAGTAGTAGTAGTTGAGTACGAAAAACTTGTTTCTTGTTTAACGGTCTTATTTCACGGTAAGGTACTCGAAGTCAATAATTAGAATTTGTTCTAATATCATGGACAAAAAAAGGTGATCGTAAGGTTTTTTAACAAGAGATTCTCACATAAAACATAAATAAATTACAATGTGTTTCATCAAATCTGGCCAGTTACCCATTTAAGAGTGTCTATAATGTGCGCAATTGAATTAAACTTCGAGGTATATAACTAAATTAGAACCGCCAACATCAATGTCCACTAATAACAACAATAAAGTAAATAAATCATTATACCACTCCACTTGGGACAACAACACTACGCAGTAAGAGTTTTGCAACAATACTCGAGTCACACATCGAATACTAGCTTGTCCAAGCAACAAACAAGAATAAAGCACCAAGTACAAAGTTTTACATTTTTTAAAATAAACTAACTATTTATAAATTACTTTGTTTATTTTCAGAAAAGAACTATTTTTTCTAGATCGTAGAACCATGTTTACATAATATACATACATAATATAACATTGATTGTGTATGTTTCAGTATGATTGATATGTTTGTGAGATGTTTGCCCTAGAACAGGTTATACCTAGTTGGGCAGCATCAATGAAAATATGTATAAGATTTGTTATTTATTGGTGTAAATAAAATTAAAAAAAAAATTAAAAAAATAACACTACCTATGCAAAATCTAATCGGAAGAGTGAGAAAGACATCCCAACGAAGTGGTTCTAGACTGACTAAAGTGATCAATTTCGATGTCCATAGACAACTTTCGCCGATTCCGCCATTTTCATTGTCACGACAATGTTTTTTTTTGTTGCATTTATTTTTTGTTGTAAATGTATCTATTTCTTTGTAATCTTGTGAGCGAAACACTGTTTCTTTAAGGTAATAAAATTATATTGAAAAAAAAATATTCTTATTCTATTGCTGATTAGTTCTGTTATTTGTCTCGGTGCCATTTGGACAGTAGATCTTGGTCCATTCGAGATCTGAAATATGAGATCACAAGAAATGGTTGCTCGTTTGGTTTGTATAAAATATAGCTTTTATTTGTAATTATAAACCGAGATACTCATTTTATTGCAATAAACAAAGTTGTTGAAAGAGACAACATCTCTCATGTACTGTCTCGTCAACTTGATGGTTTGAATTAAAACTCCCATATTTTTAAAATATACATGAGAATTTTTCTCAATTTCTCCATCCATAAATATGAAAAGAACTTACAAAATATTAGAACTTAAAATAAAGCTATAGATGTACTATAATGAATCTCCGTTGCAGCATCATAATATTCTCGATAGTAAGAAATAAGCCACCTATCGGTAAAGCTGAGTAAAGTGCTTTCTAATAGATGCAGTTTAATTTCCTCGCTGCTACTCTCTCTCTCTCTCTCATCAAGTCATTTCTGTAAAATAGAATCCTTAGCTGAAAAAAGTATAGCATGTGTAGTTTTTAGATATTTTATTTTTGTTCTTATATCAGAAAAATATTTCTGTAAATTTTTATTATTAATTCGGTCGGTGTGGCGCAGAGGTAACACTCTCGTCTGTGAGTCACGAGGTCTCGGGTTCGATTTTCGGCCAGGTCAAAATGAGTTGCCCTTTATCGATGCGTGCTGCGTGAAAAATACACTTACATAATGATACAAATGAATAAATGATGCATGAATTCATCATATGAACAAATTATGACAAAGATTATGGTATTTTGACAAAGAAATTCTTGTTCTTCTTATCCTTCGCCTCTTTAGTTCTGAAAATTCTACTTTCATACCTCGTTTTATCCTCCAGCTGTTACTTCAACGTGTTATCCTCTGCTTTGTGCCAAGTTCTGTATGGTTTGCTTTGGTGATCCTCTTTATTTGATAGCTCCATCTCGTTGAGTTTGACAAATAGTAAACAGACATTTGTCATACTTGATCATCTTCGTTAACATCTAGGTTAAATGAAAAGCTTAAAATCTGTGGTTCACATTAAAAATAAATAATAGATTCACTGCAATAAAAATCTGAATTACTTGACTATGTGTCATCATGTGCCATCATAAACAGTTTGGTTGATCCAAGCAGCTTTTTGTAGGATATTACCAACTTTTCAGAACTTATATATAGTTTTATTTTATTTATATTTTTAGAAGAATTTAAAAATAATGTGGCTGACTGATGGAGGTATTCAGGAGTAAAATGTATCGCGTCGGTGATAGAGTACTGCCTTCGAAGTAGGGTGCATTTTAGTAACTACCGACATATTATATAATATGACCAGCCACTTTGTCGAGCCACTCATCCATGAAATTCAACAACCATTATGTACTCGTAAATCTTTTCCATGCAAGACGTGTTTCGTTGCATAGCTGAAATTATATTACACAGTACCTACTATGTCTGTGTATTTAATGTAATAATTTACGAGAGATGGAAAAAGCGGTAGCTATATCGAAAGAAGAAAAGTAGTTGGCAATAAGGCGAACAGTGCAATCCGACCAATAGTTTCAAACATGGGTTTGGGTCAATTGGAAGAGACCGTGCCTTTGCGATAAACTCGCCCTTTGTATATTGGTTGTATTTCATTGATTTGACGGTAACGTTGTGGTATTTTCTAAACATATTAATTACGAATGTTTGGAGTCAAGAAACTTTACTAATACCACTATAATAATTTTTAGTGGTATTAGTAAAGTCTTTTGACTCCAAACATTCGTAATTATGAATGCATTTCTCTAGAAAATTGTGTTTTGTGATCAATAGTATAGTAAAGAATAAAAAAATAAAACATAAATTTCTTTATAACAGCCAAATTTAGCCATCCTAGTGCCAGCACTAATGTATGCAAGCGAGAGGTGGACGTGACTGAAGAAGGATTAAAGCGATATAAATATGTAGAAGAAACGAGATCATTGAGAAGAATGTGTGGTAAGACAGGCTTTGGAGATAGAACATTCAGAGTTGCGGGTGTAGATACTGGAACAATCTGCTTCTGGGTCTGGGAGAGGAAGAAAATGGAGGGAGCTTTAGATGAAGGCTGAAGACCTGTCTTTTTGCCGGGTGGATGGATGGTACCCTTAAGGTCATGTGTTAAGTAAATAGTGCTTTACAAATTGTCCATATGAGTCTGCTTTATTAAACGATTTTTTCGTATATAACACATTTCACATCTTCGATTCAATCACAAGATTCATCTTAATTTGGGACTAGCTCGATCTGTGTGAAATGTCTATGTATGTAAAAAAATAATAATTGAGCAATGAGGTATGTCATACATACTGAATGTCAAGGCAAAGATAGTTTGCATGTTTATTTCTTGCAGCTGGTCTGCTGGCTGCCTCACTTCTGGGCATTTCTTATTATGGGACAGTAATAGCATCATAACGTTACGAAGTGAAACCTCATACTGAAAATATTATTATTTTTATTATTGATTTTGTAACATGTTTTCATGTTGTGTAACAATATATTGTCATGTTTAGGGCACTTTAACAAACCGCAGTGATAATATTAGCATGTTAAACACATACAGGGTGAATTCGGAGTTGAATAGATAAATTTGCTCATGCGGTCAATTAACTAAATATAATATTATGTTTGGTTTAGTATCGACACTGGACAAATCCATTCGGAATAAAATGTCAGTTGAACCCGAAAACTAATAAGATTTTGACTGATCTACCACAATTAATACGATCTCATCACAACATATCCCAAAAATGGGGTACCCAGCAGACCAACTGTCGGTATGTAGTAAACATGCAAGTTGTCCTCTCCGTGTCATCAAAAAATTAAGACATTCAAGACGGATGGCTAACCGCATCGCTGAAATTTTGAGAAACCGTAAAAGATTTTCTGATTGTTCAAGACACAAAAAAATACAAAAAAGAGTGGGAGATCTATTTGTTGCTCTTTTATACTCCACTAAAATTATTATTTTATTTATAACGACGTTAGTAAGTATCATATTAATGTTAATTTATTTCACCATACGATATTAGCAATTTTTTAATATAATCCGCTATGTATGACAAGAATGTCAAGAAAAATTATTATGAATTCATAGAAAGTAGTTAATTAGGCGTATCGTGTGGTTATTAATCTAATAAAATGTCCTCCTTCCTTGTTACAAATTGCTCCCTGGTCCTGTGCATTCTGCGTGACCATGACTATTTATGAATGCTTCTCTGATTGCGACAGTACACCATACATATACAATAACATTCTCCACACAGTATAATTATATCTAACTACAAGAGATGAGTAAAATACATCTGTTTCACTACAGAGTGTATCCAAAATAAGTTTACCATACAAACTTTTAAAAGAGATTACTATTTTATACGAAAATTACTATTTTTCTTTGCTAGTTGGTGCATTTAATCGTCAATTTAACTTAAATTCTTGTTTCCCTCTTCGAAAGCCACTGGACTGTTTCTGAAATCGCATTATATATTATATCTGTCTAATACCCTTCATACGTCCTTGTCGAAACTTTTCCAGCAGATGTTCAATTATTTGGGAGTGAGCTCAGCATTTATACAAGGAATATCTCTTGTTGCCTCATTTTCACTTTAAGTAATTTTGTATTCCGAATGCTGAGATTTTCTAAGAAATTTTAATTTCTAATTTCTGAGAAATACTAAAATTTTTGAATTTCTGAGAAATTCTAAAATTTTCGAAACCCATTTATGAAAACATAAAGTTAATCACAAAAGATAAGGGTTCATGAAGATAAAAAGTTGTTCCACCAAATCATCAACGGCGGAATAAGAGTGTCTAAGAGGTGTTGAAAAGAGTATTTTTTTTTAAGTTTCATAATATATTTATGTACATAATTAGATAGGTTTAACAAGGAACGTTTAATAATTATTTTAAATTGCCTAGAATAAGTAGATTTTCTCACAGCGATTGTCAATGTTGGTGTTGGAGAGATCTGACTACATCAAAAGAAGAAAATAATAAAAAGGGTAATATTAAAGTTCTAATTAGTTATTTCAAGAAGACAGAATAGAAAATATGTTTGCCAACTACTCACAGTAAGTCTATTAGCAACCCCACTTGTGAGATATGATATGAAAGAATTTTTTCACAGGTTTCTTCCAAAGAAGCTAGGAATTGACAATTTTAAGATAATTTTGAAAGATTTTTTTACTAGGCGTCAATTCCTGCCGAAAAAGTATCAAGTGCATTTCTGAAGCTTGGCCATTTTCATCAAACAGATTATGTGATATTTTAGAATAGTCCTGTATTTAGACATATACGCAGAAGTAAATGTTAACTGAGCCATGCATTCAGTGTTGTGACTTGTTGATCTAATAAGTATGTAATATAATATAATATAATATATGGTAGGCGGGTGTCACGACGGGAGAAGGCGACTCAGGGTACCTGCTGCTGCTGAAGTCCCGAGAGTGGGCGGATGTGGACAATACTACATACATATGTTCACACACACAGTAGTTGGGGGAGAATTCATTGTATGGTTCGATGATCTTTACAAAGTCTCTTTGGAACTGAAAATGTCCTTGCTACGTTTTAAAGAAAATGCATAAATTAAAAAGATTACCATAATCGAGATTGTTGAAATCTCATGGTAAGGTTACAATTAAAAGATCCTTTGCTCAAATCCCGCTTCTAAACTATTTCGTTTAAATATATTTGGAGCACATTAAAGACTACTAAAAGTAAGATTTTCGCTCAGAAATCATTATCTAGCTCACTCAAGAGTCAAGAAAGTACAAATAATGAAGAGTGATGTTTAAACCTAAAGGTCCGCACAACTCTCCTCCACGTTACAGATTTTTTTAGATTGCGCCATCAGTGATTTAATTCATGCAGAATTTTTCAGAACAGAAAATGATTACTACTATACTCTCACGCCGTGTCCCAAGTAGGGTAGGCAGAGAGAGAGAGAGACAGAGCGAAACACCATATAGATCTATCCTTACATACTTCTTTCGCTTTCCCTACATTAATACAATTTCTCATGCACGCACGTCAATTCCTCCTACCCAACACACGGCTGTCCTTGAGAATTTGATTAATGTGATCAAGCCACGTGGTTTTCGGACACCCGCGCTTCTTTACACCCTTTCTTTCAGACAAGTATATCCTATTTGTCATTCTTTCCTCGTTCATTAGTACAACATGTCTAAGCCATCATAACTTGTTTACGCGCATTCCATCCACAACACTCTTCTTGAATCCGCTCATTTTTCTAATATCCTCATTCTTCACTCTATCACGTAACTTTTTATCTACCGAGACGCTTTACCAACGTTTTATCAAACAAGAATGATTATTGTTACCTTATTGACAAGAGCTGCAAAAGAATAAAAAAAAAATGATTTTTTTTATAATTCAACATCATAGATAGTCTAAAATAGTTTCACAAATTTTCTGCCACTGCACTATTCTGGTATTCCCAGTAGACAAGATAGTATAAATAGACATTTAATATGTAGATGAACTTAAAGTAAATACTACGTTATAAATATATGTAAGAATACAACATTATGTGGAGTCATAGAAGTTGACATAGGTCTAAAATATATGACCGACCATGGAGTGAGCTTAAACTTTTTATACCGCAGAGAGATAGTGTGTAGTCAATGGGTGTTTCATACAGTAGAACTGTTACAGTAGGGTTTGCTGAAAGATAAGTATTACTTTATGATGTTAGTATTGTTGTGTAGGGTAAATAGTCGAGTTATGGAGGCTAACTATGTAATTATGTTGCGATCTTTAGCCGCACGCCTTGATAGATCTCATAGTTATTCGGGTGCTTAAATATATTTATTTATAAACCCTTATTGTATGTTGCGATTTTTTGTTTGTATCTATATTTCACGTTATTCTGTACGCTCCATAGTTACATTTGAATATAGTATGTAACTTGATTTGAATAAATTAATGAATAGGACACATTATCTCGGCAAAAATGGTCTCCCACTCTTTTTCTTAAGTGTCCTGTTATCCTTAAGGCAGGTATTCGAAAAAATAAAGACATTTCACATCTACATCGATGAGGCTTGCCACCCATCTTAAATGCTTTTTTGGCACAGAGAGGGCAGTTTGCTTGTCTATTACATGCAGCTGGTCTGCCTACTACCTCACATTATTAATTATCTTATATTTTTTATTTAAGACAGAAATTACCTTTCTGATAATTATTATAATCTTTGATGATAGGGGACGACTGTAGTTTTGAAGACTTGATCTTGGTAAATGACAAGGCAATATTAATTTTCACTGCCTATTGGAGTGGATCTCGTATAAATTAGGTGACAGATTGGTGTTTAAGTTTCGAACTTATTTTACTGCTGACTTACAACGGCTTTATGACATTACATTAGGTTTCTGATATATTTGGGTATACCCAGATTCGTTATTATTTTTTGTGGGACTATATGTTACTACGGGAACTGATGATTATATTATGGTTTTTGACCACCTTAATAACTGTTGCTAAAAGGTTAGTTTTTTATTTGTCAGTTTCATACAACACATCTTAGACGATTCAGGGTTTTCTATGTCCTATAGTCCTATAAGCGCACCCAGCAGATACTTGTAATCTCCGTAATACAGGAGAAACGATGGTCCTGGCTGGGACATGTTTTGAAAATGTCCAATGATAGTTGGCCAAAAAGAGCGCTGTTCTTTCGTTCGCAAGGGTTCCGTCAGCCCGGGCGTCCCTCTTTCACAATACACCGTTCCTATGACAACGATATCAGAGCGCAGGGAATGTCGTGGAAAGAGGTGACGCAATTGGCACAGAGACGCTCTGAATGGAGGCTGGTTTCTGCCCTGTGCAGGAGAGAGGAGCGTTGAGGGCAATGATGATGATGATAGTCTAGATCACCTCCTGCAGCAAGTTGTTCTTGGGCTAGGAAAGGTTCGCATAATAAATTCTGGAGCGTGTGACTGTGGTGCAGCACAGACCATGTCACACTTGTGCCCTGTTACATGCACTATGGAGGATATTTTTGACGCATCTCCACCGACGCACCGGAGTTCAGTTTGATTGTTTTTTCTGGATTTCGACACGATAAATAATAATTATTTATCAGTGACACTTTCAGCTGTATTCTATTCTACTTCATTCTACCCTTTCAGTATTATTATATTCAATTCCATCTTTTCCTATTTCATCCTTTCTTATCTTATTCTATTATTTCTTATATATATTCTTCATGGATGGCCATCCACTAGTTTGCGAGTGCTTTGGGTGCATAAGTTATAGAGTTTACCCTTTGTGTATGTCACGGATGTATGAGAATGAAATCAGATTTAGAACTAATGCGGTTTGAAATTTAATATTATGTATGTGTTGGAGACTTGGCGTTAAGTTTCCGGTTGAAGGGACTTCCTAACATTCTCTCTATAGAATCATCACAAAATACATTATAATTCATGAATAATATTAACTGTATTAATAATATTATTATCATTGTCCAAATGGTGACTTTAGGTTGTGCTACTCCTATTGGAGAAACGTGTTTCGTCCGGAATGATCACATATTAAATTTATGAGTAATTTTCATAAATGCAGATTTTGTGCACTGCACAATATATCATATTGCAAGGGTATTTATTTTGAATAACATACATACATTCATACCATCATATCACTTTCATTGCAGGATAGGCAAAAATGATAGAGCAACACTTCCTCCCGTTTCTGCATATGCTATTTGCTTCCATCATATCCATGCTATTGTTTATGTATATTGGATGATTTATTCGGCGCCGTTTTAATGGAGCATCCATCACAAGGGCAAAAGGCAAGGGCTATTCCATTCAATACATACTCTGCTGTTCATTGTCCATTTTTAATGATCTGGTCTACCTAGTTAATCATCGGTCAACCACGTCTCCGCGCACTTTTTCTCTTAGACATATATACATTTCTTGTTACTTTGTCCTCACTCATTGCAGAAGCATGCCCAAACCGTCCTAACTTATTTTATCGATTATCATACCAACCAATTCACATTCCTCACGTGTTGCAGTAACGTTGAGAATATAATTATGTAAAGCAATGTGTTTCACTCGACTTGTTCAAAACATACCTGTGATAAAATTAGTCAGAAATCTCAACCATTTAAACAATGCATTAATGTCAAAAATCCAATCGTCTGATTTTTCCTCATCAGAAAGGCATCCCATCCCAACACTAAGGATTTGGTTCTTAGTTGTCTTAAGTGATCACTTTCGGTGTCCATGGATAACGTTCACCAATGCCGCAATTCTCACTGTCACAATTTTCTAAACTCATTTTTTTAATCAAGTGTCCTGTTTGTAGTATTCATCATATTCAAATTATTTAAATTAGTTTCATTTTAAAGAACCTTATCCGAATTTCATTATTTTTAATGGTTTTGAATTTTAAATACTTTTTAATAGTCCACGATTATCATTAGTATTTTTTTATATCTAGATTACCACTAACTTTATCTCTTACTCCAAAAAAGCTAAAGGAAAAAATATTTGAAATTTGAATGTAAAATTAACTTACCACTTATTTAATTAGTGTTTCTTTAATAATTTCGAGTTCAGTTTGATATAAAATTATCATTATTTTAATATGAATAACTTGGAAGTGGTATTTGAACCACTTTGTAAAAAGTTAATGAGGAAACCATTTATTCTCATTGTATTCTAACCCTTTAAGTCTATGGCAAATATTTTTCTCAAAAATATGCCAATATAATCAAATTTTTGAGAATTAGGTACAATATTTTTTTTTGCCATGACCTGAATATAAAATATGTAGTTCATCATGGTTTTATGTTTAGGTACTACTATTTCTGAATAATACTAATTTAGTGCTATTTCTTAGTATTAAAGTTTTTTTTCGGAATATGTGTTGTAGTGGAATAAAAAACTAATATAATACTTAATTGTCTACTCTTATTCCTTGTTTTTTCCCTCTTGCATTAAGTGAACATTTATTTACAAAACTTTTTCTGAATGGCTTGACTTTTATTGACAGGGAGAGCACAATTTTCATGTTCATCGTATACAATTATTCCGCTGGCTACCCCACTGTCTAGATGGTATATTTTTTCGAATGCAAGATTTCTTCAAAATTACTTTGATACATCATACTAATTCATTGTATTTTTTAGTTTTTATAGTTACTCTTCCATTTTGAGTTATATTTCTTAGTTAGTAAGTTACTCTTCCATTTTGAGTTATATTTCTAAATTACAATCTCACGGCTTGTGGTGCTTGAAGGGTTATAATTGTTAATTCACAATAGGTACTTTTTACTGTGAATTTTCATCAGCTAAAAACACAGAAACTAATGTATGTATGTAAAAAGGTATTGATAAATTAAAAGATAATATCTGATTGTTTCAAAGTTCTTCTGATTAAGTAGTCCCAAAAGGTAATACTATTTATTCTCCCTATTCCGTGATGGAAATAAATTGGTGGTGTACATCTCAATGGGGCCATAAAAATAGATGAAAGTTTAATGGTGTATTGTTCGTAATATTTTGTATTTTAAAGGCTCCGTGTATGCAGTGCACGTATTTGTTATTTTAAAGATGACATCTATCTATATCATTACGGCACGTCCCATAAGTGGAGTAGTCAGCAGATGAACCACTCTCAAAAACTTAGCAAAAAGAATTGAAGATCTTTTCTGTCAAGAACTTATTTTATAATTTCACGTTTTCCTCCTTCCGAATTTTCATTTTCATTTTCATTTTAATTTTCATTTTCATTCTCATTTTCATTCTCATTCTCATTCTCATTCTCATTCTCATTCTCATTCTCATTCTCATTCTCATTCTCATTCTCATTCTCATTCTCATTCTCATTCTCATTCTCAGTTTTTAAGTTCTACTGACATTTTACCACTAGTGGATGTCCAATTTCGTTCTTAAGCCACTCGTTGTTTTGTTTCATGTTGTTTGGAATTTACTTTTCGTTAGGCTTGCTGTGAATGTAAATTTTCACCCATGTGGGCTGCGTCGTCGTATATAAAGTCTTGGCTCCAGCGCTGACAGCCAGTTCAACGCTTCCGGTCAAGCCTCATGGATGCCCAAGCCTCAAGCCCCAAACCGCAGGTCCCCGCTGAATTTTGTAGTTGATAATTTTAATGTGGTGTGTCGGTGTGATGAACGAATAAGAGAGCGAGACTGTGTATATGTGGGCATGTTAAAACGAACGAAATGTAATCTATATTTTTAAATTAATTATGGTCTATGCTGTTGGATGACAGCTGAATTTTGAAAGATAACCTTTTTAGCTGCACTTAAATTTTTAGTGTTTTATTTTTGAATTAATTTTTTTTTTTTTTAAATAACGTAACACATAACACGTGTAGACAATTATGGCCCGTGTTGTTAGATGACAGCTGACTTTTGAAAGATAATCTTTTTAGCTACACTTAAATTTTTAGTTTTAAATTTTTTGTGCCCTTTGTTTAGAAAATAAAATTTAAAAGCAAAATGTTGCAATTAAATTTGCATTTTATTTGCAAACATAAGACTTGATATACGAAAGTTTTAATTTATTGTGTACAGAGAGTCTTAATAATAGCACCTTGCGGCCAACGTCACGTCTGTTTAAGAGGCAATGGCATAACCAGCATCCCGGCATTTTATTATCTACTAGCTTAATACTCGGTGCGGCGTTGAGTTGGAGATCTCCCACTCATTAGTAAGTTTTCGATCATCTTGTGAAAGGCCGGTATTCGTAAAAAAGACTTGTAATATCTTCAATTCAGCGATGAGGTGTGCTATCAATCTTGGCCGTTTTTTTAACTTTTATTGGCGAAAAGAAGATTTGTATGGTAACTTCATGTAGTTTATTCGTTGGCTGCGTGATGGAATAATTGAATAGCTGTTGATAGAATACAAATAGAACTAAGAAGTTGAGAAATTAATTATCAGATAATAAAAAATACGGACCTTATAAGAACTCTTCTTTTAAAAAAGTGAAGTACTACTATCATCACGGCATATTTCACAAATGGGCTCAGCAGTTTCACAAATCAGCAGATCAGCTCCAAGTAATAAATATGCAAGCTGTCTTCTCCGTGTCAATAAAAAAATAAGACATTCAGGATGAGTGGCAAACCTCATCCAAGATGTAAAATATTTATATTTTTCCGAACACTTAGGACACTCGTAGGTACTTATGGAAAAGAGTGGAAGATCAATTCTTTTCCGGGTGCTCCATGGAAAAGTGAAATGTATGGTAATTTTTGTTGAAGTATGGCTACACCACACAAATGACTTGCCATATTATCTCTTCTGTAAACGTTACTTATTGTCAAGATGGAAAAAGCTTTGATATTTTACGAAAGGCAACCGTGCTCTAATTTTTTTTTGATTAAATATATATAAATAAATAATATGCATTATACAGTTTTATTTTTCACGAAAACTTTCGAAAATTTGAAGTTCATACAGAAGGTATCGTATGTAACTTGCTTAGTGAAAGAAACCTAAGAGGACATTTATAGATATATTTATAAGCCGGTTGAAATAATATTTATACGTATATTTGCATAAAGCAGTTGTTGTTATCCCGTTGCGCAGTGCCTCGCCACGTCGCTGCTTAGTCGACTGAAACTGCATGAGGTACTACTACTACCACTGTACTACCCTATTCTACCCTATCTCACTTACAAACTACCCAAGTACTGAATCTTTTATTACATATAATATTAAATAAGTGACGATTACTCTCAGACCGAAAGAATTTCGGACAGCCCGATTCTAAAATGGTTAATGAGTAAGTAATTATATATACCTAATGAGTTACAATCCATTGGATTGGTCCGCAACGAGTTTGGTTTTTCTTCTCCATTTCTCCCTATTGTCAGCCAGTCTCTTCAGCTCTACGTATGAGCCACAGTTCATGTCCCTCTTCAGTTGGTCCATATACGCATCTCTCGGTCGTTTGTGCCTTCGGTCCTACTTTCCGCGATAGCGATGAGCATTGAGCAGTCCTGGGTGCCTGATGCTGTGGTCAATCTAGTTAGCTCATTGTTGGCTGATTTTCTTAAGGAGTTGCCTTTTTTCGCCTACCCTGTTTAACACTTCTGAGTATTTTTTTTTCCCTACATAACACGTAACACATAACACGTATAGACAATTCACACAGAACGAGCTAGTCCCAAATTAAGATATGAATCTTGTATTATGGGTACCAACACGGCGATACACATATACAATGCACTAAACACAAATACATGTAACACCCAGACCCAGGGCAATCTGAAAAAGGTCATTCTTCATTTTGCCCTGGCCGGGAATCGAACCCGGGACCTCGTGACTCAAAGGCAAGTGCGTTAGCCTCCGCGCCACACTGGTCGTCTTGTTCACACAATGAGTAATTAAATTTTTATAATGAATATTTCAGTTTCAATATCAATTTATTTCTCTTATTGACCTCTATAGGGAAGTGAGTGTGCAATATACGAGGACCGAATTCCATGAATGCAGTTTGATTAAAAATAGCGCAGAGATTAATAGTATGGATCTTGCCGGTTAATTTTTTGGTCCAATTTTTTTTTATCGAACTTAGAAAAACAACGTCATGTAATTTGGTAGTTTCCCAGACGAGATTCGTACCCGCAACCCATCCTTTTCGCGATGTAGGCAAATTCCAATTACATACCGAGTAACAAATCGAAGGCCTTAAAATTCTTCAAAAATATAGATAGCTTCACGTCTAGATATTATTCTGGTACATACGTATACTAGGGTACGGGTATTGTATGTCTGCATATGGTACATCAAATAATGCATTTCAGTTTTATGGTGCCTAGATTATGAAAAAACTCAATGATTGCAGAAAAAAGTGAATATTTATGATTACTGAAAACGTTTCGGTCTTTGGCATATATGTATGTATTTACATACGTACATGCCAAAGACCGAAGCAAACTAATGTAGATTTCGGCTAGAGTCCAATATTGCTGTTTAATATTTTACATACATTTAACAAATGGTATAATATTACCAACAGTGGTCGTTAATCCTTGGGACAGATCGTCACGGACGATTTGATCGCTCCGCTCTTAATCTATTTTCTTCAACCAAATACACACACACACACACACTGACTTCAATAATATATTTGTAGCGTAATAATAAGAGAAGATTGCCACTGTATATTTTAAAACTTGTTTTTTTTCGTAACCATTCATTGTAGCGTTGCGTTGGTTGTAAGGTTTTTGTTATTATACGAAATATTCGTTTGAGGTTGAGTTCGAATTTTCTGTCCAAAAAAATCAGTCAGTCAGAAAGGTCGCTGAAGCTTGTCAACTTTATTTATGATACGAGTAAATGAAGGTTGTAAGGTTTTTTTAACATAAGATTTTTTTATGAATAATCCATACAAAGTATTTTTTGTACAAAATATTGGAGAAGATGGATATAATGATTACCTACCACTTATACAAGTTATTTAAAAATCCAGTAAAATTCTATGAAAGTTAATTTTCATGTAGATTATAAAAAAAAATTATAAATAAAAACACTGTTCACCTTCATTTGATGATTTTTTGAAATTATAAGCTTTTCGGACATACGTGTACGTCCATCTGAGATTACTATGAGAAATGTCGCACCAACCATTATGAGTAATTATTGCTGAAGATGGACGTATGTCTGAAAGGCTTCGAATTTCAAGATATTTATATCAAACAAAAGCAACATATCATAGTTTTTTTTTATTTTAGTATTCAAAAATTATTAATGAAGTTGAATTGAACGGCGTAGTTTGGGTTCGAAGTGGACAAATCCAGAAATAGTTTTTTTTTATATTAAGTATGCAAATAATACAAACTAACTTTGGGTTAGTTGGAAGAGATCGCGCGTTTGCGATAAACTCGCCCTCTGTATATTGATTGTATTTAATTTGAATGTATACCTTTTATGTAATTGTTTTTAATCAATGTACAGTAAAGAATGAATAAATAAATAAATAAATGTCTTTTGTGTAGAGTTCTATAAAATATTGTAACCAATGTACAATGAAGAATAAAATAAGTACATAAATATTTCAATTTTAAATATTTTCCAAAACAGGCGACTTCAATGAAAGTTATATGAAAAATAGGAGAGAAATTCAATGTTTGCATTAAAATATTCAAAATTCAGTATATTTTTTGGTTTTTCTGAGATTTTACTACAGATATGTCCAATGAGCAACTGAAAATATTTTTATAAGTATTCTATGTAATTTAAATTGTCTCGAGCAAGCCAACGAACTAAGAGTTAGCTTAGGTTGGCTAATATGACCCTAACTGAGATTATTCTGATTACTACTCTAATTAAAATTGAGTCGAGCAAGTCAACCCAACACTTAGAATTGGCTTCGGTTGGCTAATATGACTCTAACTGAGATTATTCTGATAAGCATTCTAATTGAAATTGGATAGAATAAGGCAACTTAACACTACGAATTGGCTTAGGCTGGCTAATGTGACTCTATCTGAGTTATTCTGACTTAGCATTGCCGGTGAGCTATTCCCAAATGTAGTACAAAAACTTTTCTAATATCAAATTAAGGAAGTCTTGATCCAAAAGTGCGAAGGGACGGAAGAATGACTGTTCTAAAATAAGATATACTTTATTTTATAACAGATTATCTGTATTTTTGTGAAATACAGATACAGATACAGACAGTAGATTCACGGCATAGTGAATCTACTGTCTTTTTGCCAAATATCGTGGTGGTGTCGAAAAACATGAAAAAAAAGTTTAATTTATCGACCGACGGTTCTTGGTGGAAGTTCATATTAATAATTTTTAAAATGAAACAGGATATATATCCAGTTATTCCACTATTGACAAAAAAACATTCAATGTTCCATTTGTTGGCAATGTACGGGTGGGTGGAGTGAAGAATCTTTTGCAAAAATACATGAGACAAATCGTCTCCATTAATGACAAAATATCTCGGGACATGTTGTTATTTGTTCTCGGTGCCGACACAACATTTTACAAATGTTTTATTGCTCGCAATTTTTTACAACATTGCTTTTATCACCCACATATCCGACTTGTGTTTGTATTAAAAGGAATATATTTATACAATATTCAGTCATCATCGAATACAGTTATTTTTCTCCAGAAATAAAATAAGAATGAATAATATATTCGACCCATCCTACTATTGAATATGTATAATGCCAAATGGAAATAGTCACAGAAAATGTAAAAATTATTTTTTCATGTTTTTAGTTTAGGTTAGTGACATTCTATTGATATTATAGGTACCTGCTCCGTAGAGTTAACAGAATAATCTCCAATCTTTTCTGTAAATTTTCGTGTATCCTGTAAAAGACAAGCATTATTTAAAACATCTATACTATACTATACCCTCACGCCGTGTCCCAAGTAGGGTAGGTAGAGAGAACGGAACGCCAAAAAGGTCTATCCTTACACACTTCCTTCGCTTCCTCCACATTCATCCATTTATTAATGGACGCACGTCGGTTCCTCTTACTCAACACAAGACCATCCTTGAGAATTTGATCCACTTGATCGAGCCACGAAGTTCTCGGACGCCCGTGCTTCACCACACCCTATCTTTCAGACAAGTGTATATCCTCTTTGTCATTCTTACCTCGTTCATTCGTTCAACATGTCCAAACCACTTATCATCAATATGACTTCTTAAATCTGAAATTCAGCGAGGAGGCATAACTCGCATTCTGAATGTCTTAATTTTAATGGCACGGAGAAGATAACGATGTTCATTATATGTAATTGATTTGCTGGCTACGTCACTAGTGTAAGATGCCCTGGTGGGAAAGATAATAATAAACACTTTATTTCAAAAATAAATTTGTACAAAAGACGTTGTATTTAGATAAATAAAATAAATAACATTGCTTTTAGATAAATAAATAAATTGAATAATAATATTTATTTATTTATTTATTCATCAACGACCCACTGACCCACAAGTAAGGTTGGTACAAAATAAAAAATAATACATTAAAAATGGCAATCAATTACAATAATAACAATAAATACTTCAAAATTATACAAATTAGCACAGATAAAAACATTGTGGAAAAAATTAATAGTGTTTACAAATATCCTTATCAAATAAAAACAGAAAAATTGGTGTGAGCAAGTATATACACAATAATATAACAAATCGAAACTAATTATAAAAAAAAATAATTAGCAAATACATTTCAATTAGGTAAATACGTAAATACAAATAAAAAAAATATCTTAGTTTTCAAAATGTAGGGTAAATATTCAAAACATGTTGCCCATCAGTTTATTCAGTAATATACACATTTTGATATTGTTTTCACTACCCGGAGATTAAACTGTGTCATACTCCGTGCAAATTCAGTATATTTAAAATAAAATGTTCATTTCAAAAATATGCACATTAATAAAACAAGTAGAAAGTAGAAAGTATAGCGAAATTATTTAACAGCACAAAAATAACAATGAAACGGAATTTGAAGTGAAATATACTTGTAAATATATTACGGAATTTGAATGATACAAAGGTAAAAATTTTGGAATTCCGTAGATACAATTCTGTGTATCTGAACAAAAATACACTATGTCGTGAAACGTCATTTTTTAGTATGGCCATTCGAAGTTCCTTCAACCAACAAGTAAATAATGTAATTTTTAAATCAAACTAAAATGACGATATTTTGCTGAAACAAAAATTTTCTATGGTAAGGTAAATATGTCATTAAAAAGAGAGGTGATCGAAAGGTTGATGGTAAAGTCATGAACGAGTCGATATCTAGAGATATCATGTTCGATTCCACTCAATGCCAACCTACTCCATCTACACGACACAGGCATGGTGTTTGCTGTGAGGGTGCCTGGCGTTTATTAGGGTTTATAAAAAATCCACTCACTGCCAACCTACTCCACCTTCACGACACTACTACTTGCTGTGAGGGTGCCTTGGGTTTATTAACAATCCACTTATTGCCAACCTACTCCACCTTCACGACACAGGCATGCTGTGAGGAATCCTGGAGTTTATTTGGGTTTATTAAAAATCCCAAATCATCTTCCTACAAAAAAGGGCATGTTTTTTATTTTTGTCAACGCACTACATTGATAAGTCACTTTGGGCAAAATTCGACATAGATTAGTTTCTGTCAGACAAACAGAATTTGTTTTCGGCCGTTTTAGGCATATAATTTATTTGTATAGGAATTTTAAAGCCTGCGGCAATTTGATGAATTGTTTTATTGTACTTTGGTAAACTTTACTACCACCTGACATTTTTCGCCATTAATGAACACCTATATTCCAACATATACGATACATACTGTTTTTATGCAGGTGGTCAGTTAAATTTTTTTTAAATTTGTATATCAACATAGGTTCTATTAAAATAAATTATAAATGATTGCGGTAATTGGCGGAACAATGGTAGAATCTCAGGCATTCGATGGGGGTAATTGTTGCATAGAGAAGTAGCTTAAAGTAGTATTAAAGTTGTCAAAAATTATTTACGAAATCATCATTCCACCGGTAAACCCTGTCGAATATTTTCGTAGAAACGTTTGAATCAATCATCAAAATACCCTTATAACCGATATTTTGTGACTGAAATGCCATATTTATTCATTAACTCATCTCTGCGTGGGGTTGACCTATAAAAATTAACGAGGATGCGTTTTCATCCAAATATTTCAAAATTCCCATATCATCGTGACTGAACTGTAATTTTTTTTTCATAAAATCATCGCTCCATGGTACACTTGTCAAATATTTTCGTAGAAACGTTTGGATCAAAATCTATCAAAATACCCTTATAACCGATATTTTGTGACTGAAATGCCAAATTTATTCATTAAGTCATCTCTCCGTGGGGTTGACCTATAAAAATTAACGAGGATGCGTTTTCATCCAAATATTTCAAAATTCCCATATCATCGTGACTGAACTGTAATTTTTTTTTCATAAAATCATCGCTTCATGGTACACTTGTCAAATATTTTCGTAGAAACGTTTGGATCAAAATCTATCAAAATACCCTTATAACCGACATAGTGTGACGTTTTTAACAAAATGTATCATAATACCCATAAATTCGTCAGATTGTGACTGAACTGTCAAAAATTTTCATAAAATCATCACTTCATGGTAGACTGTCAAAAATTTTCGTGGCAGCGTTTTGGTCAAAATCTATCAAAATACCCTCAAAATCGTGACTGGAATGCCAAATTTATTCATTAAAATCATCTCTCCCTGGTAGACCTGTCAAACATTATCGTAGCAGGGTTTTGATCAAAATCATTCTAAATACCCATATTATCGTAATTTCGTGGCTGAACCGTCAAATTTTTACATAAAATCATCGCTCCATTTCTACATTGAATGCGTTTTGATCAAAATATATCAAAATACCTTATAATCGAGTTAAAGTGATGGTTTTATCAAAATGTATCAAAATACATATAAAATCGTCAGATTGTGACTGAACTGTCAAAAATTTTCATAAAATCATCACTCCATGTCAAAAAAAATTGTGGTAGCGTTTTGGTCAAAATCTAACAAACACCCGATAAATAATACTAATAATACTAATCAAACAAACCGATATTTCCTGACTGAAATGCCAAATTTATTCACTAAATCATCTCTCCGTGGTAGACCTGTCAAAAATTTACGTGGAAGCGTTTTGATCAAAATCTTTCAAAATACCCATATTATCGTAAATTTGTGACTGAACTGTAAATTTTTACAGTTTTTCATCATAAAATAATTCATCATGAAATGATTACTCCATATGTCCACTCCATTACTCCACCTGTCAAAATTATTCGTAGAAACTTATGGATCAAAATCTTACAAAATTCCCTTGTAATCGATATTGCGTGACTGAAATGCCAAATTTATTCACTAAATCATCTCTCCGTGGTAGACCTGTCAAAAATTTACGTGGAAGCGTTTTGATCAAAATCTTTCTAAATACCCATAAGTTTGTGACTGAACTGTAAAAATTAATCATAAAATCATTACTCCATTGTCAACCTGTCAAAAATATTCGTAGAAACTTATGGATCAAAATCTAACAAAATTCCTTTATAACCGATATTGCGTGACTGAAATGCCAAATTTATTCATAAAATGATCTCTCCATGGTAAACTTGTCAAAAATTTACGTGGAAGTGTTTGGATCAAAATCTTTCAAAATACCCTTGAATCTGAAATATCGTGACTGAAATGCCAAATTTATTCATTAAATCATCTCTCCGTGGTAGACCTGTCAAAAATTTACGTGGATGCGTTTGGATCAAAATCTTTCAAAATACCCTTACAACCGACATATCATGATGGTTTTTACAAAATGTATCAAAACACCCATAAAGTCGTAAGATTGTGACTGAATTGTCAAAATTTTTCATAAAATCATCACTCCATGTCAAAAAAAATTGTGGTAGCGTTTTGGTCAAAATCTAACAAAATACCCTTATAACCGATATTTCGTGACTGAAATGCCGAATTTATTCATTAAATCATCTCTCAGCTTGTGGAAGCGTTTTGGTCAAAATCTATCAAAATACCCTTATAAGCGATATTTCGTGACTCAAATGCCAAATTTATTCACCGTGGTAGACCTGTCAAAAATTTACGTGGAAGCGTTTTGATCAAAATCTTTCAAAATTCCCATATAATCATAAATTTGTGACTGAACTGTAAAAATTCATCATAAAATCATTACTCCATAGTCAACCTGTCAAAAATATTCGTAGAAACTTATGGATCAAAATCTAACAAAATTCCCTTATAACCGATATTGCGTGACTAAAATGCCAAATTTATTCACAAAATCATCTCTCCGTGGTAGGTGGTGGTTTGATCTTTGGTTTGAGCTTTGATCAAAATCTTTCAAAATACCCATATTATCATAAATTTGTGACTGAACTGTAAAAATTCATCATAAAATCATTACTCCATAGTCAACCTGTCAAAAATATTCGTAGAAACTTATGGATCAAAATCTAACAAAATTCCCTTAAAACCGATATTGCGTGACTGAAATGCCAAATTTATTCATTTAATGATCTCTCCGTGGTATACCTGTCAAAAATTTACGTGGAAGTACATATATTAAAATACCGTTATAATCGACTTAAAGTGATTTTTTTAACAAAATGTATCAAATTACCCATAAATTCGTCAGATTGTGACTGAAATGCCAAATTTATTCATTAAATCATCTCTCCATGGTAGACCTGTCAAAAATTTACGTGAAAGCGTTTTGATGAAAATGTATCAAAATACCCATAAATTCGTCAGATTGTGACTGAACTGTCAAAAATTTTGTGGAAGCGTTTTGGTCAAAATCTATTAAAATACCTTTATAACCGATATTTCGTGACTGAAATGCCAAAATTATTCACTAAATCATCTCTCCGTGGTAGACCTGTCAAAAATTTACGTGGAAGCGTTTTGATCAAAATCTTTCAAAATACCCATATTATCATAATTTCTGACTGAACTGTAAAAATTCATCATAAAATCATTACTCCATAGTCAACGTGTCAAAAATATTCGTAGAAACTTATGGATCAAAATCTAACAAAATACCCTTATAACCGATATTTCGTGACTGAAATGCCGAATTTATTCATTAAATCATCTCTCCGTGGTAGACCTGTCAAAAATTTACGAGAAAGCGTTTTGATCAAAATCTTACAAAATGTATCAAAACACCCATAAAGTCGTCAGGTTGTGACTGAACTGTCAAAACTTTTCATAAAATCATTACTCCATGTCAAAAGTTTTGTGGTAGCGTCTCTATCAAAATCTATCAAAATACCCTTATAACCGACATTTCGTGACTGAAAAGCCAAATTAATTCATTAAATGATCACTCCATTGTAGACCTGAATTTACGTAGAAGCGTTTTGATCAAAATCTATTAAAATATCCTTGAAACTGAAATTGTGAATGTGACTGAATGGTGAATTTTTTTTTATAAAATCATCACTCGTCAAAAATTAACGTGGAAGCTTTTTGATCAAAATCTTTCAAAATACCCATATTATCGAAATTTCGTGACTGAACCGTCCAATTTTTTCATAAAATCATCGCTCCATGGAAGACCTATCAACATTTTTCGTGGATGCGTTTTGATCAAAATCTATCAAAAAACTCACATAGTCGTCAGATTGTGAATCAACTGTCAAATATTTCATAAAATCATCACTCCATGTCAAAAATTTTGTGGAAGTGTTTTGGTCAAAATCTATCAAAATACCCTTATTACCGATATTTCGTGACTGAAATGCCAAATTTATTCACCGTGGAAGACCTGTCAAAAATTTACCTGGAAGCGTTTTGATCAAAATCTTTCAAAATACCCATATTATCATAACGTTGTGACTGAACTGTAAAAATTCATCATAAAATCATAAAATCTAACAAAATTCCCTTAAAACCGATATTGCGTGACTGAAATGCCAAATTTATTCATAAAATGATCTCTCCGTGGTAGACCTGTCAAAAATTTACGTGGAAGTATATCAAAATACCGTTATAACCGACATAAAGTGATTTTTTTAACAAAATGTATCAAAATACCCATAAATTCGTCAGATTGTGACTGAACTGTCAAAAATTTTGATAAAATCATTACTCCAAGTCAAAAATTTACGTGGAAACGTTCTGATCAAATTCTATCAAAATACTCATGAAGTCGTGAGATCGTTACGGAACTGATAAATTTATTCATAAAATGATCACTCCATGGTGACCTGTCAGAAATATTCGTAGAAACGTTTGGATCAAGATCTATCAAAATAACCTTATACCTAACTGACTATTATAATTATTGTGATGATTTTGATATGGTGATGATTTTAACAAAATGTATAAAAATACCCATAGTCAGTTGTCAGATTATGACTGAACTGTAAATTTTTTCATTAACTCATCTCTCCATGGTTGACCTGTCAAAAATATTCATAGTAACGTATGGATCAAAATCCAACAAAATACCCTTTCAACCGATATTTCGTGACTGAAATGCCAAATTTATTCATTAAATGATCTGTGTGTGGTAGAGCTGTCAAAAATTTACGGGGATGCGTTTTGATCAAAATCGATCATATAATGGTGATATTGTGACTGAACTGTAAATTTTTTTATAAAATCATTGCTCCATTGTAGACCTGTCAAAAATCTTCGTGGATGCGATTTGATCAAAATATATCAAGAAAGCCTTATAATCGAGTTAAAGTGATGTTTTTATCAAAATGTATCAAAATACCCATAAATTCGTCAGATTGTGACTGAACTGTCAAAAATTTTGTGGAAGCGTTTTGGTCAAAATCTATTAAAATACCCTTATAACCGATATTTCGTGACTGAAATGCCAAAATTATTCACTAAATTATCTCTCCGTGGTAGACCTGTCAAAAATTTACGTGGAAGCGTTTTGATCAAAATCTTTCAAAATACCCATATTATCATAATTTCTGATTGAACTGTAAAAATTCATCATAAAATCATTACTCCATAGTCAACCTGTCAAAAATATTCGTTGAAACTTATGAATCAAAATCTAACAAAATTCCCTTATAACCGATATTGCGTGACTGAAATGCCGAATTTATTCATTAAATCATCTCTCCGTGGTAGACCTGTCAAAAATTTACGTGGAAGCTTTTGGATCAAAATCTTTCAAAATACCCTTACAACCGACATATCATGATGTTTTTTACAAAATGTATCAAAACACCCATAAAGTAGTAAGATTGTGACTGAACTGTCAAAATTTTTCATTAAATTATCACTCCATGTCAAAAAAAGTTGTGGTAGCGTTTTGGTATAATCTATTAAAATACCCTTGAGACTGAAATTTCGTGACTGAAATGCCAAATTTATTCATTAAATCATCTCTCCATGGTTGACCTGCCAAAAATTAACGTGAAAGCGTTTTGATGAAAATCTTTCAAAATGCCCATATTATCGAAATTTCGTGACTGAACTGTCCAATTTTTTCATAAAATCATCGCTCGATGGAAGACCTATCAAAATTTTTCGTGGATGCGTTTTGATCAAAAAACTCACATAGTCGTCAGATTGTGAATCAACTGTCAAAATTTTTCATAAAATCATCACTCCATGTCAAAAATTTTGTGGAAGCGTTTTGGTCAAAATCTATCAAAATACCCTTATAACCGATATTTCGTGACTGAAATGCCAAATTTATTCACCGTGGTAGACCTGTCAAAAATTTACGTGGAAGCGTTTTGATCAAAATCTTTCAAAATTCCCATATTATCATAAATTTGTGACTGAACTGTAAAAATTCATCATAAAATCATTACTCCATTGTCAACCTGTCAAAAATATTCGTAGAAACTTATGGATCAAAATCTAACAAAATTCCCTTATAACCGATATTGCGTGACTAAAATGCCAAATTTATTCACTAAATCATCTCTCCGTGGTAGACCTGTCAAAAATTTACGTGGACGCTTCCACGTAAATTTTTGTGGTTTGATCTTTGGTTTGAGCTTTGATCAAAATCTTTCAAAATACCCATATTATCATTAATTTGTGACTGAACTGTAAAAATTCATCATAAAATCATTACTCCATAGTCAACCTGTCAAAAATATTCGTAGAAACTTATGGATCAAAATCTAACAAAATTCCCTTAAAACCGATATTGCGTGACTGAAATGCCAAATTTATTCATTTAATGATCTCTCCGTGGTATACCTGTCAAAAATTTACGTGGAAGTATATCAAAATACCGTTATACGATTATTATAAAATATATATATTATAAATATTATAAAATATTAAAAATTATACCGTTATACAGTCGATACTTCAAGTGATTTTTTTTTAACAAAATGTATCAAAATACCCATAAAATCGTCAGATTGTGACTGAACTGTCAAAATTTTTCATAAAATCATTACTCCATGTCAAAAGTTTTGTGGTAGCGTTTCGATCAAAATCTATCAAAATTCCCTTATAACCGATATTTCGTGACTGAAATGCCAAATTTATTCATTAAATCATCTCTCCGTGGTGACCTGTCAAAAATATTCGTAGAAACGTTTGGATCAAAATCTATCAAAATACCCTTATTACCGACATATCGTGATGTACCGTGACTGAACTGTCAAAATTTATTAAAAAATTATTACTCCTTGTCAAATGTTTTGTGGTAGCGTTTCGATCAAAATCTATCAAAATACCCTTATAACCGATATTTAGTGACTGAAATGCCAAATTTATTATTATTTATTTATTAAATCATCTGTGGTCATCATCCGTGGTCTCTCTCTCTGGTTTTGAAAAGGATTGATCCTGGGATTGGTTTGCAGCAATTATCTCTTTAATTCTTCTCCCCCACTCCTCCCTGTCTTGTGCGGTTCTTTTGAATTCTGCATATGATGAGCAGCGCATGTCCACCAACAGGTCTTCCAGGTTCTCTCGGCGTGTTCGTCCCCTAGAGTTTGTCCCCTCGGTCATACCCTCCATTACGGGATGCAAGAGGCCTTCTTGTCGTATAACATGGCCAATCCACCTTGCACGCCTTTCTGACAAGATCTTCAGCAGGTGCCTTCCTCCTTCGATTCTTTGAAGAACTTCTTCCGTGGTAGACCTGTCAAAAATTAACGTGGAAGCGTTTTGTTCAAAATCTTTCAAAATACCCATTTTATCGTAATTTCGTGACTGAACTGTAAAAAATCTTCATAAAACCATCACTCCATAGTCAACCTGTCAAAAATATTCGTAGAAACGTATGGTTCAAAATCTAACAAAATGCCCTTCTAATCGATATTTCGTGACTGAAATGCCAAATTAATTCAATAAATGATCACTCCATTGTAAACCTGTCAAAATATTCGTGGAAGAGTTTGATCAAAATCTATCAAAATACTCATGAAGTCGTGAGATCGTTACGGAACTGATAAATTTATTCACAAAATCATCACTCCTTGGTGACCTGTCAGAAATATTCGTAGAAATGTTTGGATCAAGATTAGATCTTATACCCTTATACCCCAAAATACCCTTATAACCGACATATCGTGATGATTTTAACAAAATGTATAAAGTCGTCAGATTGTGACTGAACTGTCAAAATTTATTCATTAAATCATCTCTCCGTGGTAGACCTGTCAAAAATTACGTGAAAGCGTTTTGATCAAAATCTTTCGAAATACCCATATTATCGTAATTTCGTGACTGACATGTAAAAATTCTTCATAAAATCATCACTCCATAGTTATGGACCTGTCAAAAATATTCGTAGAAATGTATGGTTCAAAATCTAACAAAATACCCTGTTAATCGATATTTCGTGACTGAAATGCCAAATTAATTCATTAAATGATCACTCCATTGTATGTAGACCTGTCAAAATATTCGTGGAAGCGTTTTAGTCAAAATCTATCAAATAACCTTATTACCGATATTTCGTGACTGATATGCCAAATTTATTCATTTAATGATCTCTCCATGCTAGCACGTCTAGACAGGTCAAGACCTGTCAAAAACTTACGGGGAGGCGTTTTGTTCAAAATCTTTCAAAATACCCATATTATAGTAATTTCGTGACTGATCCGTAATTTTTTTTTATAAAATCATCGCTCCATGGTAGACCTGTCAAAATTTTTCGAGGATGCATTTTGATCAAAATATATCAAAATACCGTTATAATTGACTTAAAGTGATTTTTTTAACAAAATGTATCAAAATACCCATAAATTCGTCAAATTGTGACTGAACTGTCAAAAATTTTCATTACATCATTTCTCCATGTCAAAAGTTTTGTGGTACCTTTTTGATCAAATACTACCATTTTACCCTTATAACCGATATTTCGTGACTGGAAAGCCAAATTTATTCATTAAATGATCACTTCGTTGTAGACCTGTCAAAAACTTACGGGGATGCGTATATGCGTAATCTTTCAAAATATCGTAATTTCGTGACTGATCCGTATTTTTTTTTCATAAACTCATCTCTCCATGGAAGACCTGTCAATAATTTACGTGGAAGCGTTTGGATCAAAATCTTTCAAAATACCTTTTTAACCGACATATCGTGATGTCTTTAACAAAATGTAATAAAATACCCATTAAGTCGTCAGATTGTGTCTGAACTGTCTAAATCATCACACCATGTCAATAAATAAATTATGGTAGCGTTTTACTCAAAATACTCTTAAAACCAATATTGCGTGACTGAAATGCCAAAATAATTCATTAAATGATCACTCTAGACCTGTCAAAATAATGTTGGAAGCGTTTAGATCAAAATCTATCATAATACTCATGAAGTCGTGAGATCGTTACGGAACTGATAAATTTATTCATAAAATCATTACTCCATGGTAACCTGTCAAAAATATTCCTAGAAACGTTTGGATCAAAATTTATCAAAATACCTTTATAACCGATATTTCGTCACTGAAATGCCAAATTAATTAATTAAATCACCTCTCCATGGTAGACTTGTCAAAAAAATTCGGTGAAACGTTTGGATCAAAATGTATCAAAATATCCTTATAACTGACATATCGTGATGTTTTTAACAAAATGTATAAAAATACCCATAAAGTCGTCAGATTGTGACTGAACTGTCAAAATTTTTCATAAAATCATCACTCCATGTCAAAAAATTTTGTGGTAGCGTTTTGGTCAAAATCTATCAAAATAACCTTATAACCGATATTGCGTGACTGAAATGCCAAATTAATTCATTAAATGATCACTCCATTGTAGACCTGTCAAAATATTCGTGGAAGCATTTTGATCAAAATACTCATGAAGGCGTGATATCGTTACGGAACTGATAAATTTACTCATAAAATCATCACTCTATGGTAGACCTGTCAAAATTTTTCGTGGATGCCTTTTTGATCAAAATCTATCAAAATGCTTATATAGTCGTCAGACCTTGATTGAACTGACAATTATTTTCATAAAACCATCACTCCATAGTCAACTATGATTAAAATACCCATAAAGTTGTCAGATTGTGATTGAACTGTCAAAATTTATCATAAAATGTCATGTCAAAAAATTTTGTGGTAGCGTTTGGATCAAAATCTTTCAAAATACCCTTATAACCGACATATCGTGATGTCTTTAACAAAATGTATCAAAATACCCATTAAGTCGTCAGATTGTGACTGAACTGTCAAAATCATCACTCCATGTCAATAAAAAATTGTGGTAGCTTTTTGGTCAAAATCTATCAAAATACTCTTAAAACCGATATTTCGTGACTGAAATGCCAAATTTATTCATTAAATCATCTCTCCGTGGTAGACCTGTCAAAAATTTACGGGGATGCGTTTTGATCAAAATAATTCAATATTCCCATATTATGGTAATATCGTGACAGAACTGTAATTTTTTTCAAAAACTCATCTTTTCATTCTTGTCAGACCTGTCAAAAATTTTCGTAGAAACGTTTGGATCAATATCTATCAAAATATCCTTATAACCAACATATCGTTATGTTTTTAACAAAATATTTCCAAATACCCTTCAGATTGTGACTGAACTGTCAATTTTTTTTATTAAATCATTACACCTGTCAAAATTTTTCGTGGATTGGCAATTCTTTTTCAAAACAACCAGACCAGAGGAACCTCAATGTCTTAGATTTTTGTTATACTTTGCCTGTTAATTACCTGAAATGTTGAGACTTTCAAACAAATATTTTTTTTTACTCTCGAAATTTTTGTTTGGCGTGCATTCTTTTAACGTGCCGTAGGTGATTTTTGATGAAAATAGATCTTTAGAATGATTATTGTAACTTTTTCATTTATTAACATATCGAGATAATTAAAAAAAAAACTTATTTTCAAAATATTATACAACATTTTCTAGTTAAAAAATATGTTCGATCATCGATATCTATCGAAAAAATTACTAAATTTTACTTCAAATTTACAATTCTGAAATTGAAAAATTCTTATTTTTGGGTGATTATTTCAGAATGAAAACAAAATACATCATCATTGATATTTTTAATAACATAGATATTTTATGTCACTACCCTCAGAAGCAATGCAGATGAATTTTGATGAACAGATGAAAAGTTAGTCCTTCGTTTTCTATAACTAGTCAAACATTGCACTTATGTGAAAAAATGCAAATTTGGAAACCAAATATCTGAAAAAGGACTGCATGCTTTCTTTTGGAAATTTTATAAAACATTAACCGTACTCTTATTGATAAGTGACAGGATTTATATGAGTGATATCGGAGCGGTTTTTGGGATATATAGTTTTTTGCGCGGGCTCTTTTTGTAAAAAGAAATCAATAAAAAATCCGTAAAAAAAAATTGTTAGTAACCGTAACGAAATAATTTAAAAAACATTATAAGTAATAAAGAGACTATATTTTGGTGTAAATTGATATTCCATTATATATTTTAATAAATATCAAAACTTAATCTCAAAGTAATTTTATATTTTATGTATAAAGGTGATTTTTACACGAAATTTTTAAATATAAAAAAGTAAGAATCACCATTGATTTTTTTTCTCATAATAAATACTTTAGGTACAGTACTTTCAGATAAAGAAATATAAAATGTCTAAAAGTAACGCTAAATTTTTTATAATTAAAATAATGACACCCCTTCGACCCAAAATCCATATTTCAAGGCTATATATCTAAAATCCAGTTATTTTTTTTCATGAAAATTTGTTAATAGCATGAACTTATTACAGCTAATAAACCACAAACATTATTTTTATATAGTCCAAGTGATTTGAAAAATATGATGTTTTGAAATTTCCATGGTAGACCTGTCAAAAATATTCGTGGAAGCGTTTTGATCAAAATCTATCAAAATACTCATGTATTCGTGAGATCGTGGCGGAACTGATAAAATTTTTCATAAAATCGTCGCTCCATGGTAGACCTGTTAAAAATATTCGTGGAAGCGTTTTGATCAAAATCTTTCAAAATACCCATATTATCGTAATTTCGTGACTGAATCGTCAATTTTTTTCATAAAATCATCGCTCCATGGTAGACCTGTCAAAAATATTTGTGGAAGCGTTTTGATCAAAATCTGTCAAAATACTCATGTATTCGTGACTTCGTGGCGGAACTGATAATCATCTCTCCGTGGTAGACCTGTCAAAAATTTACGTGGAAGCGTTTTAATCAAAATCTTTCAAAACATCCATATTATCGTAATATCGTGACTGAATTGTCATATTTGTTCATAAAATCATCTCTCCATGGTAGACCTGTCCAAATTTTCGTGGTGGCTTTTTACTCAAAATATTTTAAAACTGCGTAATATTATCGTCAGATCATAATTGATCTGACATAAACATTCATAGAATCATCACTCCATGGTTGAATTGACAAAAAATTTCATGGAGCGTTTTAATCGAAATCTTTCAAAATACCCATATTATCGTGACTGAACTATCAAATTTATTAATCGAATCATGACTTCATGCTAGACCTGTCAAAATTTTTCATGGAAGTGTTTTGGTCAAAATCTATCAAAATACCCTTATAACCGATATATCGTGACTAAACTGCCAAATTTATTCATAAAATTATATCTCCGTGGTAGACCTGTCAAAAATTTTCGTGTAAGCCTTTTGACTAAAATCTTTCAAAATACCCATATTATCGTTATATTGTGATTGAACTGTCAATTCATCTCATCAAAAAGAAGTGTTTTGATCAAAATCTATCAAAATACCCTTATAACCGATATATCGTGACAAAACTGCCAAATTTATTCATAAAACATTTCGTGGAAGCCTTTTGACTAAAATCTTTCAAAATACCCATATTATCCGTAATGTGAGAAATGGAATAATTTTTTAAAATTTATTTGATTAGTCATATACCTGAATACGCTTTGTTGTTTTTTAACCTTTTTACCTACTTATACGGCATAATAATATCTCACAAGTGAACCGTCCCATATAATATATTGTACAAAAGGGGTGGCAATTATAATTTGCAAGTCCTTGATAATATTTTCTTTCTGTCTCACCCCTCCTTTTTCCCGGTAACGCAACAACCGCATCCTCATGAAAAGGATAAAAATATGGGTACTCTTATTGTTATTTCCATTATTTGATAGTATCGCATTGTCTTAATTCACTTTCTTATGTTCTTTTGTAACGCAGTTTCTCATGAAGATACATATTATTATATTGTTATACGTGCCTATATATCTGTCTGAATTACCATGGGTGGCCAACTTTCCCACAATAGTTGTAGCCCATGGGTGGCCAACTTTTTCAGCAGCCCGGCCAAATTTTAAAAATGAGATTTCATACCGCGTCGTACAACAATATACTCCATATATGGAACATTTAATAAATTTTGCTTCACCTTAAAATTTCTACCCTTCCCCCCTCCGTCACCAAATTTTCAAAATGGTATAGCAATTTGGAATGTTTCAAAACTACTCGGTTTTCTTTAATATTTTCTCAAAATACTTCTTTCAAATAAGTAACGGGTACTTGTACCGACTATTATTAAAAAAGTGCGCATATGCTTTGCGGGCACCAAGTAGACACCCAAAGGGCCGCATGAGGCCCGCGGGTCACGGGTTGGCCATCCTTGTGGACTAACTGCACATGATAAACATGCAGATTGATCTCTTCGTATAAATTAAAAAAAGAAGAAATTTAAATGGACGGCATATTAAAATATAAATTAGTGCTGATTATAATAAATAAAAATTTCATACAAAGTTCATATATTCTTATTTTATCGATTTTTATGTTATAAAATTTCATATTCATTAATTTCATTAAAAGCACACCTTTTGGTTTTACATGCACTTTATTTTACAAAGACGTCTTTGTCCTCATGCATGCTATCCCAATCAGTGTGCTTAACACATGTCTTTATTGAAGTATCTGGTTAATTTGATCATGCCATTTAATTGTACCGTGGAGCACCCAGCAATGAATTTATCTCCCACTCTTTTCTATATGTTCTCTGGAGTGTCTTGTAAAGGTAAGATCATGAAAAAAAATAAGAACATTTTACATCTGAAATTTAGTGACGAGGTTTGCCACCCATCCAGAATGTCTTAATCTTTTTGTTGGCACAGAGAAGACGGCATGCATATTTGTTTGTTTGCTACTCCACATTCGGGATAGGTGGCATATCTCATTGCAGAATTGAAGAGATTTTTTTACACTTCTGTTTTTCTCTGATACATACAAATACACACACACCCACACACTCAGAAAAAAAAATTATCATAAAAAATAAATATGTATAATTATTACAAGTAGGTATAAAAATATAATATGTGAAAGCGCACGCAAGCCTGCTATCAAAACGTCCTCATTCTGTGCTTATAGTTATAGGCTCCGTTTTCTTTTGTTTTAAGAAAGTTAGTACTTAGCGGTATTAAGTTTTATGGGATATCAAAAATTTAAGACCCACTTGCCTCAGAAACCCACAAAGCAACTTAATTATATTCCATAAGATTTTATAAGAGTACTTTAAGGTTATCGGGTAACCATATTTTATGATATTTCCTTACTCCTTTTTCCCTTATACTTCCTACTGAGGTGGCAGTATCAACTATAATATTTATCTTAATCACCTCTTGTAAAAAAATTTGATGATAACAAAAGAAATATAAAAAAATTAAAACAAAATATGGCAGAGTTTTTATTAAGAGACTTGTTAAGTGTTTGCGACACGTAACTCGAATTTGTAATAAAATAAAAAATATGAACAAAAAGATTGTTAACTTTATTATTTTTGCAAGTCGGTTTTTAAAAGCATCCGCTCTCATCGTCGAGTTATTAAATGGTACATTTGCCTGACAATCTCTTGAATGTAGGCCTGAAAACAAAATAAAGATAAGCGGAATTTATATATTTTATGAAGTGTTTCATTTTGATATTTTGATGATCTTTCACCAATAACCATCGGTCAATAAAATAATGGTTAAAATATATATTTTTTGATCATATGAAATTATCTGATTACTCCCAAACGAGCGGATGGTCTTTGAATATAGAATACAATTAGATTGCAAAACCTTGCCTTTTTTGCATTAATAGTGCAAGTACAATAATTAATTAATAAATAGATACATAGAACTTCGTTCTTCTTTGATTTTAATTTTTTTGGCTTGAAGAATAATTGTTGCATTAGATCATCTAATAATATTATACAATTCTATCACGGCATACACTACAACTGGAGTAGCCAGCAGAATAAGTGCATGCAATAAACATGCAAGCTGTCCTATCTGTGTCAACAAAAAGTTAAGACATCCAGGAAGAGTGGCCAACCACATCACTGAATTTAAGTTGTAAAACTTTTTTATTTCAAACACCTGCTTCTTACTTCAAAACATACGGGAAAGAGTGGGAGACCAATTCGTTACTGGTGCTGCACAGAACATAATTTATTACTGCTGGAATCACATTCTTTTATATTAAGAAGAGTAACTGTATAAATGATTCTATACTATAAAATTTCTTAATTTTTAGCGGGTACTGTCTTTCAACGGTAGAAATTTTTATGGATGTCACGTACCGTATTGCTTTTAAACATTAATAGTGTACAACTTTAATAGCGTTTGTCTTAAAATACGAGGCTCCCGCTGAATACCCGACTTTGTCAAATTAGTTTGATTGTGTTATTTTATTGATCGTTTTTTCATTCATTTGGCATTCTGACCCTATAGATTCAATGGTAAATTTCTTAGCCAGTTGACTGCTTTGTGACAAATTGTTGACATGACATACCTTGACTCAATGGGCCATCAAACAAAAGAAAAAAAAATGTTAAAAGATGCCTGTGGGTATGAAAGAAGCCACCCCCCAGCCTTCAAAGTGCAAACAACATAAAAATAAACAATATATTAATTTGTGTCTATAGAGACATCTATATGTCTATGTAGGTCACTAGCGGGAGGATTAAAATCCAAAATCTCTCAATCAAAAACACGAGACTCTATCAATAAGCTCCCGATCTAATGTTAATTAACAACTTTTATTTCTATATGCAATATGAATTTTGAGTATCAAAGCGTTGGGAAGAGAATAGATAGTACTTTAGAAGTAGCACTAACTAATTAAATTTGAATAGACATTGTTGTCTACCTGAGGGTGATTGACGATTCAATTTAGTCAGGGGTTGAACAGTTACCCCATGGTTGTATTATAGTTTATGTTACGATCCGTTAAGTTTGCAGGTATCAAGCTCCTGCCAAAGGTGAAATTTATATTGATGATGAATTTGATTGGTTTATGGATATTGTTTATGGACTCTGTGTGATGGAAACGATGGTGGATGAGAAATCACGTAATTTATGGGGTGATTTGTGGTTCAACTAGATAGATATTAAATAATAAGATTTACAATAAATTTCATTAGAAAATTGATATGTTCCATGGTGTCTATTGCAAAAAAAAGGTAGGATAAAATTCTTTTCTTTAACTTATCGAGTGTCCAGTATGAGAGGAGGTAATTGTAAAACATCAGCCATTTGGCATCTTCGATTTAGCGATGAGGTATATCTTACCTCTACCGAATGTCTTATTTCTTTATTGGCACAGAGATGATGACCTATCCAGCTAGTTTACTGGCTATTCTATTTATATTGTAGATGCTTGCATGTTTTGTATAGATTTCTATCTTCTGGTATTGAATATTGAAATAAGAATCTATAAACGTAAAGGAGGGGTCGCATGCGGGCTTACATCCCGTTTGGAGAACAACCAAATAAGGGAATGTGGTATTTTCTAAGCCTTTTATGATGGTTTCATGTGTAAAATATACATAATTTAATCATTATTATTATTATAATAAAGCCTTGCTAACATAGTGATGTAACGAATGTGCGATTTTGGATATTCGCGAACGCGAATAAGTGTTGCCGACATTCACGGATGCGAATATTGACTTGCACGAGCCTGTCGGTGCTGGCTTTACTTTAAAAAATTTAGAAACTTTAGTTTAAAAAAATTCTACAATTGCTCAACCATTAAAATTTCAAATTCTATCCCCCGTCGCCGAATTTTCAAAATAGTATAGAAATTTAAAATATTTCAAAAACTCCTCGGTTTTCTTAAAGAATATTTTTTGCAGTACTTTTTTCTACAATGTACCGGGTAAGTATCCGGTACTTTTACCGATTGTTCGAAATACTTCGAAATCTGCGAATGCGACTACGAATATCGTTACATCGCTAACATAGAATATAAGATATAACTGTGATATGCCCAGAGTAGTTGACTATTGTGCCGAAAAGTTACCATTAAAATAAAAATTGGTATTTAGAAAGTGGTACTGAAATACCGAAATAAACAATGCAGTTCATAAGAATTTAGAATAACCCAACATTAAAAAATATAGCTGCACTTAGAAGGTACCTACATTAATAATGTATTGTTTACTAATCTTCGTACCTATATACAAAATATTATTGTTTACTTAAATTTGTACCTACATAGCAACAGGGGTAATAAAATAATAATAACTCAAAGGATTAAGGCGCATTCATTGTGTACATACTTCGGCTAATTGTTTTTAAAATGAATATTCTAGAATGCGTTTGTATTATGTATTGTTATTATTTAGTATCAGCTTGGTTGGATTTTTTTTATACCTACGCTTCGAGATATTGAGTGTCGATATCGATGATATATTTTGAATTATGTAAACGACTCTTTAGGTATGAATTTTAATTTTATTGTAACATATGTATTTTAAATATTTAATTATCTACCTAAAGGGTTGTAATGTGTTGCTGTGTAATAGAATAAGATATGTGTTATTTTGTGTTGTGCGAAAAGACGCTTTGATAAAGAACAGTGATAAAGGACACAAGAAATATTGTTTTAAATATAATATCAGTGAAAGAGACGCTTTAATTATACATATGTGAATAATTATAAATCAGTGCATTGGACGCTTAACAATATCAAATTTATTTGTAAATATTTATTTTATTATTTACTGCATAATTCTCGGAATCCAGACAAGAGCCCAGGTGGACTCGTAATACAATGGTACCTGCGGGAAGGCGTGTACTTGTATTTTCATTAGCCAATCACGGCGCTGCACGTTGATGAATCACAGCGTAGGAGGGGTATATGACCAACCCCTCTCTACACCACTCAAGGAACAGCGGAGAAATGTCCTTGAAAGATCAGTTAGTCTCCATCAGTCACTAGTCGTGAACAGTTATCATCAGTGAGTGGTAGTGATCAGTTGTCCTTGGTATAAGGATCGCTCCTGCCATCACTCATCAGCTGACCTTCAGAGAGACAAGTGTCTCTGGTCACTGGACTTCAGTTGAGTTGAGATATTCTCCTCCTGAAGCCATGACGTGCCAACTTCGTACCTGTGTAGGCTGTTAATTGCCTCCAGGAGCCTCGGACGTGGGACTTCGCCCTCCCAGCACTGCGCCAAGGGGCGCCTTCTTCAACTTGTTTGCCTCTAGGCATTTTCATGCCAGAGGCGCCCTCATCGTGGGATCCATTACAATCATCGCAAAGTGAAATTTAATTATTTTAAAAGTGCTACGTTTTCGTTTTTATTGAAATAATAATCAAGTGTGTTTTTTTTTTATATTGGGATAATTACGTGTGCACAGACAATACGGGGTAGTGAGTAAGTCGTAGTATTGTGTTGCTGTTTAAACGTGTGTTTGTAATAGTGGTAAGAATTTTTTTATTTTTAATTAAATGTTTATTTGAAATTCATATTGCCTTTTACACTTTCGTCCATTTACACATAACTTGTCGTCTCTTATTTATATAGCCTCACTATATATTTAATTGAGAACATTTTTTTTATTGCTTTAACTCCTGGAGTGCTGTGGGTAGCCCAGTAGAGTCTCAGCCGTTGGCATTTTTGGCATAATATTTTATTTATTTTATCCTCAACCAAAACCAGTCTATCACCATCTCTCACCCCCCCATATCATATTGGCGCCCAACGTGGGGCCGTAACGAAAAAATGCACTCCTGTGCATAATCGTTACAACGAATCCATCCCTGAGATTTTGTAATTAGTTTTTTTTTGTGATATCGGAGGAGGGTCTATATTTTTTTATAATGAACTGACAAGTTGTCTGTAATGGCGAATGTGTATTGTTTTGACTTTTGGCTTTGTTTTATTGACATGTGTTTATTGTGTATTACGGTATGATTCGATCGATGGATAAGGTGTCGGATATCAGATGCTATGAGCGCGAATTTTCGCTTTCGTTCGGAGGCTGGACTGACGAAGGCCCCGAACGGTTCCTCAAAGAATGCGAGGAATGCTGGAAGCTTGAGTGGGACGATGAATTGCCAAGGGAGGCTGTGTATTGCTTGCGCGGCGACGCAAAGCGGTACTGGAAGTCTCTGGGGTTTCGGTATTGTCGATGGGGTGTATTCAAAGAATTAATTTTGCGAAGGTTTGGTGTGGAAGGGCAGATAAATGCGATCTATAATGACCTGTTGACAGTGTGTCAAGGTCGGGATGAACTGGGGAGTGATTTTGTTGACTGGAAGGTCAGGATAAACAATCGTTTAAAAGGGTATGGTCATGTTTTATTTAAAGATGAAGGACCAGCAATGAGCGTATGGAAGCAAATGACATCCTGGTATAGGACGAGGATTAATGGTCGGGAGTTAGTTAATCTGGAACATTTGCAAGAGTTGGTATGGCGCCTGGACTTTCCAGAATACACTCCGGAGGGACAGGTTGTGTTAGATAATCTTCCAGACATAGCATCTGTTCGCGATGAGGTTCGGTATGTACCTAGCCAGGACGCTAGGGAGGAAATTGTACCCGTAGAGGATGGGGTTACCCTCTCGGAGGAAGAGATAGATGAGGACACCGAACGGGAGGTACTCACACCTCCCTCTATTCACGAATGGGTTAAGTCTTTCGCGTGGGTGTTGAAATCAGTGTTGGCAATGCTGATCGTCGCGGGATTGATCGCGGAAAGCTGCATACGTTTGCTTATATGTACAGCTATAATTATTATTAGATTCGTGAATAGAAAAATATCGCGTCGCCGTAGAACAGCGTTGATATTGTTCAAAAAGATAAAATATGCATCCATCAATCGAATCAACTATGAATGTTTTGCCATCGATGATTATTTTTATAATTTGTTCATCGATATGGATTCCCGATGCCTGAAGTCGAGGAGAAAATTCAATCAAGCCAGATAGTCACATATGTGTGTTATATTGGATAAGGATTGACTTAGGCTTGCAATGGGACTAATGTGTTTTGTTTAAATATTTTAAATGGTTTGAATATTTTCCGTAAAAATATCTCTGGCGCCCAGATTAATTTAGAATGATGTATAGGTATAGTTTTCATGTGTAAAATGTTTTAATTACGTAGGTAGGTAGGTGCAACTTTTGTTAAATGCCTACGTGTGCATTATTTTTCTTCGTAATATGTGTGAAATGTTTTAATATTTTTGAAAACGGAAAGAGAATTTGTTTGGTGTAACCAGCGAGTGTAATGTGAGGAAGAGCTATGTAGATGTTGGATGTGTGAATTATGAAAATATAATGTTGTTTTTCTGAAAAGGAGAGTTGTAATAGAGGAGAGAAATGCTTTGTGTGACAGAGATGTGTGAGGGATTCTCAGTTGGCACTGGGAGTTATTTGTAAGGAGAGGTATTCATTCTGCGTGTTTTGAAGAGAAAGTCTGCGTGTATGAGAAAGATAGTAATTCTGCGTGTATGAAGGATATGTTTTGTTTAGTATGGGATAAGCACAGAGGCGATGAGTGTTCCGCCCTGCTTAGTTCCTCAATGTATTTCGTCGTGAGGACAGTGAGGTCCATGTAAGTGAGTTTTGTGAGGGACAGTGAGGTCCGATGTTTGTGAAGAGTGATGAATGTGCAACTGAGAGAACCAGTCCCCAGTCTGCTGTCACAAAGCATGCTTGATGAAAAGTATGAAGAATGTAATGTTCGTTTCAGATGAAGAGTCACATCTACCATGTTTGTTTTGGTCACATACGAGGGATATGTTTGACGATGTATATTTGTAATTTGAATTGAGCTGGTTTTAAAGAAAAATGTAAAAGAAGAAACGCGTTTATATGTTAATTATTTTATTGAAATGTGTGTGCACCTATCTACTTGCTAATTGTTTTGAATTTTATTGCTAGTCTAGCTAAATTGTATTGTATTTGAAATTTTACTATGGGATATGTTTTATAAAGAATGGATAACTTTTCGACAAGGAATGGGTGGCGATTTGATATGCCCAGAGTAGTTGACTATTGTGCCGAAAAGTTACCATTAAAATAAAAATTGGTATTTAGAAAGTGGTACTGAAATACCGAAATAAACAATGCAGTTCATAAGAATTTAGAATAACCCAACATTAAAAAATATAGCTGCACTTAGAAGGTACCTACATTAATAATGTATTGTTTACTAATCTTCGTACCTATATACAAAATATTATTGTTTACTTAAATTTGTACCTACATAGCAACAGGGGTAATAAAATAATAATAACTCAAAGGATTAAGGCGCATTCATTGTGTACATACTTCGGCTAATTGTTTTTAAAATGAATATTCTAGAATGCGTTTGTATTATGTATTGTTATTATTTAGTATCAGCTTGGTTGGATTTTTTTTATACCTACGCTTCGAGATATTGAGTGTCGATATCGATGATATATTTTGAATTATGTAAACGACTCTTTAGGTATGAATTTTAATTTTATTGTAACATATGTATTTTAAATATTTAATTATCTACCTAAAGGGTTGTAATGTGTTGCTGTGTAATAGAATAAGATATGTGTTATTTTGTGTTGTGCGAAAAGACGCTTTGATAAAGAACAGTGATAAAGGACACAAGAAATATTGTTTTAAATATAATATCAGTGAAAGAGACGCTTTAATTATACATATGTGAATAATTATAAATCAGTGCATTGGACGCTTAACAATATCAAATTGATTTGTAAATATTTATTTTATTATTTACTGCATAATTCTCGGAATCCAGACAAGAGCCCAGGTGGACTCGTAATACAATGGTACCTGCGGGAAGGCGTGTACTTGTATTTTCATTAGCCAATCACGGCGCTGCACGTTGATGAATCACAGCGTAGGAGGGGTATATGACCAACCCCTCTCTACACCACTCAAGGAACAGCGGAGAAATGTCCTTGAAAGATCAGTTAGTCTCCATCAGTCACTAGTCGTGAACAGTTATCATCAGTGAGTGGTAGTGATCAGTTGTCCTTGGTATAAGGATCGCTCCTGCCATCACTCATCAGCTGACCTTCAGAGAGACAAGTGTCTCTGGTCACTGGACTTCAGTTGAGTTGAGATATTCTCCTCCTGAAGCCATGACGTGCCAACTTCGTACCTGTGTAGGCTGTTAATTGCCTCCAGGAGCCTCGGACGTGGGACTTCGCCCTCCCAGCACTGCGCCAAGGGGCGCCTTCTTCAACTTGTTTGCCTCTAGGCATTTTCATGCCAGAGGCGCCCTCATCGTGGGATCCATTACAATCATCGCAAAGTGAAATTTAATTATTTTAAAAGTGCTACGTTTTCGTTTTTATTGAAATAATAATCAAGTGTGTTTTTTTTTTATATTGGGATAATTACGTGTGCACAGACAATACGGGGTAGTGAGTAAGTCGTAGTATTGTGTTGCTGTTTAAACGTGTGTTTGTAATAGTGGTAAGAATTTTTTTATTTTTAATTAAATGTTTATTTGAAATTCATATTGCCTTTTACACTTTCGTCCATTTACACATAACTTGTCGTCTCTTATTTATATAGCCTCACTATATATTTAATTGAGAACATTTTTTTTATTGCTTTAACTCCTGGAGTGCTGTGGGTAGCCCAGTAGAGTCTCAGCCGTTGGCATTTTTGGCATAATATTTTATTTATTTTATCCTCAACCAAAACCAGTCTATCACCATCTCTCACCCCCCCATATCAACTGTTATTATCACTTATTTACCGAGTGTATTTCTATTAGTGATGTAACGAATGTCTGATTTTGGATATTCGCGAATGCGAATGCGAATGCGAATATTGACTTGAAAATGGTATAGGAATTTGAAATATTCCAAAACTCCTCGGTTTTCTTAAAGAATATTTTCTTGCAGTACCTTTTTCCACAATGTACCGGGTAAGTATCCGGTACTTTCACCGAATTACTGATTTGTTTCTTCATTTACATGGTACACAACAGATGAAAGACATATAAATATAAACATGTAAGCGACAAAAACATTCCAATAGTCTTACATCGAAACAGTGCATACTTCAGCAATAACACACAAAACAATTATAGAAAATCTTACACATAATATAGGTATTAATTCACAATACATCCAATCACCCATTCCTATTACAAATCGCTGCTCACCCAATTTCGCACACATACCTAATACATTCATTCGCACAAACACATTCACACTTCACTAATGTATGCAATAACAATACAAAAAAACTCTTAAAAAAGAAAAATCAAAAATTTAAAAAACAGTCTAAAAATTAATACTATCCCAAACACTTCACATTTTATCAAACATATACATTTTTTTAATATTTATTTCATCTTATTCTACCCTCAACTCTCCTTTCTCACAAACCTGACGTAATTGGCACTTTAAAATTCTATAAACAGGGTTTCTTGAGTCTGCAATCGTTTTTGTTTTTTTTAATGTAGAACGGAAAACAAGATCTTGTTAAAGGAAGCATTCTAAAGTTAATCCTATCTAAAATATTAGGCACATCGTATTCGGACAAGCATATTTTTCTCAGGTTGCATGCATCCAGCAAAACTCTTCACAATTCCAATTTAGGCAAATCTTTAATAAATACAGGATAATGCAATCTCTTCCTAACCAAACGAATGAATTTAGACTGAGTTCTCTCAACTTGATCGACATATTTTTTAAAATGTGGATTCCATACAGAGGAACAGTCCTCCAGCTTGGAGCGAAACAACGATAAGTACAAGTACAAATACGATTCATATAACCTAAATGACTTTGTAGATCTCAGAATAAATCCCAGTATTTTATTGCTCTCTTCGATAATTTTGTTCACGTGATCATCAAAGTGAAGCTCAGAGTCAAACACCACACCTAAATCTCTAATCTTATTTACTTCTTTTAAATCATGATTATGGATATTGTAAATTTATCGAATTTTATGACTTACACATCTCTTTAATATATTGGTGCTAGACCATCAGGGCCAACTCCTTTTGTCTCATCTATACCTAATAAACGTTTATGAATATCAGATTTCAAGATATTAACCATGGATAAACATGAGTTAGTTAAAATATTTTCCAATTCTTTAGTATTAGAATCATGCAAATTATTCAGTGAAAATACAGAACCAAAAAACGTCGAAAACAAGTTTGCAATTCCCTCTGGATCGCTCGAAGTCTGGTCACCGTCACCCTTGGATAGCCTCTAGATTCTTTAAGGGAATTCACGAATGAAAAGAAAGACTTGACATTGCCCTTAAGTGACTTCTCAGTGTTATTAATAAAAGACCTATAATCGTGATTCTGCGACAACTTCAACTGAGCTCTTAGTTGAAAAAATAAATTGTAGTCAGAATCATTACGGTTCATCTTCAACTTACGCCAAGCCTTAGACTTCTCTTAAACAATAACAGAATTCTATTAGAGAGCCATTTGGGAAAATTATTAGGTGACACCCTCTTCATATGTAGGTGTATGCTTCTCAATTATTGGCAAAACATAACCATAAAAAGATTCAATCATCTTATTCACCGGTCCGTTTCCCAAAACACTGACCCAATCAACACTTTGTAGTTCAAAATTTATTTCCGAAAAGTTTGACTTAAAGTATATTAATTTCTGGATCATATTTTGAGACAAATCCTCAGCAATTTCAAACTCATAATCTATCAACAGTGAAGGATAGTGTGAATCCTTACCAACCAGTGGAGAGTCACATCTGGTAACAGAACACGGAATAGTTGAAAGAACTAAATCCAAGATAACTTGATTGCTGTTATAAACTCCGTTAGACTGAAACATATTGAGAAAAGATATAGATTCTATCAAATACTGCGCAACAGGACACGAATAAGAATACGGAACAAAGATTGAATCAACATCGGGGTCTTTTTTCCATTGGATTGTTGGGATATTGGAATCTCCAATAAGACAAATATCCGTTTTGCCGTAATAGCTGATTAAACGTTCAGATATACTTAAAAAAAAAAGATGTTTTAAGTATCTAAGGATGTGGAGGGCGGTATATACATATACTACACCCAGTAGCGGTGAGCATTTTTTCATGCGTTACCGATGAAAAACGAATACTGGTAAAAAAAACTTTCACCAGTATCATCCCAAACAAGAGTGGATGAATATCCTAGTGTCCGATCCACAGCAATTAAGACCCCACCTCCATCCCTTTTACCACTCAACATGAAATCCCTATCCTTGCGGTAAACTGTATATTCGTTTTGAAAAAGTTCGCTGTCAAATATGCCACAATTTAGCCAAGCTTCCGTCAGAACAATTATATCATAACTATTTGCAAATAAGTTTGCTCTAAACTCCTCGATCTTAGTCTTCAAGCCCCGAAAATTCTGAGAGAATACTTTAGTGTGGTTCACCTTGTAGTATGATATAAATATTCCTTAAATAGAATATAAAATTATTGTAGGGCCCTATACTCATAGCAGTTGTAATACTTAAAACAAACATATAAATTAAATCTCCACAAATGCATATTTCTCCTAATAATAATAACATCATCAAGCAAACGAACACAGGAAACAATACAACAAATGTGGCCAACACGGAACAGACCAGATACTTTATTACTAAAATAATATTCGCAATACATTCGCATATTTTTTTGCGAATGCGAATGCGAATACTTTGAAATATGCGAATATTCGCGAATGCGAATGCGAATGCGAATATTCGTTACATCACTAATTTCTATACAAAGACTACATTAATAATGTAGGTACTCGTAGCTACATGAGATGAACTTTCACAATGCAAACTTTCAAAGCCTATCGCTATATACATTATTATATTGTATTCTGAGTAAGTAGGTACCTTTATATATATATATAAGAATATTTGCCATTTACTATGCAGTACAGTCTTATTGTTAGAAGGTATAGCAAACAGCTAATAATAGTTCTACAATCTAGAATACAGCTATGGGATCTTCGCAAAGCGAATTTATTTTCCAATTCACTGAGAAAAAAGTCAAGACACACTTTATTTGCTTGACAATTGCTTAATGGTGCTAAATTCCAAATGTTTTTAATTTCAGTATACCGCTATGAAGAATATCCTTAAATTTGAGTTACCTAACGAATTTTGGCTGAGAGGAATGGTGCACGGAAACGCGGCCGTCCGAGGATCAAATGGCAAGATCATACAAACCAGATCCTACAGGACGTTCACGTGTTGAGCACATTGAACAGGAGAGCATGCATCAGGAATTGTATGAGTGTGACGGAAGCGAAAAGTGTATGCAAGGATATAAGGAATTGGCGCTCGATCCCTTCTGCTTACCCCGCGAGGGAAGAGGCGTGATGGTATGTTTGTTATCATCATCTCGCTCTCAACGCTCCTCCCGGGAGCACAGGACAGAAACCAGCCTCCTCCATTCAGAGCGTTTCTGCGCCAATTGCGTCACCTCTTTCCACGACATTCCCTGCGCTCAGATCAGGTATGTATGTATCTTTGTTTTACGAATAAACGTTATATGAGACAAATGTGTAGCTCCTTTATTCCAACAAAAGCAACGGGTTAATAATAATAATATAGCATTGTCAAAAGTTATTACAGAATAATTGTTTCAGTTCTGGACAGGAAGCGAACCGAAGCAAACTTCGCCTACAATTCAATATTATCCCATTGTGTTATTAGTCATACGGACCGAGAAAACTTAACTACATAATATACCTACCTACATATATATAATATACTTACACATCAGTACAATATTATGTTATACGTGTTGAGAAAATGGACATTTATTTATAGGTAATAAGTGGTGATAATTGTGTCTTTTTATAATACCCCCTATTCTATTTCATTTTTAGTGTGCATTAACTAAAATAGGAACGTTCCAATTTTAGTTAGTGCACATTGGTATTCTATAAATCCTTATCCTTATATCTTATAAAAATGATTTTTGAATTTCCATACTAAACTTTCACCGGGCTATACTCTCCCATTTCAAGGAATTTGCGTTCCATTGACCTGACCATTACAAGATGAGGTATCTATGTGAAATAAAAACCCACTAAATGCCGTACTTTCTTTTTGAGGAGCGAGAAAAACAGCAAAAAAGAGTGTAAAAAAAAAGTGTGAATGAGATAAAAAATACGTTTTTTACGTCAGTTTGAAAGGGTAAGAAAATATTCTTTACCGCCAAAATTGTGTACCATATTATATTGCCATACTAAAATTAATTAAGAAAATATCGATAATTTATTTCGAGTAAATGTATCATTATAAATGTATGTTACATAAAATAGTTTAATTTGTGTTTTTTTAATACTTTTGCAACATGTTTTACGCGAATTAACCAATATTTAAATAATTTGAACGTGTTACATGAAGATTCAAGAAACGAAAAAACATTATTTTTTGTTAACGGCAACATCGTTTTATAAATATTCTACGTCGGCCAATCACGTCGCTCGATAATTTGACATATTGGAAACGACGCCATTTATATTTTGACAAAATAAAGACGCTATAATATGTCTATTTTGTAAAGTCTGCGTTCCGTACAGAATTATTTGTTTAACTACTACATTTTATAAAATAATAAACTTCATAGTATGACAATAAAATATTGTACATTATATTATATACAAATGTGAGTGGTACCACTCATACACAATATTATGTACAGAGTGAATTAAGTGAAGTGATAGTGAACACTATAACAAATATTGGAACTTATCTAGTTTTAATGAACGCATAAATACTTGATATTATTGAACTATTTTTATGTAGATATGTAGTATTCAACCTGGAGAACAAGAATCCGTCGCACAATTGTGGATTTTTTAAGCACAACAATAAATATTTGCATTTTTCGTATGCCCTTGACGTATCACAAGTATCCTATAAATATCGGGGGCCATTTTGAAATTTGCATGTAGAAATGGTTATCATAGTTACCAACATAACAAAAACAATGTTTACTGGACAAAATACAACGGAAGTCAAAATTAGACAATGGGGAAAAAAGTCAAAATAATGAAATGGGAAAATTATTACAATTTATTAAATCGAAAATAAACATACCTCATATTACGTCCTAAATCCTAATAATCCCTTTTTCGTATATACTGTATTGGTGTTTCCCAGATAATAAAAGATTATAGATAAACAACTGTGAATAAAAAATATGAATTATTAGATTTATAGTATTCAATTTTTCTGTTTCGTTTCATTTAATACTTAGAAAAAACACATACCCGATATAATTATTATATCCATTATTGTAAATTAATTTTTGTGATGATGAGAAATTGCGGAGTAAAGAAGTTGCACCTGTAAAATAATATAGAATAAGAAATTTTCACTATTTTCTTTTATCATTATATTTTTTATTGTTTTAGTCATAAAATAAAGACATACCTACCCGATATATTATTTTCATTATTATACACAATAATAATTCACGTTTGTAGATGATGAGAAATCGCAGAGGAAAGAAGGTGCAGCTGTAAAATAATACAGAATGAGTGATTTTCACTATTCTCTTTTATCATTATATTTCTGTGTATTTTAGTCATAACATAAAGACATACCCGATGTATTATATCCATTATCATAGTAAGATGTTTGTGGATGATGAGAAATTGCAGAGTAAAGAAGCTGCATCTGTAAAATAATATAGAATGAGAAATTTTCACTACTTTCTTTTATCATTATATTTTTTATTGTTTTAGTCATAAAATAAAGACATACCCGATTTTCATGTGAGTCTTTTTTTGTTGGGAATGCTCTTGTTTGCCATCTGTGTCCTTTTACTCGGAAGTGTTTGAATTTTGGTTACTCGAGCTAGCCAACTGGTTGTCTGAAGTTGTCGTGGAATTAGGGTGTTTGTACAAACGCCCTGCCTCGACAAAAAAATGGTGTAACGCGGCGAGACCGTAAGTTCGTATGAACATATATCTTGCGATATATTGGTTCACGTATTCAGCTCGAATTCCGGGTCTTTTTACGTACTCCTTTAAATCTCGCCACAATCTTTCGACCGTTTGTGTATAAACAGTAGGGTCATTCGGGCATATGAAATTTTCAGAATGGTTGACCGAGTGATGAACGTACTCATGATTTCCAATTCCGAGGTATGCTCGCCATGAATCCGACATGATGATGGATCCAGGGCGAATATACTTCAAAATTAGGGGCATCAGAGTTTCCGCATTTCTCGGATTACCATCTAAATTCACAATAAAACATTTTTTTGATTGTCTTTCGATACCCCCGAACAACCATATCTGTTGCAACATTCGGCCGACATTATTTTTTCGCCGACACAAGAGTGTTTCGTCTATTTCCACGACGATTCCAGGACCTCCAATTGGCTCTTGTTCGCGAAACCAATTTTCCACAACTTCGGAGCAAAAGGATCGCCAATCCACGCTTGTCTGTATCGCAAGCTCTAAACAGTTGACAATCGCGCTGTGGTCCCAATACTTGCTGACGAAATGGTTGACAAACAGCACGATTTCCCTAGGCGTGATCCTGGCATTATCCAAAAATGTCCCTTTATTGAGACTCACAGAAAAGGTGCACCTCTTTTTTACGCCTCTATTGATGCAAACTTTTCTGCACACAAACATCTTTTGTTTCGGAAGGAGACACATCGGCTTTTTACATTTCGGGCATATTACTTCTCGGGGCAGGACACCATGACAATATAAATACTCTAAAGCGGCTTGGTCATCCCTCAAGAATTTATGGATGGCTTGCCAATGATTTGTTTCGCAATGTTCGCACGACATGTTAAAATATTGTACCGTGATATGTGTTTGTAACAATACTGAATTTCGCGCTGGGGTAAAGCCATAGATACTTTTCATTTTATTAAAATTAAGATCTATTCACACGGTGGTATTTTTTCCAAGTAAATAAAGTGTTTACATAGTACTCGAGTAATATTATTTATATATTAATTTAATGATATACAGATTCACATTATATTTGTATATTTAAAAAAATATAATGGTAATTTTTTTTTATGCAAAAACACATTTATTTCGTTGACTGATTGCGGGTTAGGTTAGTTAGGTAGTCTGGTGCTAATATATGCAAAAACACATTTATTTCGTTGACTGATTGCGGGTTAGGTTAGTTAGGTAGTCTGGTGCTAATATATGCAAAAACACATTTATTTCGTTGACTGATTGCGGGTTAGGTTAGTTAGGTAGTCTGGTGCTAATATATGCAAAAACACATTTATTTCGTTGACTGATTGCGGGTTAGGTTAGTTAGGTAGTCTGGTGCTAATATATGCAAAAACACATTTATTTCGTTGACTGATTGCGGGTTAGGTTAGTTAGGTAGTCTGGTGCTAATATATGCAAAAACACATTTATTTTGTTGACTGATTGCGGGTTAGGTTAGTTAGGTAGTCTGGTGCTAATATATGCAAAAACACATTTATTTCGTTGACTGATTGCGGGTTAGGTTAGTTAGGTAGTCTGGTGCTAATATATGCAAAAACACATTTATTTAGTTGACTGATTGCGGGTTAGGTTAGTTAGGTAGTCTGGTGCTAATATATGCAAAAACACATTTATTTCGTTGACTGATTGCGGGTTAGGTTAGTTAGGTAGTCTGGTGCTAATATATGCAAAAACACATTTATTTCGTTGACTGATTGCGGGTTAGGTTAGTTAGGTAGTCTGGTGCTAATATATGCAAAAACACATTTATTTCGTTGACTGATTGCGGGTTAGGTTAGTTAGGTAGTCTGGTGCTAATATATGCAAAAACACATTTATTTCGTTGACTGATTGCGGGTTAGGTTAGTTAGGTAGTCTGGTGCTAATATATGCAAAAACACATTTATTTCGTTGACTGATTGCGGGTTAGGTTAGTTAGGTAGTCTGGTGCTAATATATGCAAAAACACATTTATTTTGTTGACTGATTGCGGGTTAGGTTAGTTAGGTAGTCTGGTGCTAATATATGCAAAAACACATTTATTTCGTTGACTGATTGCGGGTTAGGTTAGTTAGGTAGTCTGGTGCTAATATATGCAAAAACACATTTATTTCGTTGACTGATTGCGGGTTAGGTTAGTTAGGTAGTCTGGTGCTAATATATGCAAAAACACATTTATTTCGTTGACTGATTGCGGGTTAGGTTAGTTAGGTAGTCTGGTGCTAATATATGCAAAAACACATTTATTTCGTTGACTGATTGCGGGTTAGGTTAGTTAGGTAGTCTGGTGCTAATATATGCAAAAACACATTTATTTCGTTGACTGATTGCGGGTTAGGTTAGTTAGGTAGTCTGGTGCTAATATATGCAAAAACACATTTATTTTGTTGACTGATTGCGGGTTAGGTTAGTTAGGTAGTCTGGTGCTAATATATGCAAAAACACATTTATTTCGTTGACTGATTGCGGGTTAGGTTAGTTAGGTAGTCTGGTGCTAATATATGCAAAAACACATTTATTTAGTTGACTGATTGCGGGTTAGGTTAGTTAGGTAGTCTGGTGCTAATATATGCAAAAACACATTTATTTCGTTGACTGATTGCGGGTTAGGTTAGTTAGGTAGTCTGGTGCTAATATATGCAAAAACACATTTATTTCGTTGACTGATTGCGGGTTAGGTTAGTTAGGTAGTCTGGTGCTAATATATGCAAAAACACATTTATTTTGTTGACTGATTGCGGGTTAGGTTAGTTAGGTAGTCTGGTGCTAATATATGCAAAAACACATTTATTTCGTTGACTGATTGCGGGTTAGGTTAGTTAGGTAGTCTGGTGCTAATATATGCAAAAACACATTTATTTCGTTGACTGATTGCGGGTTAGGTTAGTTAGGTAGTCTGGTGCTAATATATGCAAAAACACATTTATTTCGTTGACTGATTGCGGGTTAGGTTAGTTAGGTAGTCTGGTGCTAATATATGCAAAAACACATTTATTTAGTTGACTGATTGCGGGTTAGGTTAGTTAGGTAGTCTGGTGCTAATATATGCAAAAACACATTTATTTAGTTGACTGATTGCGGGTTAGGTTAGTTAGGTAGTCTGGTGCTAATATATGCAAAAACACATTTATTTCGTTGACTGATTGCGGGTTAGGTTCGTTAGGTAGTCTGGTGCCATTATATGAAAATTACATTTTTTTATTGTACTATATAAGTAATGAACAGCATTTAAAAAAAAACTTTTTCGCTATCATTTCACGTAAACAGTAATCAATCAATACAATTATAGAATGAACATATTCAAAATCTATGAGATAATTTTACAAGAAAAAGGAAATATTGACCACATAAATTCTATTGTTGTTTATTTTCGTGTTCAATTTATTCTAAATTAAGTAAAAGTTGCTTTGGTGTTATTTTAATTTACATTTGTTTTTCTAAGAAATTTTAATGAAAATTGTAGACAAGACTTTATTATTTATGGTACCTATTTATGGATTTAATAAATTTTATTATTGAATATTTATCATTTTTCTCTATGGTATGCATTGTTTTTGTCATATTGGTAATCTTGCAATTCATTTCCTATATTTTTGTGTCAACATGGCGTCAGATACTTGTTTTGATTGTGATGTGTAAATCGTGTGCAAAATATGCAAATAATTAATTTTGTGTGCGTTAAATCATCTTATTTTGGATGGATTATCATTTCTCAGGTAGAAAACTACATATTCACATAAATATAACTTGAAAATTCATAATAATTTTTTTGAATAGTTCATCTAGTCTAGATATTTACCCAAATATTTTTGGACTAAATAAAAGGTAATAATGATGTTTATGTACACATTCATATAAAACCAATAGATATAATGAACTAAGTAATATGATACATTAGTTTCTACGAAGAAATGTTTGAGGTTATGCCTTAAAAACACAAGTAAATATAACATTTGTTACAGGAGTCAGTTTTGTTTGACAACTCATTTCATTTAATTCATTATGAACTTATAAACTGACATTATACAATTACATCTGAAGTAATTTACTATTTTAAGAAATACCGTGATATTATTTAATTGATATTGATAATATTAAGTTGGTAGATGCAACATTATGAAGAAATCATATTAATCGTATTTAATCGTGAGTAATTTACAACAAGATATTAAAACTTTGTTTTTTTACCTTTTTACAGAAATAATGGAAAATGCATAACAATAAACATTGATTAAAACGATTTTGATGTTAAAGGATTATTCATTACCATGACAATGACATTTGAGGGCTAGGAAAAGATTACATGATTAATGCAAAGGCACCCTGAATCTTGGAAGCTGGTTCTGCCTTGTGATTCTAAGAGAGCATTAATTATTATAAAGGTAAGAATATATTTGTTAATTTAAACACAACAGCACATAAAGCATAAGGAACTTAAGTCATAGTAACAAAAAAATAAGGCCAATTGCAGTGTTTTATATGAATTTAATTTATAAGACATTTAATACTTACATATATTATATTTTATATATATAATAACAAGAATATATAGCCAAATAATAGGGATAACTAATTATTTATCACTTTGAATTATATTATAATTAATGAAAATGTTACACTGTAAACTGAGACATGAATCATAAATTTTAAATAAAGCGTACCAAGATTGAACTAGGTATCACTAAACGAACCATAATTTTTGTAAAATCTGTGTAAGAGAGTTATCTAAAATGTGTTATATAATATATTATTTTCCTTTACAGATATGACTGGTTATTCATTTCAATAACAAGAATGACAAAATCAAATATTTGGATGTTAGTTAATAAATTGAAGACAGTAAAATATCCAAAAAGTGGAGATTTGAAAGCATTTGCCGAGTGCTTGGCAACGTCATGAAGACCTAGCATGGTACAAGAAGAAGAGAATTAAAAATAATACATAATTTTATTATTTTACTCAAGAAGTGGAGATTGGGAAGCCTTTGCCATGTGCTTGGCAACGTCTAGAGGACCTAGCATAGTATAGGAAGAAAAAAATTAAAAATAAAAAACAAATTTATTATTTTACTCATTCACTGTGTTTAGGTAGTAGAATTAAATAAATCTTATATTATGTATTTTTGGTCCAATATATAAAACTAAATTTAGTTTTCTATTTTTTGTGAGATAATATTATCAGTAGATAAATAAAATATGGCTCCTTTTTTAAGAATGATTTATTTTTTGTTCTGCATTGAGTATGGCATGGTGAGTAGGTAAGTATTGCAATGGTTTTCGTACATATTATTTCATTACATTAGCTTGATTAATCTGTATTAGAGTGTATGAGCCTTTTTAATAAGTAAACTTGTGTGAAGGAGGTGTTAGGTACTGCTTACATACATGAAATTACTTACACTTATTCTAACATGTATATTTATTATTCTCAGCTATATCTAATTATTAGGTATTCAAATATTTAACATTTTAAAATATCTTTTTATTTTCCCAACAATTCCATTACAGCAACCATTTCTTGAATTTGGAAAAAAATAGTTTATTTTCTAACTGTATATCCCATGGAACATCCAGCAAAAAATAGATTTCCAACTTTCTGTAAGTTCTTCAGCATTCTGTAAAAGGTTGATATTTGAACAAATACATTTTACGTAAGTGATGAGGCTATGCCATGCATTATTTATTTATGGTACAAAGTGGACAACCAGCGTGATTATAACATGCAGCTGGTCTACTGAATCCTTCACTTTTGTGTTGTATCCTATTGATATCACCCATCCTGATTGCCTAACCTTTATATCGGCACGGAAGGGGCAACCTGCATGTTTATTACATGCACATGAATTGCAAATCCACATGCTATGACCAGGCTATATATGCCCATTTTCATTGAAGGGGTTATTTCAAGACTCAATACCCACATAAAATAAAAACCCACCAATTATAATATTTCCTTTTTAAGATGTAATTATAACTGCATTTAAGTAAGGTAAAACAAGAAGCACATTTTTTGCATCTGTTGGAAAGAATAAAAAACAATGTCGTGTCAATGAGTCAACTTTTTTTCTTTTTTTTTGGATGGCTTTTCACCCATTTAGAGTGTTATCGCCAGGAAACAGTCTGAACTCTTCTTTCTCTCAATAGAAGCAGAGTGTATCTATAACACTATTCACAAGATATTCAGGGTGACCCATGGTTGCCAAAATTGTGTGGCCATATATGATTTTCACTCTATCATAATACAAATCTTACTTTTCATTATTCTGTTTCATATTGAAATGTCTACCTTTTCTTAAAGAATATTTACTCACGGTACCTTTTTTACAATGTAACGGGTATTTGTACCGATAACTGCTTATGTCAACACCAAATTACCGTACATCTAATATATAAAATTCTCGTGTCACGGTGTTTGTTATCACACTCCTCAGAAACGACTTAACAGATTTTGATGTAATTTTGTGTGCTTATCGAGTAGGTCTGAGAATCGGGCAACATCTATTTCATACCCCTTAAAGTTAAGGGTGGTCCACCCCATTTTTTTTTTTTAATTTAGGGCAAAATATTTTTTTATGCATACAGCCCTAAGTTTTTACCCTTCCACCATCAACCCCATTTTTTTAATAGCGATATAAGTACATAATTCATAATTTTCAACTCCGGTCGATTACTGCAGTTATCCCCGCCAGGCGTCTTCTATAAGTCTAAATAAAAATTACTTTAATAATTTGTCTACAACGCTTCATTTGTCTTTTAATTATTATAACATCCTCACACCTTTATAGTCTTTAGTTATTTTTTATTGAACTCAAAATAATTTCCAAAAAATAATGTAGGTATAGGATGGCAAAACAACGTTTGCCGGGTCAGCTAGTATCATATAAAATATAAATTTTAGTTTAAGTGACATTAATTATTAAATTAAAGAACGTTCTTATTCAAGTTTGAATCAGTATAGAATAGGGGGTATTATCTCTGTTTACTGATTGAGTTGACGTTTATTTTGTAAAACTCCATATTAATTTATGCAAATAAACACAAACTGAGTTTCACTATTTTTAAAAATAGCGACAGTAACCTGTTTTCAACTTACAAAGTCATTGTCAAACTTAAAAACCTATAATTAAACATGGTCAAGCTCAAAAAAATTGTGTTTATCTTCATAAACTAATATCTCTGTTTTTTAATATATTTATTCTGCGGTGTCCCCGGGAAAAAGTCCCCCACTATTTTATGTAAGGTGAGTGTTTGTTAAACATTTCGAATAAGACATTTAACGTTATATTCTATAGGTAATGATTACGTCTCCAAGTATATTCTATAAGTTTTAGAGTGTCTTGTAGAAGGTAGAGAACATCTTTAATTTAGTGGTTTGCCACCTATCCTGAATTTGTTAATTTTATTGGGACGGAGAGAAAACTTGCATGTTATTACAAACACTTAGTCTGCTGACTACTTTTATTATACTAAATAATTATTATTGACTTTGTTCTTTGTGTGATTTTTATATTTTTGTACATAAGTTATTCCCCTTACTCTAGCGTAATGTACTGGTTGTACTAACTAAAGTTACCGCCGCCGTTTGACAAATTCCTACAATAAATTTTGATGACACAAAAAATACATCAAAACAAGGAACGGACGTAATAAAAGTTGTTCTGTATAGAAGTTTGCCAACATTATGTATAATACAAACACTTACTCACTCACTATGTATAAATTTATATTAACCTACTTAAGTATAATATAAAAGAGATTTCAAAATGTATTTATATTTTATTATTATATTATAAAGATTATTGCTATCTCTGTAAATTATATTATTATGTCATTTTTTGGGATGAAGCTTATGAGCAGTACATAATTAAAATAAAATATATTATTAATGGAATCATAAATGCACGTGTCACTATGTAAGAAAAATCCATCAGTCGAAAAACTTATTACCATAAAATAGTTACAATTTTTTTTAAAAGGCCCATCTTTTGAAAATTTGGTGGGGTCCTACCTCTTCTGGATTACCCGAAAATCGTGTTCTATAAGCGTGAATAAATTTCTTCATTTTGCATGCGCCAACCTGATGGTGAAAGTTGAAAACTGGTTTGGCAATATATTATTTCTACTCTAACTGAACTCAACTCTAACTCAACTCTAACTCAACCCTAGCTCAACTCTAGCTCAACTCTAACTCAACTCTAACTCAACCCTAACTCAACTCTAACTCAACTCTAACTCAACCCTAGCTCAACTCTAACTCAACCCTAACTCATCTCTAACTCAACTCTAACTCAACCCTAACTCAACTCTAACTCAACTCTAACTCAACCCTAACTCAACTCTAACTCAACTCTAACTCAACTCTAACTCAACTCTAACTCAACTCTAACTCAACTCTAACTCAACTCTAACTCAACTCTAACTCAACTCTAACTCAACTCTAACTCAACTCTAACTCAACTCTAACTCAACTCTTACTCAACCCTAACTCGTATTGTATTATTTATCTCCAGTTAAAGCAAATTTAATGCAAGTCTTTCATACTAAGTACACCGGATCAGCTACCAACTCATAACTCAATGTATGTTAAAACAAAATGAGAAAGCTAATATCAATATTATCATCAATCGTATCCCTTGAGGGGCAGGTAGAGGATAGCATGCAAAACCTAGCACATTACTTTTGCATCATTCACAATCTAATACAATAATTTATTTAAAACATGCATGACTGTACAAGTATGTTAATTTATTATTGTCTTGTATTTATATTTTATTTTACTTTAATGTCATGATTTGCATAATGTTATTGTAAAATTGTATTTCATGTTTACGTGGTGTCAAACGGTTGTTTGGCCAACGTTATACGAGTTAAACATAATATTATGGTTATGTTTAAAGATGATAATTGATAGCGTAATAATCTGGCTCCTTTACAAATCGTGCAGCGCTACTACAGGCTGTGATTCCTGAATCGTATCAAATCAGGGATTATCACGAGAAAAATAATAATTTAAAAAATATTTTACAAAGAAATAAAAGTTAAGGATTATTCTATTTTGCGACTCTAATTATTTTAGCCGTAGAACAACCGGTAAAGAATTAGTCTCCCACCTCTTCCGTAAGTTTTTGAATGTCCAGTAAAATGTAGGTGTTTTTTTTTCTTTTCTATACACAGATGTCAGTATAGCTGGTGGACTTATCACTTACGTAATTTCGAAAAAATAAAGACATTTTACGTCTTATTATTCATGGTTATGGCATTTCATGGCTATTTTCCCAACTTTTTTCATGGCTGTGAGGTTTATCACCTATTCCAAATGTCTTAATTTTTTTGTTGGCACGTTGAGGATAGTTCACATGTTTATTAAATGGTTCTGGTCTGCTGGCTACCCCGTTTGTAGGATATGCCATGATGGTGTAGTATTATAGCAGCTTATTTGCGAACAACGACTCAACAACAAATAAACGTGATTTATTTTAAAAAAAAAACAACAACAAAAAATATTAATTTGATTTTTTTTTATAAATTTATCATAAGTATGTGCACTAAAATACATACTATCTATTTATACCTACCATTAATGGAGTAGCCAGCCAATAGACTAATAATTGTATATAAAAAATATGCACGTTTTTTTTCCGTGCCAATAAAAAAATAGCTAGATACTAGCCATAACTAGCAGAAACTCCCCTACGCTTCACGTTTTTAAAAATAACCTAAAATCCATAGACTTATCCTAAATAGTTCCTCCCCGTGCCTTTATTCTTCATTTTGTAGTATTTATTACAGGAAACATGACACATACAATGTTCTACTAAAGTCTAGTATTCATTACACATTTTCAACATAATATTTTTTTTAAAAGAATCTGGGTTTTGTTATAAACCCAAATACAACCTTATCCACCAAGCTAAAAGCTTGTGCCGTTAAAGGGGAGTTTGCCGGCACCTGGTATCGAACCACGGACCCCTTGTTCTAAAGGCCGAGACTCTACCTTCAGGCTACCGACGAACTCTGTTCAATATCACACATTATTTATTTATTTATTTATTTATTATAATATAAACGGCTTTCGGCTTTACGATCATGCAAAACAAAAGAAAACACAATAAAAGTACAATTCTCATACAAAACGTACAGGATAGGTACATAAAATGATGCATAACAAAATACTTAATGATCACAATATTTGAATAAATTATACTGTAGGAAACTAAAAACCATAAAACTCAATCAACCAACAAACAAGACTTAAGAAGCATGCAAATTAAATAGATCGAGTGAGTAATTAAATAATAATATATGGAACAAAACACAACCGGCCCCAGCTCCACCAACACCCAACCGAGCAGCGACCCGGCCTGACAATGACTTTGTAAGTCGAAACCAGGTCACCACCCAATCGAATATCAGCAAAACCAAAACCAATTCGCCCCATTCCACACATAAAACATGGAGCTTTACCAAATTAACATCAACTCAATAAACAAAATAAAAATCAAAATTACACATTATATGGATGATCCTACACAAATAAGATCACAAAATTACACATTATATGGATGATCCTACACAAATAAGATCACAAAATTACACATTATATGGATGATCCTACACAAATAAGATCACAAAATTACACATTATATGGATGATCCTACACAAATAAGATCACAAAATTAAAAAACCAACATACATAGATTAACGGAGTCATGTTAATTAAATATATCGAATGAGTTATAAAATAGTAATGGATGAACCTGTAATAAATTACTTTAAAAACATCAATGGGGATGCGTAAAAATTACATTATGAACAAAATACACAAATAAAATTACAGAATTAAATTATAAGATAATTATAAATTTCTTAAAAATAATAATGATTATAAATCTCTTAAAAATAATAATGATTATAAACTTCCTAAAAGTATATCATAAAAAATCAAAAAAACAATTAATGATTCATGTAGGGAATGCCTGGCCAAGTCGGAAACAATACAATACATAGTTTCGGGTTGTTCCATTCTCGCTCAAACCGAATACACCAATAGACACAATCTCGTCGCAAAAACAGCACATCAAAACACAGCAACTAAACACAATCCATCAAACTCGCAGATTTAAAATTTTCTGTTAATCTCCGTTTGTATTCGGATAAGGAATCCGCAAAAACATCCGTCAAATGACCATACATATTCCCCAACCTATTCATCCTATAAAGGGGCGAGTTATATAAATATGTAGTTAGTATCAACTACGTCACTATGAAAAGTCATAACCTGACGAGTGGCTCTTGTTGGAATCTCGTATGATATGATATTAAACTGTTAAGGTCAAGGCAATCTAATTCCCCTCTTACAATCTTGAATAGCACAATCAGATCAGAGATTATTTATTATTTTGGTAATTTTTTTCTGATTAATAAAGTGTTATTATTATCATAGCTTATTATTGAATTCAAGTTGTTATATTTTACGAAAATAGGTTTATGCATAACAGTTCAATAGAATGATAATCTCCACAGTTCATAGTACATGTGTATATTTAGGTATAAGTCATTTTGTTGAAGTCTTCTTAATTTCCTGTTATTATTTCAGCGTGGAAAATAAATGGCTCACCGCATTACATTATAATATAATATATACATACATACATTCACTAAATATAAATACATATCTATGTAGAGTGGAGAATAGCATAGGTATATTATGTAGTACCTACATAGTGCAGAGCACACTGTGAACGTATAAATCACGTAGACCGGCCCAGCACTCAGCAGCAATGGTGGTGGTGGTGTCGGCCCTGATAAAAGCCAAAAACAGTCGTCCTGCTTGTTTAAAAAAAAGTAGAGAAAAGAATGAAAAGTATGTATGTTCCTATGTACATAGATAAAAGAGTATTTTATAAAATTTTCAACTTCGTGTTGTACCTATATAGAATCGTGTTTCTGGTAAAATTTTGTGAATATATTGTTTAAGTGAATGTTTCTTAAGAATTTGAGCGTTGGAATATTTCGGTAAAAATTACTACCACTACTATACTATCACGGTATATCCTACAAGTGGGATAGCCAGCAGAACAGCTGCATGTAATAAACAAACAAACTGTCCTTTCCGTGCCAATAAAAAATAAGATAACCAGGATGGTTGGCAAGACTCATTGCTGAATTTCACATTAATTTATTTATGATAATATATGCGGCTTTTAAGATGTAAATTTCGTCGAACATCTGCCTTTTTCTAGGAAACTTAAAAACCGAAAAAGAGTGGGAGACCAATTTTTCGTCGGGTGCTTTCACGGAATATGATAAAATTTAATATCAGTATATTTTAAGTTCTCAAGTAATATTCTCAAGCTTTATCACGTGAAAATGCGTGGGGGTCCGAGAATCGTGTGGCTTGATAACGTGGGTCAAATTCTCAATAACGGTGTGTTGAGTAAGAGAAATCGACGTTCGTGTATGAGCAATTGTTTGAATGTAGAGGAAGCGAAAGAAGTGTGTAACGATAAATTAATGGTTTTTTATGTATTGTTATAACTGTCTGTGTCCTGTGAAAATTGTAAAATAAAATAAATCAATACGGTTTTTCGGTCTCTCTGCCTACCCCACTTGATGGGTATAGTATAGTATTTTAATATTTGTTCCGTGGACTACTTGAAAAAGTAATTGATCTCTCACTATATTCTGCAAATTTCTGAGTATCCTGTAAGATGCATTATGTATTCAGCGATGAGGTATTCATTCAAAAACTTGCGGAAGATGGGAAACCATTTCTTTGTCGAGAAATCTACAGAGCGAACGAACGAAATGAACATAACAATATATTATGTAATGTGGAATCGTGTACACTTAATATAAAACTTTTTATTTTCTCATGCATGATGAAATATTGAGAGATATAATTTTATAAAAACGACAATATTATATAGATATTAGTTGTTTTTACAGAGGCAGAAGTGGTAATAAATCATTTTGGGCAATAAAATTTCATAAAATACCCTAAACTGTTAATATATTGGACCACAGTTGGGGAGATTAAAACGAAACCTCTGCCTCGCCATAGCTATATGGGCGTCAGGGCGCACGGCGTACGAGGTGGCCGTACATGCTACAAATTAGTGATGTAGAGGATACTGGTTTGGACGGATACCGGAAAATGAATATTTGACAAGATTCAGTATTGAGTATTATACCCCTCCCAGAACTATACATACTGTGTACAAATTACTGTCGGTGTTTCAACAATATTGTTTTTATTATATTTCTATTTTCTTTTGATTGACTGACTTCCTAGTATTTAAAACTATTGAGGTTTCTGCAATTGTTTGCCTATGTTTGTTTAGTTTTTGTATTCAGATTTTGTAATTTGATATTTGTTTTCGTTTTTACTTTGTTTGAGTGACTGGGTTGCTCTTTTTTAATTTCTTCGTTCTGATGGCTTTCCTTGTGGTGTTTGTGTTATCAATTGACAGTTTTAGCTCTGTGGTCTCGGTGCATGCCTTGTGGAACTCCTGCGTGGGTAGGGTTTTAGATAGGAGTTGCTCAGGACAAAACACATTTATAGCTGTAAAAGGGCACTACATTGATCATATTTTTTGTTTTCAATATGTTGGGCGTGTTGGCGTGTGTTTGTGCTTGATAAATAAATAGCACCTCGGGGGGGTGGATTCGATTTCTAATTGGTGCGGTTAGCTGGACGAAGTCACTGTACACCGATGAATGCAGACACCCGTTCTGAAACAGATAGGTTAAATTGGTGAACGTTGCCATGGTGAAAAACGCTTAACCCAGCTTAAGCTGATTCGTAAGCGTCGGAACACTTAAGAATCTTTTCGCTATGCTGCAGGTGATACATATGCAATTTGAACCATTACTGTCGTAATATATATAATTATAAGAGTGCCCCGCTCATAGGGTAAATGATTACTAATACAATATCCTTCAGTAATGAGTATGCTACATTCACCACACAATGCACCAGCCAATCACAGCGATGCTACCCAGTTACTAATACAATCACGTGTTCTATAATACACATTACCTGTGACTGTGTGCATAGGGCACTTTTAAAAAAATCAAGTCTAACCGTAGTTTAGTTTCACTATCCGACCAGGTACCGAATTGTTGTTGGAATATTCGTTCCATCTCTGTTGAACATAATATTATGCAAATGGGACATTTAGTATTCATGACGCGATTCATTTTACTTTATCTTAACTTAGGATACTGCTCCATGCTTATTATTATTATTATGAGATAATTATTATCAGGAGAATTTTGCCATTTTTCATTTCGCACTTTGCGTGAGACGACTTTACCACTGCGGAGAGCAAATAATAATAATAACCTAATTACGTACATTGTTAACGTATACGTGTGAAGTACATAATCATTATGAAGTTTTATTTACTGCAAACAAACTTCACTCAGTTGCCCTTCAATGTTTCTTACGAAAACATAGTGCAGGAAACCAGCCCATTTCATTCGAAGCGTCTTTGTACCGTATAAGTTCTCTTCTTACGACATTTCTCGGGAAACTCTAAAAATAATTAAGTATTTTATTATTTAACATTTTTCATATGAGAGACATGTCGAGTGGAAGTTGGTATAGTAACCAAGATGAATGTAAATAAGTTACGATGGTTTGGGTATGTGGTGTTAATGAATGACTACAGAATGTCTAAGAAAATATATTTGGTTGAGAGCAATGCTCTGCTGGTTGAGTCCAAGACGTCTGAGAATCAAATAGCAAAATCATATGAACCATAGGATAGACACGTGTTGATCACTTCGAATAGGAGAGAATTCATGAGGAATTGTGTGACAGTTACAATAGCGAAAGATGTATACAAAACTTGGAAGAAGTGGCGCTTCATTTTTTCTGTATACCTCACTAGTTTAGCGGCGTGGTGGTATGTACGTACAATGTAGTATTTTATTGTAACAATTATCAACTGGTTTCAAACCTAATTTAGTTTCAGTTTTCACAATTTAGCTATATTTTCAGGGTTGGCAACTTATCACTTTGATGCTAATTTTACAAACTTTGGTTGGTTGTTATCAAAGTAGAGAAAATTGACAGTGACGAGTCCGCCCATGGTCACTAAGCTTAATTGACATGAACTTGCACCAAGAACTCTTGGTCAAATATTATATTGATTATTTACTATTACACTTTACAAATATAAGAGGATGGAAAGTATGTATTTAATGTCAATTATTGCAGTTATTGCTCCTTTCAAAGAAACGAGCTATTTTTAAGTCTACGTTCTACAAAGCACTATTGAAAACACTTTGTAAGTGGATTGCGTTATGCTACAATGTTTCAACATTAATAATCGATGCTTTTTCGATCCACGGAGTCCACGGCTAAGTTTTCAAGCATACTGAAAAAGGCTAGAGAATAGAATAGAACATTTGACATCTTCAGTTCAGTGATGAAATATGTCCTCAACCTGAATGTCCTATCTTTAGAGAGAGCGACCGGCATGTTATAACATGCATTTTTTCTATTAATCGCTGCACTTTTGAGAGATTTCATGATGGTTTTGATAGAAAGATAATATTTTTTATTACGATACAGTTTTGAATAACGAGACTTACTTACTTATTTTGATTTTGTGGCTTGTCATACTGTTGCGTATTACGTTCCAAGTTTTGTATGTATAATGTATATAGAGCCACTGGCTCCCTGGCTGTATACAGTGACATACAAAAATACCAGAAGATTAGTACTAAACTAATTCTCTCAGAATTCAGGTTCCATAATTAATATTATCAACTCAAGAGACATTTGCTATTTCACACTAGGACATTAATAAATAATAAAATAAATAAATCTTTATTGACCATAATTTTACACAAATACATAAACAACAAAATTACAAAACGTGACAATTAACAAAATTAGGCCAAAAGGCGGACTTGTTGCTAGGCAACGTCTTCCAGTCTACCCTAAAACATTAAAATAAAAAATAAAAAAAAAAAATAGGTCTATGCCTACCCAAATAATAATAAAAATAATAAAAAAAAAAATAAAAATAAATACAGGAACCCAAAGAGAAAAAGTTTTAAATATATAAATAAATAATTTATACATATACACAAATAATACACACATACAATAAATAATAATAATACATACATAAGATAAAATAAAATACTATAATAAAAACAAATTAAATGTATGTGATACATGTGCAAAAAATTGATATCTGTGCACTCCTGGTGAGGACAAGGGAGAGGGGGGAGGGGGGGGGGAAGAGCTCTTTATCAAGTGTCAACAAGTTACATAAAATATCATCTAGAGACTAATTTATTTTTAAAAGAAGAAAACGATGAGCTGGTACGAATTGTTGGAGGAAGCTGGTTCCAGAGTCTAGCGCCGTGAATGCTGAAAGATGAAGAATAATAATCGGAATGATGTGAAGGAATTAAAAGCAGCCTATTATTCCCAGATCTGAGTGGAAGTCCATGCTCTGCGGCAAATTGGAATCTGTCTCTGAGATATACCGGATAGTTAGGATCTGATAATACCTTATATAGGAAACAGAGGATGTGTATGCCTCTTCTCTGACCAATAGTTTTCCAATTTAACTGGTGTCTGTAAGATGATATGTGATCATATTTGCGCAAATTGAAAATATATCTGATGCACACATTCTGAAGACGTTCCAATTTGTTTAGCAACTCAACAGTGAGATCCAAATAACATATATCAGCATACCATTGCTTTACATTAACATACCATTGCTTTTCACTACCACTTATCGTAAGTATTTTGCGTTATATCCCTTTTTGTAACAATAGACTTTTTAGCAACCTTGGATAAACGCTTGTTAAAGATTGGTATAAAAATATTTTGGGCCCAACATGAAAAACATTGGGCCCACTACAAAATTTTTATTTGGCTCCTATTCTATGTTATAATAGTCTATGCTTGTATAATACTTACATATATAGAATAAAAAGACTTTAGTATATATTAAATGTAGAATTTCACTATTAGTTTCGCCAATGCAAAGCGACATTTATATGTGCAGTTTATCTACTCGTCGCTGTAAAACAAAAATAAGTGAAGTCAAGAAACATTTAGTGACAAACACAGTAAAGTCGAATTATTCAACAGAATAGAAAAGTTCATAAGACTGATACTTTTAAAATTAATTTTGCATTCTGACCCTATGGATTCAACGGTAATTTTCTCAGCCAGTTGGCTACCTCGATAGTCACATTATGTTGGTCCTGCCAATCGAACTCACAGCCAAAAAAAGAACATTCTACAATGCAGTTCATTGTCTGTCGTGAACCTCATCGCGTTTGAGACAAGAGGACAAACCTAACCGGTGCATATCTTGTTGTAATTATGTATTATAGCCAATATGGACAAAAGAGTAAATAAAATAATATATAAATAAATAGACAAGTACACAAAAGAAAAATAAAATATAAATTCTGATGGATAATTACATTTATTGGAGTACCTGCATTTTTAATATATTCTCAATTTTCCTCAAATAAAAATTTCTACTAGAATTCCAAGAATCATCTTTGATCTTCTACATTTTGAAGGAGCTAGAATTTCTCAATTACACAGTTAGTATATAAACACGTACCTACATGTGTGAGTGGATGCTGTAGTCTTTTTAATTTAATATGTATTATATATTATTGACTTCGATTTATTAATTTCTTTTGTAATTTGAATCGAGATGTTCTTAGAAAATGAACGCGTATTTTTAATAATAAACCATCCATCCGGAAATCATTGGCATGAAGTGGCATCGAAGAAATTCAGGGTGAAGATGTAAAATATCTTATTCCTTTTGTTTTATATTCCTTATGTTCCACAATCCAAGTACCTGGTTTTGATCTGCCGAGAAAGGTTTGGGTACAGCAAAATAGAGTGAGGACAGAACATGGATGCTGTAACTACTTACTCTGGAGGTGGGGTAAAAGATTCCCCTGATTATGAATGTGGAGATGTGCAAACGGTGAGACATATAGTATGACCTGCAAGACTGCCATCTCAAAACATTCAGCGGGGACCTGCAGGATATCCATGAAGCAGGACCGGATGCAGTGAACTGGCTGTCAGCGCTGGAGCCAAGACTGTAGATGATACGACGCAGCCCACGTGGGTTAAAATTTATCAACACACCGAGTCATATGAAAAATAAAGTAAAGTAAGTATAAAAAAAAACTGTAAATTAAGAACTGTAAATCCAATAATTGTGCATCAACTGTAAGTTGATATTCCTTCGTTCCCTTCCTCCATCTCCCGTGGGTCGTGTTGCATTTCTTCTTCCCCGGGAAACTTGGAAATTATATTCCAACTGCTCGATAACTCTTCTGCTTGTCAAACATAATATAACAACACGAGCACTAACGACTTCTGTAAGTAACAATATTCTCACATTTCATTACGGATGTCTCCGTACAAAGAACATAGCTATAATAATACACTACAAATATGTAAATACAAGTGTGACTTTTGAATGCATATTTATTTATTAAACAGAGACACTCACAGAGAGTTGACAAGACATTTATAAATAGAAGAAAAAAAAGACACATTGAGATCAATGTGTCTTTTTTTCCTTCATTTATCCGATGATTAGGCCCCCAATTAAACGTGTCTACAACATGCTCTTTGAAACAAAATTATACACAACATATAAAATGGATAGACAAATCACGCAGATCGAGCTAGTTTCAAAGTATAGATAAATCCTTTATTATTGAAATAAACAAAACATTGATTGGCAATGTCTTAACAAGACGAAAGACGTCTCTCTCTTCAAATAAACAAATACTAGAATTAAACATTTGTTTTATTTATTTCGCTATTAAATTCAATTGTTGCAAAACTCCATCTTTCATAAATAAAGTAGTCAGTGGAGTAACCACACGTGTAGTCATCCTCGGAGGTCCACTGCTGGACTCTGAGAAAGTGAGACTTCTCACACCAAGACAAATAGTGAGCTACATGACGCACCTAGGTCTTGAGAGTGAGACTTGACACAGAAGGATGTCAAAATAGATCTATTATGGTCGCGGTGACACAACGGATGCAAAGTCCCTCGACCTTTATTAAAAAAAAAACACACGTGGACAGTCCTCTTCGTGTAATAAAAAAATGACAACCAGGATGGGGAGAACACCTCATCGCTGAATTAAATTCGATAATAAAGCTGAATAAAAGTGTGGTTCAAAATGTAAAATCACCCTGTCATGACAGGCACAATAATGTTTTTTTTTTTTAATTTTATCTTTCTTTACTAAGTATGATACTTTCTGGTGTGACTATATTTGCTTTTGTTTTTCTTTTATGGAAGAGTGAATATCAGATCTGGTTGTTATTATTTTCTAGCAAAAACAAACTTGAAACACATCAAAAGAACGTAGAATATATTCATTTTACACTTTACACCCCATTTATAAATCCCAACGCCGCGAATAAAGATGTTGACTTCATGAAAGTTCACACTGAACAATATTTATAAAATGAGAGCTTAAAGTTCATCCACAAAGGAGGTGCTAAAACTGGGCTGTGTAGCTTTAAGATAAGAATAAGAATATACTTAGGGTACCTATTCATTGTTAATATTGCCGACTCGTGAGGTATCTTTATACTTTTACGTGTCTTCGTACCGACTTCAAACTGTTTCAGGATTGAAACTCAAAGATATTACTTTCTTCGAAAAATCGGGTTTGATCTGTTGTTCGTAGCTTATTTTGTCTGTTTTTTTTTCAAGAACGTGTGAGGTTGTAGTTAAGATAAGAAATTATTATTTGTTTCATTGCACAAAGTTGCTTAAAGTTTTTTATTACATCTCATTTTTGGAATGTATAGTGGTGCTTGAACGCTTTATTTTTAATTAATTTATTGTTCCTATGTGTACATGAAAATGAGTTTCATATTGGATGAAAGGTGGTATGACTATATCACAAATGATATTACGCGACAATGCACTCAGGCAAGATCTGCTGCCCTAGACAAACCACATTTAGCAATCAACTACTGACGAACTTTTCGACAATCTACCTACAATGTACCGTGTAGTGATCGACTATAAAGTTCGTTTATAGTCGATCGCCAAGATTTGTCTAGGGGATTTGTACTTTCTTTAAACTGAATAGGTTAGATGACTGTCCCGGTTGCAAGCTGACCAAAGACAGCACTGTACTTTCGATCATAAAGTTTTCGATGGCTTAAATGTCCTCTTCCACAGTACACGATGAAATCATTTCTATGACGATGAAATCAGAGCGTTAGGAATGTCGTGGAAAGAGGTAGCTCAATTGGTAAAAGTTCGTTCTGATGGACGAGGTTAGTTGCTCTACTTTCGAAAAGAGCATTAAAAGTCGATTAGATTAGATATTAATTATTTATTCACCAACAGAATATAAGCTTGAACAGCCTTTCATACCATTACGGCGTTTCCTACATGTGGGATAGTTCGTGTCAGTAAAAGTTAAGACAATCAGAATGGATGGTATATCTCATCGCTGAACTGAAAATATCAAATGTCTTTAAACGTGATGTTTTAAGAATATTTGCCACCTACAGGACACTCGAGAACTACCAGAAAAGAACGGGAGACGTTTTTTTTACCGGAGACTCACTATAAAAATACAAAATAATTTTTAAACGAAAAAGGTAAGAGAAATCAGAGTGCGTGTATGATAAATAATAATAATAATAATAAAAATCTTTATTGCACTAAAAAACAAACATTAATAAAATACCTATAAACATTGTAGAACCAGACAAATAAATTTGTGCAATGGGCGAGTTTATCGCGGAAGCGCGATATCTTCCAACTAACCCATGAATCGCATGAATGTGGAAGAAGCGAAAAAGTTTGCAATGAATGATCAATATGGTATATATCTCTGCATTCTATGCATATCAACCCAGCTGGCGGTGGTCCATTGACGTATTGAAATAAATTGTCTAGGTTTACATGTCATATTCTCAGCATTTCGGCGTGAGGGTGTAGTGTAGTTGTTCTAAAACATTTTCCAGGGTCTCACATTTGACAACCCTGATCTCAAAGTCTGAAGTACAATAGTACACCATTTAAAACTGTAGTTTTGTCTCACCTCTCTTCTGTATCTGTTGATAATATAATTAGATGAAGAAGTGGTGGTTGGTGAAGTAATGCAAACTTCGTAACGATTGTTTTTAATCAGTTTCTACTGTAGATGGTGTCGCTGTTCTACCTCTCAGAATTATGCTGCCGTTTTAAACACTAACTAGATTATCATGGAGGTGATTTAGTGAATATAAAGGTGGGAAATTCCCACAGATACTAAATTGGGAAGGTTAAGAACAGCTTAGACGAAAATTAGGTTCATAATTTAAAGATTTAAACTTCGCCGTTTTACAATGCGGAAGTTAGATATTTGAAAGTTTCTTATTTTTAATGAAATTTAAATTGAATCACTTCGGGCGTTATTTTTAAGAAAGCTGCTACCGTTGTCGTAAAATATGTGATTCAGAAATATTTTTGTATTTTTTTAAATTTACTTTTCACAAAATGTTTTATTATCTCATTATTTTAAAACTGAACGAAATTCTGTCCTTCCTTCCATTCCGTCCATCATGATTATAATCATCTTCTTACTGCTAGATTAATTTAAAGGAAATTTTTCAATGCTTCTTTTTCTTGAACCATTTTTGGCCATCTCCAACCCGCAATAGGGGTGATATCATCAACCCATCTCTGCTGGGGCTGATCTTTTCCTCTTCTTTCACTCTAATGTCTCCGTTTCAGAACTCTTGATGTCCATTGACCTGCCTGAGGCCATTCTTATTTCATTGCATTAAAAACATCATTTTCGTAAAAAAAATCAACTACATAATTTTTATAAGAAAACAAGTTCATTGAGTTTTAACTTCAAAGTATCATGATTTCCCGAGAGGAAGGAATTAATACTATAAAACCTAATGCCATGTTCACAGAAAAAATGTTTATGTTTCATTATTTATTTATTCGAATAAGATGTTTACCTGTAGGTACTACTTATTTAAGTATAATGTTCTTCCTGGAAGGACTCAACTTTTTGTATTGTTCACCAACTAGTTTTACAAAATATAAATCATAATCCCTATTATTTTATGTATATCTTATGTTTTCTCGTCAAAGAATAGATGACAGATATTCGTAGAACATCTAGTATAAGACATCTTCGATTCAGCGATGATGTATGCTACCTGTTCCTGAATGGTACCTACGGAGAGAACGTTATTCATAATTTTTACATGCAGTTAGTCCTCTAGAATTAGTTAATTTTCATACTATGAAATAATTTTTAGTAATATAAAGGTAAATAAGACAGTAGGCCTCAACGAACGAAGCATAGGAGTATTAATGTCTGTAATATTGTTTTAAATAAAGAACGCGAAAGAGTTTGTCTACCTACCTCGGTAGTTACATCACCTGGGATGGTCGGTGAAAGAACGAAGTTGAAAGCCGTATACATACACCAGATGGATTGGATACATAATGCGTCACGATAACTTTCTACAAGAAATAGTAGAGGGACGGCTGAGGGGACAAATCATAAGGGGCACCCATGCCGAGAATACCTCGACGATCTATGCGAGGATAAATGAACTGCGATCCGTACGAGAAGCTGAAAAGGGTTGCTTAGGATAGAGCGCAATGAAAAGAAAGATGCAAGATTTTGTTGCTAACCAATTGTAACCAGAGAGTTCCCTCAAGCTACTTCTCTTGTGAGGAAATGACAGGTATGTATAAAAAAATGGATAACATTTTTAAATAATTAACCAGCAAAGTTTGCCAATATTTGAAGAAGCCTTTGTATTTTCAATAATAATATTACTAAACAGCAAGATCTGTCTGGGGATTTCACAAAGGCATAAAATATAAATTGCCAGAGATAGATATATGCCTATACATATATCATGTAGATACAGAATGAAAATTAAAAACTACGCTTTACAACGATTAATCATGTCCTGCTGACTTGAGAATTTTAAAAAATCACGTCCTGGAAAAGGGACACATCACGTGCGTGTCCCCTTGCAGGGGTAACAGGGAGTCAGGAGTTAGAAGCTTCATAGAAAGGGATGAGATGAAGATAATAATATTATATACCTTTAGATAATTTAGGTACCAATGTAGTTTAACTTGGTTTCATATACAACCTACAGTCCACAAGAGTGATTCTTAAGTTTTTTTTTATGTTAAGTACGTGAAGGAGTGCACAGTTTATATAGTTATTTGAAAATTTCACAAATGTGATGAACCACTGAATAGTTATTCTTGAAAAAGTCAAGTCATTTAGATGAGACCACAAGATTTTTTAATAAATTTGGCTTTGTTAAATCCAAGTATTTATTTATTTACAAACAGTGAAGGAGTAGAAAGTAATAATTTCTCATCTCGTATACTTTTTTTTATAGATTTTGGGTTCAAATTTGTGTTCCTAGCCAAGTTTGAAGACTTTATATGCCGATCATCGAGTTTTACTCGATAATTATGAAAAATATTAAATAGCTCGGATGCTCACGGAGAGCGTGAGATCAAGGTTACGGGCAGCGGAAATGCGGTTCCTCAGGGAAGTGGCTGGTGTGTCATTAAGAGATCGTATAAGGTAGGTATACGTATATTAGTGAGGCTCTCAAGGTGGAATCAGTACTCCTGCATATAGAGAGGTTGCAGTTGCAATGGCTGGATCATGTGCTCTATATACCAGAAGACAGACTATCACTTAGATCTTTGGAGGCGGTGGGAGAGGGCATAAGACCTGTGGGCCATCCTAGAAGAAGCTCGTAAGGGCAGGTGTCGAACATGTGTGTTGAAAGATTTGGTTTGGAGTGGGCAGAGGTTCTGAAAGCAGCGGGGGAGGAACTTAGGCGCAATGGGCCCCCGACCCAACTAGGACAAACGGAAGAAGATGAATGTATGAATGTATTAAACAGTGCAAATTTTACATTATATAGGTACATCTATCACAATATATATCCTTTGGGAATGTCCTTTGATGATGGATGTAAGAAAGGAAATGATTCTGGGTATGACTGTTGACACTCCTCAACCCATCTGGTTTGGGGAAATGTTTTTAAATGCCACAAACGCTTCACAATTCGAGGCATTCGTAGATGTGTGGGTTTCAAGATGGGGTCTGCTACGTCAGCCGGGTTCCCCGTCCACTGACATGGTAAGGTCGGAGATGCCAACACTGGCATAGTGGTACTGACAGACTAGAGAGAGTTGAAAGGTTAATAGATTGTCACCTGTATGTTGATGTATCATTATTCTGTGGCTTGTCTATTTTTATTGAAAATTCTTTTATTCTTAATGAAATTATGAAACTCATACTCATATTTGAACGCTTGGAAAAGTTCCATAAATGATATACGTTGTTGCGGAATAAAATTTCCCATGATCCGCGAGCTTTTGTGAATGTGGATGTATTCAAAACAAAGTTAAATACCATATTAATCATGACATGTTATGAGTGTTATGACACATTTACTAAACTCCTCCCATATCTAATAAAACCTTTAACCACTTTTATTTTGGTTCGTCATATTTAATAAAACTCCTTCGATATTATGATTATAACTCCTCCGTTTCATATTGACTCCTCCCACATTTACAAGATTACTTAACAAGTGTTCCATAGAGTACCCGGCAAAGAATTGGTCTGTAACCCTTTTTCCGAAAGTTTTAAAGTATCCTGTAGAAGGCAGATGTTTGAAAAAATAAAAATATTTGACATCTTAAACTCAGCGATGAGGTTTGCCACCCATCCTGAACCTTTTATTTTTTGTTATACGGAAAAGACAGCTTGCATGTTTATAACATGTACCTAGTACCCCACTTGTGGGATATACCGTGATGGTAAACCTACCTACCTAATCAAAACTCTTCCCATGTTTATTTTTGCTTCTTCCATATTTACTAAACTCATACGAGTTTTATTTCTGACTCCTCCTATATTTACTGAAACACATGCCATATTTATTTACAACTATACCGTCAGAGCATATCCAGCTGCATGTAACAAACATGCAAGCTGTCCTCTTTATGTCAACATGTTTATTTACATTCAATAATTTTTGTTTTGGTTCCCCTTCCAATTTTATTTAGGTTCCACTAATACTTATTTTCAATCCTCCCAGTTTATACTAACTCCTCCCACATTCACCAAAGCTGTAATCATAACAGTTTTGAATTTTTAAAAGAATTACATAGATTTAACAGTGAGAAATTAGCCAATTGTTGAGATTAAGCTATGTAATATGTAACGCAATTACGTGATGTTTAATAAACATCCCCCTCTTACAAGACTCTACGGAAGAATAGACCATCACATAGACTTCAAGATATTACAAGTATATTTTGGACAAAGTTTCACTGCGTTTTCTATTAGTATTTGGCTATAAAGATTTAGAATGCTCGCACTAAAGAAACCAATAAGCATTATTTGTTCTTTAGTTTTTACAGTTTTGCTATGTGACACAATACTAATATCCTAACATAAATTATCAAAGTGCAATTTCATACTCGGTGTAGGGAAATTTATGAGATTTTTTGTATGGCAACATTATCCCATATTGCTCCGGTGCGTTCATAGAGTAAAACAATTTTAATTTATATACCCAGTCTTCCAAAAACAATGAAGATTATGAAAGTGACAAAGAATATATTTACTTATTTCTTACGCATTTATATGATAATTCACTATGTGCAATCGAATCCAGAATCTGTCGATTGAAAGTACAAAACTCTATCATCAAGCTGTCGATCATTTCAACTAACTTTTTAAGTGAAAATAAAATAATTTTATTAGTACTTCCATTGTACTTAATTAGTGACAAGCCAGCTTCAGAATTTTCCGCTTTCATCATCTGATTAGTGTAAAGTTTTGCTCTTGGAACTTTTGAAAACCATCATCCAATATAGACACATGGAACTCTGTTATTATAAAAGTATTTTTAACATAAACTTCCACCGTATTTTATTACGGTCAGCTTAACTGAGTAAACTTTGTGTCAAACGTAGATTATTATTGATATAGATACTTGCTATCCGTGCCCAACTAGATGTTCACTTCAGAAGCTGATGACAGACATCGACCTAGAATCATCCATATCTTCAGGAACACAGCCACCCCTTATGAGGGCCGCATCGTTCCGAATTGTGCCGCATTCGCATTGATCACATTTGTAAATGGACAAACCCAAAAATTACATTTTATTAAATAAGTGTGTAGAAATGTTCTTCGTGTTGAATTCTATAAAACTGCATTTTTCAAAATAGTTCTTATGAAATTTGTATGAAAAATAACGGAATGAATCAATTTTAGTATGGAAATCAGTCAAAATGTAATAAGGTTTTGGGTTTACTTAAATGGGTTCGTCCAGTTTCAATATGGAGAATATTTTGAGATAATTAAATTTTTTAACAGGCATCACATTATGAGCGGCAACATTGTAACACGGTTATATTAATGTGAGGAAAAACAATGTGATTTATTCAGTTTTTTTTTTAAATAACCCAAGAGGATACAACCCTTTTCTGTAAGAACCTTTCTGTTCTGGGTACAGCAGTGAGGCAGTAAATAATAGGAATATTATTATTATTATTATGATAATATGTCGCAGAAAACACGTGGTCTGGAAATAAAACACAAGGGGAAAATTATTTTAACATCATAATATTTGTTTTTTTTTTATTCGATTACATGCATAAAAATATTTTATTGATAATGGTACGTAGAGTTATGTATAGTCTGAAAATATTTTTTTAAAAAAGATGAATATGGAAACGCTGAAATGAATTTGGGCATGTGAAAAGAATGAATGAGGACAAAATGACCAAGTAGATATATTTGGCTGAGAGGAATGGTGCTCGGAGACGTGGACGTCCGAGGATCAAATGGCAAGATCATCTAAATCAAATCCTACAGTACGGTCACGTCTTGAGCATATTGAACAGGAGAGCATTCATGAGGAATTGTATGCAAGGATAGTAGGAATTGGTGCTCGATCGTTTCTGCTTATCCCGCGAGAGAAGCGGCGTGATGGTATGTAGGTTAGGTATGTATAAATATGGATTTGAAACAAACCCAGATACAATCCACACACCTTCTCAGAAAGCAAGATGCTTGTGTCGTAAATGTGGAATAAGTCGGCAGCGGATGGAGTCGAACTCGGATCTCTCGACTGAAATTCCTAGACTCTACCATTAGGCTATAGACCACCTCCAATAGATCTTTTATTATATTCGTTGGCAATTGAGTGTCCTCTAATAGGTATGTATTCGTAAAATATCAGATTTAACACAATTCACATCTTCAATTCAACGATAATGAAGGTATGTATGCCATCCACACTGATTGTCATTTTTTAAGGCACAGGACTTTTTAAGGAAGACGATTTTTATGTCCTTTACATCCAGTTAGTCCACTGGCTACTCCACTTGTGAGAAATGCTGTGATGGTAAGAATGAAAAAAATATGTAATATCTTTTTTCTGGGTGGAACACATGTTGTGCAGATGGGATCGCTGAGGGGAATGATTGGTAAAACGTTGCAAGCAGTGCAATGCGAGCAGTGTTGTGGGTAGTATGCATGTAAATACATTGCGATGGTTTGACAGAGCGGATGTGTGATGAAAGGATCACAAAAAATGCATTCAACTGAATGAAGAGTTGTAAGGTAGCGCGTACATCCGATAATTATGTGAATCAAATTCTCAAGGACGGCTTCGTGTCGAGTCAAATAAATTGGCGTGCATGGATGAGAAACTGCATTAATATGGAAGAAGTGAAAAAAGTAAGTATGGATGTATCAATATGGTGCTCCATTCTCTCTGCTTACCCCACTTAGATTACAACGCCAGAGTGAGGGTATATTGCAGCGTAATATTATGTAGATGTTATGACATCTAAAATATACCCAGTCAGTGGTGGTTCTTCACTAAACGGCGCATTTAAATAAATTGTTTTGGTTTTCATATTCTGAGCATATTGTCATGCAGAAAAAATATTGTCAGCAATATTGATGTCATTAAGGCATTTCCATAATACGACCAAGTACTTATGTGTACATAACTATCCATCATACTAAAGTCATTTTCTGTAAAGGATCACAGCCTAAGTGTTGTTTTTGTTTCTGCGGACACGATACAAAAAATGGTTATTATGACGAAATATGACGATATTTTAGAGGTTGATGGTAATGATGATATCAAAAAAAGTGACCCTTAATAAAATGATTAATGAAATTTGTCACTTTCTTATGAGCAATTAATCAAAATTAAGTATTTACGTGGGACGGATTAGAGGGATAGCATACATGTCTGGCATTAGATAAGAGAGGCGTTAAAATACATACAGGAATTAAGGAAGAAGATTAAATGAAAAGGTCTGTACTTAAATAAAATTATCAAATAGAAACATAGTAATGAAATATCCTTTTCCTCGGATATTTCAGGTATTGAAGGACTCCTTTTTATCAGTACATTTTTAAAGCAATGATAATTAAAAACTCATAAACTTTGTACGTATCTATTATATCCACTAAGCCAGAATGACATTTTCGATCTTACAACGCCAGTAGTCGGTGAACCCGGCAAATGCAGCAGATTCCTCCTTGAGACCCAAACATCCATAAATAGCTTAAATAAATAACATATTTCATGAGTCACTTTAAATAAAGTACGTGAAAAACCATATAATAATAAGTATATATTATTTATTTGAGCATTATGGAGTTTTACAAAATATCTACTCCTTTTTCACAGCACAAGTTCTTAGCTTAGTGTGAAAGGTTTATAAGGTTGTATTTGGGTTCATAACAAACCCAAAAATAAAAAATAAAAAAATACCAACAAAATTCAATATCCATAAATAGTTTATAGCATGCAGCATTCAAAAACATTTCCCCAATAAATGGATCGAGTAGTCACATCCTCTCTTGCATCCATCATCAAAGGATCCTCCCAAAGGATATGTTCAGCATATTGAGCCCCTGTACTATATTTGAACTCTGGATTGTCAACCAAAGCTTATTCAAAAGTAGACTCATAGTCAATCCCTCTCCACCCGAGAGTCTGGGATGTAAACCAGGTATGACGAGGATAACCTGACAACTTTATTAGGTACATGAAGCTTGCCTACTGACTACCCCACTTGTGGCAGACCCGTGATGGTATATATTTGAATTGCATTGGCCGAAAGCTGTAATGGTATAATTTATTTGAAATAATAATAACACAAATAGATAAATAGGCTACTAAATTATTCCCGTATGTGTTCCAACATCCTTCGTAGTACAATATGATGGATATCTATGCATTAAGACATTTCTGAAGACATTCTTATTACTTCCTTTTTTATTCTTCTTCTATTAGGTACCACTACTATTACTACTCCTAGTTCATCTTATCTTTCATCCACTACCTATTACTACATATTTTACTAATATTTGTGTGTCACGTACGCGAGGGTTTTCAGATTTTCCTTCTTTCAGTTCTAAACAAATTACAGTATAATATTAATACTTTATTGTACTAGCTCGTTACCTTTAGGTATTGTTTCAATGAGTCTATATCATCACATAATCTCTTACAAGTAAGGTAGTCAGTAGAATAACTGTATGCCCTAAATAACAGGTCTTCCTCACCGTGTCATTAAAAAATAAATTGATGGACGGGTAGCACACCTCAGCGTTTTGAGAATAAACATGGAGAATTTATTGAAAATGTGAGAAACCTATTTTTGGCCGTAGACTGATTGTTTCAACACTAAAGTACTGTATAGGGGAAACAGTTGCCGTATATCCCCGCCTCTCTTCCGGGTACACCGTTGTGGGCGTTGTGGTCAGGCCACATAGTTTTCATAATCCACGCTTTCTTCCATCACTTCTAATATTACTTTTATACCTTCACGCTATGAGGTAGGCAGAGAGAACGGAATGCTATATCAGTCCACCCTTACATACTTTTTTCGTTTCTTTATCATTCGTGCACGACGATTTCCATTACTCAATACGCGGCCATCACTTCTTTAAGATACAAAGGCTTTCTTTCAATATTTAAACTTACCACTGAAAAAATATGTAAAATGTAAGACTTTACGAATACCAGGCTGGCGACTTGTTCTTCTCTGAGGACTTCAAAAGTACAATCATAGGTAAATTACTTTATAGAATTTTATACATTAAGATGGATTACATACTTTTTGTAGGTAGGCACAGTGATACCCTCTGAATTATGAATGATTGATTGTCGTAATATAATGGATGGGTACTACTGTACTTGTAGTAAATACTTCTGTGGCTACTTCTATGATAGTCACGGAGATGATCTAGTCGTGTTTGACATCTGTGGATGATTAATGTTTAATGATAATACATTGTTTTTTTATCACGATTATGTTGTCATACTTATAATATGTAATAAAAACTATCTTTTGAATGATAATTTATTAAGTGAAATGTATAATTTTTGAGAGGTAACAGTACTTCTTTACATATCAGCGTTGCACGAACTTCCTACAAACGTATTCGACTAGAAAAACTTGCATACACACATTTCTGATTCTTCATCTCTTTTTGGGAGGATTTCGTGTGATAAACATGGAAGAAGAAACCTTCTAACAAAAGCTATTTTGGCTCTCACAAGATTGTTCGACATTGAATTTATTTCTTACTATTACTTTATTTTTTGCAAGTCTTCAGCATCTACTATTTTTTCTTCATTAGTTGCAGCATTCAATCTGCACTTTAATTCAAAGTTTTGGATCCTGCTCCGTGAGCCACTGCACTTTTTCCAGAGTCGCGTTATTTCTCATGTGTTCATTAAAAGAACGTTTGTTAGCCGTGTATTTTGTATTACCAATACTTTTTCCCAGTCCCAGAGAGAGTAGAGTTCAAACTGTGCCTCACGGTCCACAAAGCCTTGAACGGCACGGCACCTCAATGCCTCGCCGAACTCTGTCCCCTCGATGAAACTCTGAGGCGACCACTGCGATCAGCTTCCACCGCTGTCAACAAACTTGTGGAGCCCAACAGGGCAAACACTTCCAAATTCGCAGAGAGGAGCTTTAGCGTTGCGGGGCCAACCGCCTGGAACCAATTGCCAGCGGACTTAAGACAGAACCAACCCACTGCAACGTTCAGGAGTAAGCTGAAAACACTGCTTTTCAAGAAAAGCCATGGCGCCCTTGAGATGGTCACGGATCATTAAACGGCGCCAAATACAAATTATCTTTATTATTATTAATATTGTATAATATCCACATAATTTTGATGCATGCTTATAAAATAATCAATCAAACTGATCCATATCTTCAATTGCGTACGCTGACTACATTTGATATTTTCATAAATTAATGGTTTAATAAAATTCTCCATATCGACTAAGTCAGTTTCAATTGTAGATTTCAGAGTGTAGCAACTACCAATTACAATTATGAAAACAGTAAAATACAAGTTTAAAGTTATTTTACTATGGTTCTCACTTTATTGGATCATTGGAATAAAAGCATTGCATGTTGATGTTATAACCTCGGATGACATAACCGATGTAATTATCAAAATTATACCACAATGTTCATACTGTAAACATATTGTGCTTGATGATGGTTTTGCGGATTCACAAATGATACAATTGAAGAATATAATATCTTGCCCAATAATTATGCATAATATCATGAACACAACTTTGAACAATCTTTCAGTATGTTCGCATACAATATTACTGACGAATAACGAAGAAAATATGCGAAATTTTCTGGCAAGGAGTATGAATGGAACTATTAAAAAAGAACTAACACCAAATTTATTGATAATTTTAATAAACGGTAGCAATGAAGATTTGAGTGAATTCAGAACATTTTTTCACAAAGGAGGTTTAGATGTTGTACTGGCTCTGATAAATGTGATTATTTATGCGGACAAATTTAAAAGAGATATTTTGTATGACTATAGTATCGATATTTGGGACGCTATTAATGCAGAGAACATTACTCAAGACTTTGTGAATAATGGAGACATACCTGTTTTCTCGAGAACGTGTAAAGATGTACCTAAGAGAAAAGATTATGTGGTAACTTTAAGCACATTTCATTGCCCTCCTTATGTGGTCTTGGACAAAAAAACAGATGCTTTGGTAAGCGGAGTTGAATTTGTTTTGATAAAGGAACTAAACAAAACATTACCTCTCAAAATTATTCTGAGAAAAGATGAACTATGGGATGGTGTTATAAATGATATTGTCAATGGGACCAGCGATATAGCGACGTGTTCCATGTGGCTGCATAATTTCGCTTACGATACAGCACAATCTACAAGTGCTTATGCAGAAGTAAGCATAACAATTTACGTACCAAAACCAAGAAAAGTATCTCAAATAAGTATTCTGATCCTCCCATTCGAAAGAGATGTTTGGATTCTATTTCTATTCATCATTGTACTGACTTGTTTTATATCATACTTTTTTGCGAAATTGTCTCAAGAAATAAATTATGATAATTCTTCAGCGGTGTATAATGATGTGGGTTACACCATTTGGACGATTCTAAGAATTGCTACGAATACCACTCCGTATATATTTCCTTCGGTAAATGAAGGAGGTATGAGATGGCTTATTGCTACGTGGATTTCCTGTTGTTACTTGGTTAGTACTTGTTACAACACGATGTACACTTCTTCAATGATGAAGCCTATTTATGGACACAGCATTGAATCATTTGACGATATTCCTGACTACAATTTAACATGGCTGCGAAATGATAATTACAATAAATTGAATATGAGTGTTAGAAATGAGTCTGTTTATGTAAATGTAGACAACTTTCTTTCACTCAAAGGCGATTACGAACAAAACATAGAGAATTTTCAAAAGTATGATTATGCGACAATATTAAAAGTACTGTTGCAGAAATATAAAGTCAAAGATACTAAGGTGCCAGAAGATTTGATTAATGAATTCATGAAACCAATCAAGCAAGATTTTCAAATTAATGCTTTGGTTTTTGGTTTACGTAAAAACTTCCCTTTTAAATGTTACGTGGATAGAAAAGTCAAGTATTTTCGTGCTTCCGGAATTTTTGACATGGTTCTAAGACACGCTCTGGAGCGTCACTTTGACAACTCTTCTGATCCTGAGAATCAACCGTTGAGCTTTGACGACATAGAAGGTGTGATGATTTTGTGGGGTTTTGGTCTATGTGTTTCGATTATAGTATTTGTTGTAGAAATAATTGCTGCACACCGTACGAGTAAATTTAAAGATGTATAATTTGCATGAGGAGAGGACAGCATGTATATTAATCATGACGTGCAGCTGCTCTGCTGGTCACCTCATGTGATTGTATAGTAGTAGTGGTAATAGTAGCTGTAATTTGAACTCGTAACATTGTGTGTGTGTGTTTTAATGAAAACTATACATAAGCTAGTTCAAATAATTTTTCTTTTCAAATGTCACATTGAAATATATGTGTGTACTTTCAATATTCTGTACTTAATGGTTGTAGGTAGTTATAGTTTTTATGTTCAAAATGATTTAGAAAAATAAAGAAAGGTTATAAAAAATAATAATAAGTATTTCGCAGTGATATAAAGTTCGTAATTGTTTTTGTCTTAAACTATAGAGTCCCTAGAAAATAGTATACTACTCACTCTTTTTGAGTGTTCTACAAAATTTAGGTATATTTAAAACATAATGCATACATAAGATATCAAAAATCTTATTTATATTATTAAAAAAAATTATATATTATTAAAAAAAAAGATATTAAGCGTTGTGATATGACACCCATCGTGAAAGTCTTATTTTAATGACCCACAGAGAACGACCTATATGTTCATGACATGTAGTTAGTTCGCTAGCTATCTCACTTGAAGGATGTGCTAAGATGATAGAAAAACCAAGAGAGAGAAATTAAAGGATTCTTTTTTACTTCGATTTTTTTATCAAACAAAAGTATCATAATATGTGTCAGGTAAATATTTAATTTGTTACGTTTGCAAATTACACAGGGACCCGTAAACACATCCTTGTATCACTCCTAAGGTTTAATACTTTACACGGTACAAAATCAATATTTTCTTTGACGGAAATAAAGGTTGCACCTAATGTGGTGTTGTGCAAATATAACCCTTGTCACCTTCAAGCGTGGCATGAATGATAAAAGGGACGAGAAATTTATTTATTTACATGTGCGAATGTGAAGGAAATGTACCTATATACATTGGTATAAATTCAAAATATACCTATTGATACTTACTCATATTTCATTTAAAAAGGTCAGTGTTCAGCCAGCAAAATCTTATTTTTATTAAATTAAAAAGAACAACGGTTTTTCCAAATCAAAGGTGTTTGACTATGTCCTTACAAGACAAAAGACGTCTCTCTCGACAATAAGAAATATAAAAAAAGAAATTGTGAATGAATGTATTGTGTGTAAGATTTTCTATGATAGTTTTGTGTGTTATTGCTGAAGTGTGCACTGTTTGGATGTAAGACTATTGGAATGTTTTTGTCGCTTACATGTTATATTTATATGTCTTTCATCTGTTGTGTACCATGTAAATGAATAAATAAATAAATAAATAAATAAATAAATAAATAAATAAATAAATAAATAAATAAATAAATAAATAAATAAATAAATAAATAAATAAATAAATAAATAAATAAATAAATAAATAAATAAATAAATAAATAAATAAATAAATAAATAAATAAATAAATAAATAAATAAATAAATAAATAAATAAATAAATAAATAAATAAATAAATAAATAAATAAATAAATAAATAAATAAATAAATAAATAAATAAATAAATAAATAAATAAATAAATAAATAAATAAATAAATAAATAAATAAATAAATAAATAAATAAATAAATAAATAAATAAATAAATAAATAAATAAATAAATAAATAAATAAATAAATAAATAAATAAATAAATAAATAAATAAATAAATAAATAAATAAATAAATAAATAAATAAATAAATAAATAAATAAATAAATAAATAAATAAATAAATAAATAAATAAATAAATAAATAAATAAATAAATAAATAAATAAATAAATAAATAAATAAATAAATAAATAAATAAATAAATAAATAAATAAATAAATAAATAAATAAATAAATAAATAAATAAATAAATAAATAAATAAATAAATAAATAAATAAATAAATAAATAAATAAATAAATAAATAAATAAATAAATAAATAAATAAATAAATAAATAAATAAATAAATAAATAAATAAATAAATAAATAAATAAATAAATAAATAAATAAATAGATAAATAAATAGATAAATAAATAAATAAATAAATAAATAAATAAATAAATAAAATATTTGATTTTTAATTTCATAATGGAATTCTACAGTGTGCCTTTTGGTCCACAAGGCTATTAACAAAATGGCACCATCGTGCCTCACAGAGCTTTGTCCCCTTGACTCGACCACTAGGAGACCTCTGCGCTCTATGGAACTGGCCGTGAATAGACTTACTGAGCCCAATAGAGCCGGTAAGTCCAACTTCTACGAGAGGGCCTTTGGTGTTGTAGGACCAGTTATGTGGAATCGCCTACCGGTGCTGCTGAGAGATGGTCAGACGGTCACTAGCTTCAGAGGCAAATTAAAAACTAAACTCTTCACTGGCGCCCTTGAGACGGTCTAGAGACTGTAAAACGGCGTCATAAATAAAATAAAATCATCCAAAATCATCATCATCATCTACTACCTAAACACCGAAACAGTGAATAAAAATTACCTATCGATATGGTTTCTAGTCTATCCTTATACGTGAGGTAGCCAATAGATTGACTGCATGTAATGAACATGAAGGTTGTCATCTACGTGCGAAAAAATGAGACATTCAGGATTGGTGGCATATTCCTTCGCTAGCATAATTGAAGATGTAAAATATTTTATTCCGTGCTGTACTTGTTAAAGAACAGGACTCCCACACTTTTCGGTAAGTTTTGAGTTCCCTGTAAAAGGCAAGTGGTCAATATACTACATAGCTGCCCCATTTATATATATAGAGAGAAATATCTTATTTGTAATGTTATGTTTTATGATCAACTGCCTTTTACAGGACACTCGAAAATTGTGAAAAAGTGTGAAGTCATATTTTTTCCGGTGATTGCATAGAATTGATTGAGTGATTGCACAGGTTTTTGAAAGAGAAATTGATAAAACAATGTGCGAAATAAAGGTTGAAAATGAATGTTTGGAGCAAGTGGACGAGTATGTATATTTAGGAAGTTTGTTTGCGATGGGTGGAAGATGCGACAAGAATATCGAAAGAAGAAAAGTGGCCGGTGCTAGGATTAACGGTGCACTTCGGCCCATTGTCAGCAATGACAATGTGTCGAACATGGCAAAATTGCTAGTGCACAATACGATCCTGGTACCGACACTTATGTATGCAAACGAAACGTGGACATGGTAGAAGAAGGACGAAAGTGGAATAAATGCTGTGGAGATGAGATCGCTGAGGAGGATGGTTGGTAAAACGTTGCGTGATAGAGTGAGGAATGAGGATATTAGAAGAATGAGTGGATGCAAAAGGAGTGTTGTAGATAGAATGCGTGTGAATAAATTGAGATGGTTTGGTCATGTGGAACGAATGGAAGAGGAAAGAATGACAAAGAGGATATACTTGGCTGAAAGGAGGGGTGTGAGGAAGCGCGGGCGTCCGAGAACTACATGGCTTGAACATGTAGATCAAATTCTCAAGGACGGCCGTGTTTTAAGTAAGAGAAATCGACGTGCGTGCATGAGAAATTGTATGACTGTGGAGGAGGCGAAAGAAATATGTAAGGACAGATCTAATTGGCGTACCGTTCTCTCTGCCCACCCCACTTGGGATACGCCGTGAGGGAATAGATAGATAGATAGATAAATTGCACAGAATAAAATTAATACATCGAAAGCTTTTTAGATTAAATGAAATTTCAACATTCTGAAAAAAAAAGATCTCAGATTTTTTGGCTGCATTAATTATTTTATGTCTAGAATGAAATAAAAACAAAAACAAACGTGAAACACGAGTTGTTAAATGAGATTAAAATAAAAAAAACAAAAGTTTAACATCATGAAGAAGGAAAAATATTTAATGTCGTGTGTTTCATAAACTTTTTTATAAACTTTTGTCTAGAATGTTCTTTTCATTATAATGAATGTATTGTATGGAAATATTATTTTATAGTATTAGCGAATGTACCCAGCGTTGCCTGAGAGAAATAAAACAAAAACACAAATCATACACTTAGAAAAAGAAAAATATTTATTTATTTATTAAATAAACGGCTAATGCCTTTAAAATTTGCCTGGGTAATTTATCTGTACCTATGTGTAGGAAAATTATCACAGAACATCATTACATCTACCAGGGTACAAAATGGTTTAATAGGTTACCAAAGGAACTGAATAACATCGGGAATTACCTATAGAGTATTTAAAAATAAAATAGGTTTATTGAAAAAAAAGTTAATAGTTAAGTAGAATATATCTAGAGTAAGTATTAGTTAAGTATATTATTGTTTAGATGTGTAAAATTAAGAATACTGTAAATCTATCCCATACATACCTAAGTATAACTCTTATAATGGGATAGTAAACAATAGATTATTAAGTGTATTTTAGTAAATGTGTAATATATAGGTATTTTGGTGATATTTTTCAAATGAATAAAAAAAAAATGCAATTTATTGACCTGTAAAAAGATGAATAAAAGGCGGGTTTAAAGGCGACTTTCTTTTTCATCATTCAATAATGATTGTCTTTTAGAGTCATACACCAAGATTCCGAACAATAGATGATCACTGGTTTAGTGAGGCTATTGTATATTTGAAGTTTCACTCTTCTGGACAAGGACTTAATTGCTAAAAAAAAACTTAAAGCAAATCTTCTTGAATGCGACGGTATTCTGCAGGGTATACCCGAGGGCAAAATACTGTTAGGCAGAATAAGACAAAGATTGTTACATAACAAAGGTCCTGCAAGGGTTTTTTAAGCATCGAAAGTAAGTAAGTTATAATGAATTTCTCTTAAATCATACGAGTTTTATGGAATGAAATAGTTTTATTTTTTAATAATGTCCATAGGCAAAAATGTTGCTTTACAGCTTCCTTCTGAAGCTTTGACCTGGTTATTTCATATAACAAAACTTCAAGGTAGGAATAACTTCTATATTCCAATTAATTAATTATTAATATCACGTGATAGAACAAACTGGACCAATGGAAGTGGCAGCCACCCAGAGAACAATAATATAAATGAACCCAAAAAGATATCAAAAACGACAAAAAGTTTCTAACAACGATTAATTGGTCAATGATTCACCGGAAAGATCTGACAAGACAAAATGGAATATGTAAGGAATTTTGTTATTTTCTTTTTACTTTGAAGGTGTTGTTCTGCATATTGTAGAAGTTGGATAATTACTAATTATGTGAAATATTATCGAGTTGATGGAATATTTATTATTACACAAACGAACATATTAACATTTGAAAGGATTTAAATGAAAATCATATGATTTTTAGACAATCTACCACTGCCGCAACGGAGTTTTGTCGGAGGATTTTGTGTTTATGACGTTAAAAGATTAATGATAACCCGAAACTTTTCACAATTATAATAACGGTACGTTTTCTGGCTGTGCTGAATGCAGAAAATTAATGCAGAGGAAATACAAAATAAAAATGTACCAATTCTGAAGGGATTTCATATAAAAAAGAATAATCGAAATTTATGATCTTACTTTTATACCTATGAATACAGTTTTGCTATGAGTATTATTATTTGACAGCCTTGCGGTCTATGGACCTACTAACAAATAAAACACGGTAAAAGTATTTGCAATGATTTTTTTGTGTTTTGTATATCGGTATTCTTTATGCTTCTGATTTTATTTGTTGCTTTTCCGCGTGGTCAATAATACAATAAAAATGATACATGAACACTCTCAAGGCAGAGACAAGTCTTTCTACCATTTATGTTATCTTTTTCCACCCTTTGATGATGACAAAGATGAAAAATGTCAATATCAATGCCAACCAGACTCCATTAATGGTCTAGAATTATTGTATGATTCGGTCACTAGATCATTACCATCCCTCCCTTTAACGCTCCTCTCGTGACCACAGGGCAGTAAACAGCCCATTCAGTTGGTCTCTGCGCCAATTGAGTCACATCTTCTCACAAAATTTCCAGCGCTCACGTGTCGTTGTCATAAGAACGATGTATTGTGAAAGAGGGATGTCCAAGCCGTCGCAACCCTTATGGATGAAAAAACAGTAATCTTTTCTATTCTCAATATACTTAAAACGTGATTCAACCAGGACAATAATTTCCCTTGCATTATAAAGGCTACCCGGCACAAATCATCCTTGTAGGATGTTATGCCACAAGTGGAAAAAAAAAAATAAAGGCTACAAATTTTTGCTGAGTGCGCTGGCGCATAGTCATCATTTCCTACGTATAGATACACAATCATGTAAGTATAGAGTTCTATATGCCTGTATACTTAAATTTGGTATCTATCTCCTTACACAAGCATTAAGTTGCTTAAAAGGAGTGGAGTAAAATTATTGTAAATGGTATATTATGTTAAGTTTTGTTTTTATTTGTAGTTGTGAAAAATAGAATAAATAAAAAATATATATATATATATATATATATATATATATATATATATATAATTATATATATATACATCGAATCTTCAAAGTATCAATTTCCTTCTTAATCACTGATCCATTTGATGTGTAAATATGTGTAAATAGAAAAAAATATTTATCGTTTAGAGATCAGCTATCATCCAACAACATGCGCCACAATTAATTGAAAAGATATTAATTTAAAGATAAGTTTGAGATAATTAATTTAAAAGATATTGTGAATATTTCGTAAAATATGTGAATAGAGGGTATTATTTTTTATTTATATTATTATTATTTTCTGTCCAATACTTTAGTATTTATTCATTTCTTCTTCTTCTCCTTGGACACTTTTTAGTCCCGTATGGTGGTGGGGTCTGCCTTTCTTGTTTTACTTCGCCACTTGGTTCTAACTAGTGCATCCTCATGGGAAATATCGCAGTTCTGCATGTCTTGTACATATCATCAGCAACATTATAATAAAACAAATCAATTTAAATAAAAATGTGATGTAAGCAATTGGCGAGATCATCACTATATTAGAAATTTCTTTGATCTAACTATTAAATACTTTTGGGTTAGTTGGAAGAGATCGCGCCTTTGCGATAAACTCGCCCTCTGTATATTAATTGTATTTAATTTGAATGTATACCTTTTATGTAATTGTTTTTAATCAATGTACAGTAAAGAATGAATAAATAAATAAATAAATTTAGTACATTTACCAACAAAGTTAGCTGTAAATGAGACATAAATAAATAAATAAATATGTACATATTTACATACTGGCTGAAATATTCATGCAGGGATGGAGTTTGGTGCTAATTTATGCCAAACTATTCATTAATATGCAACATCTGTCACTAGTGTAATACATTTTGCATAAATACAGGAGCAGTACTCCTGTGTGATTGTGATATTGATATGTATTTTGCATTATTAAAGGAGTACTACATAGTGATGATAATAATAATAATATATTGATTATGTACTCGTTCTTCCGTATTTTGTACTCGTGTCATGTTTGTTTGTCTACTATTAAAATAACAAAATCATGTATGAATTTCAAATTCTAATTAGTAGCTTTATTAACAACGATAAGCTTTTTGGACAACACAAATGTAATTACTTTTATTAGATAGTTTGTATTACATAAATATTTTCTGATAAATCAAATGCTTTGGTGTTAACACTTTAGAAATTAGTTTTTTTTTTTTTTTTAAAGATACATCTGGGTTTTGTTTGTTATAAACCCAAATGCAACCTTATACACCCTTCACAGTAAGCTACTAAAAGCTTGTGTCGTGAAAGGGGAGTGTGCCGGCACCTGGTATCGAACCACTGACCCCATGTTCACGAGACCGAGACTCTATCTCCAGGCTACCGACGAACTCATTCTTACAGTTATTTACAAATAATTAAAAAAAAAAATAAAACACTGCATAACTTCCAAATAAAATTTATTTATCTCAAACTTTTTCGCCAAGGCTTCGACTTGGTATCATCAGGAAGACTAATTAGTTATAATTAATATGTGGTGAGTCGGTTTTCTATCAGTAACTTATACTAGGGGGGAAGGGATTAAGTGTGGGAGAGAATGAGCATAGTTGATATAAACACTATCTGATAAGATTAAAATGTCAATGAGTGTTTAAATAATAATTTAGCAGAGAATGATCTGCATGTTCATTACACACAGTTAGCCTTCAAACTATTCCACTTCTGGGAGACGTTCAGACGATGAAGTTGGAGTATAAACAGCATCAATTAACACTTCGCTGAAATTTGTGATTTTGAAGTGTTATTTAGATTTAACATAGTTATTTTTTAACATAACATGCCAGGAGACCACCTGAGTATGTAGGCAATAAATATAAATGCATCGAGGTAGCCAGCAAGAGAACAAGAAGAAGGCCAAAGCGCAGATGGCGTGAAGCACTGAGACAAGACATGCAGAATTGCAATATTTCCCATGAGGATGCACTCGATAGAATCAAGTGGCGAAACAAGACAAGAAAAGCAGACCCCACCACCATGTAGGACTAATAATTGCCCAAGGAGAAAAAGAAGATTTAGATTAAACAAAGTCCATTAACATGTGATTTGGCTGAAATACTATCAAAAGAAAGAAAAATAAAATACTAATTTTTCTGTCAACCTCTGCCTTTTACAGGCCACTCGAAAAATTACGGAAAAGAAATAGTACGGGACCGATTCTTTGCCGGGTGCTCTACGGGCTTGATTATAAAAAATAATTTTAAAGGTGGTTTACTCTCTATATTTTATATAACGTCGGCTTAACAATTCTGACATGCTTCATTATTTGATAGTCCTTTTTTATTAGAACTTAAGTCTCATAAGAGTAAAAATAACATCCGCAGCTATTGTGCAGATGTGCATAAGATGTCAAGACTTAACCTACATTCCCTAAGTTCTTTTCTTGGACGATATATCAAGTCCTACTTTGCAGAGTTTTTCCATCTCCCATGATGCTCTCAAGTCTGTTCTTTAAATACTATCAACAACATTAATACATAGACCTGAATTAATTTCAATTTTAATTTGAGTTTTAAAAAAGTTTCATTCCAATGACAATAATTCTCATGAATTCTGCATTGAATTTTTGTACCTAGGCACTGCTATAAGTGCAATGAATGTCCTTAGTGTTGGTTTTTATGGTACTTATATACTACTAGTGGTTGGTCAGATAAAATATTGTTGTAAAAAGGTGCAATTCTAATGTATCGACTATCGAGATATTATTATGAACCATTAGTACCATATCGACTGTCCAGTTCTATAAGTCAACAAGTAGAAATGTCTTAAATTCGAGAAGTCACCATTTTTGAAGTTTTGGTATATTTTTATTATGCTTCGTGAACAAAGCAGAAAATGAAAAATAATAATCGCATCAATAAAGACATACGTTGTCATTGTTCCATTCAATAGTAAAACATTTCGAAATATTTATTTGTGGTATTCAAAATAGGTAGATATTTTTTTTCCATAACTTAATATTTAATACATAAAGGGTCCGTGTATTTTTTATAGTTATTTGTTTATGGAATTGAAAGAGTGGCGTTGATTGTATTTGTTACAAATATATATAAAACTTAGAAATTTTCGACTTTTTGAGTTGCTGAACTTATTGGTAGTCGATATTTATAACAATTAAGTTAGAAGAAGAGCAATCTTTCAAAATCAAAATTGCACCCTCGGTTACACCGCAAGGTGGGAACCAGGGCTACAAAGAAGAATGAGGGGTTTTAGCCGGTAGGAGTCCGGTACTACCTGTTGGTGTCCATGAAGGATTTTCCCTCATAAAAAAGATCAACGCTTGTTTGATTCTTTTTTTTGTGTGTGGCAACTCAACCCTTGGTGGAGTGTTCGTGCATGAGTTTGTTTGATTCAGATTGAAATGAAATTGCACTGGACCAAAATAGTTGGGAAAGTTTTCAACAATTTTCATTTTAGTATCTAGTCTATTTATTAATGTCGTTGGATACTATAATATTTAATCCTACTTTCTTCGCATTGACCAATCGGCTTTATTTCTTCAGGTTGCAGTCTCTTAATAAAATAATAATAAAAATAATGTAGGTATTAGGTACCTACATATTATATCTTGTTCTGTTATTTATTTTGCTTCGGGCTACTATGTTTGTTTACAACTGTCTATTGTTCAAGAAGATGCAATATTCTTCCATGAAAGTGTTAACAGTGCCTTTAAAATTACGATTTCATTATTTTATCATCTAACCCAAACAAACCCAAACCCAAACAAACCACTTTATTATCTTGATCTACTGTTTGATCGATTGATCAATAAAATTATCAAAAAAAAATATTACTCTGAAATTACACTAAAATGTAAAGAAAATAATCGAATATAAAAGATGTTGTGTGCTATATATAATTTTTTTCACGATATTTTCTTTATTTCATACTTGCTTTTGCAGAATCTCCTCGTAGAATCTGCGGTAAAGAATAAGTTTCCCATTATTTTCTGTAAGTTTTTGAGTGTCCTGTATAAAAGATAGATGTTTGAGAAAATAAAGACATTTAATATCTTGAATTCAGCGATGAGGTTTGCCACTCATCATGAATGTCTTAATTTTGTTGGCACGGAGACAATACTTTGCATATTTATAACATGCATCTGGTCTGCTGGCTACCCTACTTGTGAGGTATGGAATATTTTAGTAATAGTAGAAATATCTATAAAGAGTAGTAATATAAAAGTAGTAATAGTAGAAATGTCGATATAGATACCTACATAGACTCATTAATATCTAATTTGTGAGAAAATTCGTTGAAAATTAGTCTTTTTATTTATTGTTTGAAAACAATTTTTTTTAATTCGTTTCTCATGAGAATAATTCACAATAATACATCAACCCGATGAGTTGATCAATATTTACGAAACGGGGAAAATATTTTGCGAGGCTTTTTTAATCAAAAATATTTTTTTTTGCAAATTGAACTTGACAGAATTGGTGATCCATCAATATTTAATTATATTTTGTGCACCACCGTCTAATAAAAATATTATTTTGTTATCATTATTCCAAAACATACTTGCAAAATATAAACAGGTTGATAAAATATTACCCCAGAGTATCGATATCGGTACGGCAAAAAAAAATCAAAGAGAATACGCTACAATACAACCCATCGCACTGTTTCCTTTGTGCGGTCGGCAGAAAGAATTGAGCGCCATTTTCTCCTTTATTTTTACAAATTTTCGCTTCCGTAACATTCATACTGATTATGGCAGAGAAACTACGCCCGATCGAAGACTCAGAAGCAGAATAACTTGTACTGAACTGATCGAATCAAGCAGGTTGAGACTCCGTCAATTTTCGATCTGGTGCACTTGGTTGAAAACAGGAGAGAATAGCGCAGGGCATTCGTAGATCATGACCGCCAGAATTGGGGAAATGACCCAACAAAGAGAACATTTATACATCATATTTTGAACCACTCTAGATTAATCATTCCAGTTGATTACACTCATCGATTGTCAACCAACTTGAATAGGTATTAACTAGGTAGGTATGCTGTATATGATCAACCGTATGGGAGTAACCATATCGCCAGAGGGTGATCTCCGGTCGGAATTACCAATCCGCATAGGGGCAGCTAGTGGGGCTTTCAATAACATGAACAAAGTTTGGAAGGCGTCTGGACTCAGCATCAGGACAAAATGTCGCTTGTTCAATGCGTGCATCATCCCAATCCTTCTATATGGCTGTGAGTCTTGGCACTTAACCAAGGCTCAGGAGCGGAAGATACTAAGCTTTGAAAACAGGTGTCTTAGAAGGATTTTGGATGTCAGATGGTATGAACATGTTACAAATGATGCTGTGCGCCGGCGCACCCAGCAGAGACCTGTAATCTTCGTAATACAAGAGAGACGATGGTCCTGGCTGGGACATGTTTTGAGAATGCCCAATGATAGTTGGCCAAAAAGAGCACTGTTTTTCCGTCCGCAGGGGTTCCGTCGGCCCGGGCGTCCCTCTTTCACAATACACCGTTCCTATGACAACGATATCAGAGCGCAAGGAATGTCGTGGAAAGAGGTGACGCAATTGGCACAGAGACGCTCTGAATGGAGGAGGCTGGTTTCTGCCCTGTGCTCCCGAGAGGAGCGTTGAGGGCGATGATGATGATATACCTATAGCTAAGTCGATATTTTTTCTATTATTGAAATTAAGGTTTTTATACGATTTCATAAAATTCTACGTTTTCAAACTGGAAAGATATCTGTTGTGGTTCAATTTTTATACAATTTATATAAAATTAGTTAATATTTAACCGTCTCTCTTGCCACGAAGATGCCGCAAGGCGAAAGACCTCGGCAATAAGGTCTTTTAGTATTTTATTTATTAATTAATGAAATACGTAATCATGGTGAATATTGTAACAGTGTTTTAATTTTATGTACATTTTAAAATTTCAGTAAATGTTTTATTGAAAAAAAAAAAGTATAATTTTATACTTTATGTTGGCTTGCCAATCAAAAAATAATGCTCACCCAACGAACAATTTAAATGTATGTTCATATAATAAAGTTATTTTGTATATTGGACCGCACATTTATTGTGTAAGCCAAACTAATTACATATTAAAATTATCCGCGGCAGGTACGTTCATAATAAATTGATGGAGATATATGTATTTATTATAAGGTAATATTATGTTTTATATTGATGGCTTAATAATATTTCACGTTGTTAAAAGTCCGTGACAACAAAACCACTGACAGGTGGTTGAATAATAAAATGTCGCCTCCTAAAACTCACACTGTGAATGTATTTATGTGTAGCATTAACGCAGTACCATATCATACTGTGATATTCGATCAGATTTGGATAACTGATGGTTTTTGAATTTTTAACGATTTATAATTTGACTTTTTGTAAGGTATGAAAATCTTTTTATGTAGATATCTGTGTAGACGTATTTGTACAAAATAAATAAATATATCTTAATATGAAAAGCAACAACCTACATCATAAGATGTTGGGTGAATTTTGTTTTTAATTGTATATAACTATACCCTAGTCAAAGTAATGTCACACTCTTTGCTCTGCATAAAATATTATTTTGAGAAGTACTTTGTAATGATTTATATAATATTTATTGTTACTTATAGTATTACTGATTTTGTATTTAATGTGTTTTTATTATAATATTTATTAATTATAATTTAATATTGTTTGAATGACTATGTAGTAATTAATCGTGATATATATTTTGTTTTATCAGTTAATTTATTTATTAAATAAAATTATCTATCATTGATTTTTGATATGTCGATACTGTATTGTTGAACCCATTTATACGGGTACAATAAAATATAATACAACAGAACAAAACATAATTTGTCTAATAAAATAATGGATTATGTAAAAAAAAAAAAAATTCGGATAGAGATTAAATTAAATTTAACTTTTAAAAAGTTTGATTACATTATTAATATTAGTGGCATTTACAGTGTATTAATTTCGTGACATGATTAATAGAAACGAGTTTTTTAAATAACACGTCAGTGACGACGAGCACTTTGAAAACTTCTCGTCAAAGTGCTCGTCAATGACACTAGCGTGTCGAAACCGGTCGCAACATTAAAATTAAAAGTGATAATTAAAAAAAAAATAGTAAGAAAACTCGTTTCTTTATTCATTGAGTCGACGCGACGTTAATTTTGTAAAACACCATGTTTACAAATAAAAAAAAAACCACAATTGTTTCTAGTTTACTTAAAATTTTATTGAGTGACCTGGTCAATATAATGTAATGCGTTTGACAATGATTTTATAAGTCGAAACCAGGTCACCACTAAATAAAATTTTAAGTAAGACTAAAACCAATATTTCGTTTTTTTTTCATTTATAAAAACTCGTTCCTATTATTCAAGTTTGATGACACCTGCACAGAATATTGGATGAATAATAATATTTTATATTGATGATTCATATTGTGGATTAAAGTATACCATTGTCCTTTGGATTATTAATGGACGTGTTGATTATTGTTTTATTTGAAATAGGCACTACTTTATAGCTGCACCGGGTTGATAATAAAATAATATGTATTGTTATATGTTGGGAATATACCTATAAATAATGTTATTATTTAATATACATATTATTCCTATGTTAGTATTGCGAAAACTAATTTATTTGGTTATTGTAGGTTTATTAATCGATATCATATCATCAATATTGGTACCACAGTTTCTGGTAAAGTGGGTAAAGCAATCAATTTTGTTTTATTATTGATGAAGATATATTATGGATTATTATTTTTTGGAAAATGTATTTTGAAGTGAATGTGATGCAGCCTTTATGGGATTATCACAAACAAAACGGTCCTGGTAATAATGCACCTAATATTGTCACCAAGATTGACTTCCAACTGGAGGATCCCTGTGGAACGAGAATAGCTTCACTCTCCTTCGAGCTTTTCCACGAATGTTAGAAAACATCAACCTAGAACTAGAGGAACAAAATGCTCAAGACGACTGGCAACCCATTGCCCAAGATAGAAAGGCTTGGAGATAGTTTTGACCCTTCAAGGGTAAGTAAGTACCTATAAACTCTTTTATTTTTTCCACCCTTACAGAATACTCAGAATGTATTTAATATAATAAGATTCTAAATTTATTTTAAGGGATGCTCAGACTGTGTTAAACACATTTCGGATGTTGAGTGATAATGATTATATACCTATTTAATCTTTAATAATACTTGTGTTGTTCTTAAAATATATAATAGTAATGAATATATTATCAGAGATGAAATGAACACCCGCTAATTTTTCATTATTCGGCAAATCCGGTTAAGTTTAACTTTTTAGACAAATATTGGATAGGAGTTCAATAATATAAGATAGGCATTATGTGGTGTTCTCACTTTGGCGATTATCGCCAGGCTCCAAAATATCGCCAGCCATTTGAACCGTGTGAACAAAATGACAGCTAGTCTGAAACGATAAAAAACCAGTAGAAACGATATCGTCTCGAGTTGACCACCTTCCAACTTTTCGGCCGATTGAACGATTCGCGCATGCGCAGATGTGCGCGGCGTTCGTATCTATGGTAAAGACTTTATAACCTATAAATTTTACAATGTTTCCCGCTTCGTGACAGCTGTTATCTTTGTTGTTGGTTTGTTTCCTTAATTAAAAGGCGCCTTATAACCTCTACTATAATATTTTCGACTAAAAATAAACACTTCGCGATCTCCATCTCGACGCCATTTTGAAAACAGTGTCAAAATCAAAGCGCATCTGACAGATCGTTTCTATATTGGTGGACTGTGTGAACAGGTGTGACGATCAATGGATGTCCGGCGAATTTTGTTTTTTCGCCTGGCGATATATTTTGAAATTCGCCTGGCGATATTCGCCAAATGCGAACACCCCATTAGAGTCCGAAAACAATACTTAGGACACCGTTGTTCCATTTTCTTTTGTTTTCAGCTAGGTGGATTGCATTGTTAATTGAAGGAGTCACAATCAGCTTGATTTAATCAGGAAGAAGAATTGCTATTCCTTCTTTGTGTCTCCGATTAAAGGAAATTTGTAAAAAAAATGTTTGTTGATTACTAACAAAAATATCACATACTATGTGCGAAGTGTTCACCTTTGCGATGAGTGATGGTTATTGTTTGGGTTTGCAAAATATGTCACACTGTATGTGAAAATACATTTTATTAAATAAACAATGAAAATAAGTTCATTAAACAAAACTGACAGCAAAAGAAGTAGAGACAATTAATTATTACATAAAACAACAACGTATTGTGTCGTGGAACAACCAGCAGTCTTTATTATTTATTGGCACAGAGAAGACGGCCTGCATATTTGTTGCATGTATGTAGCTGGTATGTTGGCTACCCCACTTGTGGGATATGCCATGATGATATAGTAGTTGCAGTATTAAATAACGAAAAACAAAATCAACCGTAACAAGTACAAAGTTTTATACGCAATGAATAACGAATACCTGCCTATTACAGGACACTGAAAAAAAAAACGGAAAAGTGTGGGAAATCTGTAAGTTACCATCCGGTATACTTTGTAACAATAGTACGCAGTTATTATAATATTGTTATTACTTTAGCTAATAATAATAATAGGGTAATCAGAGATTCAGGAGCAACATCCGCATTCCCTCAGGGGTATCCTTTGTCTGGAGACAAGACACCACTGACTGATATTATCACAACACAATACTTACTGTGCCAGCCCAGCCAACGGTTGAAGGTGAGTACCTGCACCTTTATTTAAAGGATACCTACATAATGTGACCATTTTATACTGCGTCAAAATGGGACGGTTGTAGGCAAAATAGAAATTTGAACTATTTACAAAAATTGACATACTGAATAATATGTTCCGTGGAGTCTTCGCTAAAGAATATGTTTTCAATTCTTTTCTGCAATTTATTAATAGAGCTGTGAAGAGTAGGTTTTTGTATTTTTTTTTTTAAAAGATATATCTGGGTTTTTGTTATAAACCCAAATACAACCTTTCGCAATAAGCTACTAAAAGCTTGTGTCGTGAAAGGGGAGTTTGCCGGCACCTGGTATCGAACCACGGACCCCTTGTTCACGAGGCCAAGACTCTACCTCCAGGCTACCGACGAACTCGAACTAACGAACGACGAACTTAACGAATATTTATGAATAATCTATTTAGCATCTTCGATTCTGTAATAGTTTATCCTACTTAATCTAAATGTTGTATTTTTCATTGGCTCGGAGAGGAGAACCTGGTTTATTCACGCCGTTAGTTCTGTGACTTCTTCACTTGTCAAATTTGCCATCGTGGTGCAGAAAATTAATTACTTTGCTATTCTGTTCCATTCTTTACAAAGTTATCCACTTATTTAATTGTTAAAAGTTTTACGATGTTTGTGATCTTGAAATTCCATTAAATTCCCTAAAAATTTGCTACCATTGGACGAAAGGAACATCACATGTGCGTCAAAAGTGATAATATATCATCATATCTGGGTTAATATCTGGGTTTGTTCTTTTGTTTAAACCCAAATACAAGCTTGTACGCCTTTAACATTTAGTTTGAAAGGGAAGTTTGTCAGATTTTGCTAGGAATCCCGTTTTATTTTGTGTAAGTTTGTTTGAAATGCAGTTTAGGTTATGTTTAGTAGGTGTTAGTTGAATCCACCGTTATCTTGTTTTATTCAGTTTATTTACAACTTTTTTGTACTTCCAGGAATGGAGAGAGTTGTTGAGTTACTTTTTTTGGATGTTAACAGCATATAATTAAATTTTACGATACTCTCGTTAGAATGAGACGTTTATGGTCACACTAAGTATTTATACGGGCGTTTCTGATTTTAAATGTGAAAAAACCGGATGGGGCTTATGATAATGACATTATATTATTATTAAAATTACTTGTACGGAAGTTTCGCTTTCATTACATTATTTTTTATTATTATTATCATTTTCAAAACTTACATTTGGAAAAAAGCATAGTTATTGGACACTCAAAGTTGTTTGGACACAAACTTAATACTTTGAAGAGTAAATAAATGTAAAGTGGCCAGTGCTAGCGCGAACGTTGTACATCCGACTCATTGTCAGTCAGTCAGACAATGTGTCGAATATTAAAAAAAAAGACCGTGTGTTCAATAAGAGAAATCGACGTGCGTGTATGAGAAATTGTATGAATTTAAAAGAAGCAAAAGAGGTATGTAAGAAGAGATCTCTCTACCTACCCCACTTTGGACATGGCGTGAGGGTATAGTATAGTATGGTTGAATAATTGTATTCCTATACGTGTATATCGAACACTTTTTTTGTTACAAACCCAACTTCTTCTACAAATATGTAGATATATTTTTTAGTTTGTATTATTATTATTTTGTTTTCTCATATAATCAAAATGAATATAAAAATGTTGTATTAGTTGTATTATAAACTTCTTATTTTTTTTTTTTTTTTTTATCAAAAGATATATCTGGGTTTTTGTAATAAACTCAAATACAACCTTTCACAGTAAGCTACTTAAAGCTTGTGTCGTGAAAGGGGAGTTTGCCGGCACCTGGTATCGAACGACCCCATGTTCACGAGGCCGAGACTACCGACGAACTCATTTAATATAAGAACTTTGCCTCAGTACGGGCAACGTCCAGTGAGATAGATTTTTGTACTAATAACAAAATATATATGTTATTTTCAATCAAGTAGTCTACTATTATTCTCTTCTTCTTTAAGTATTTTGTCGGGTCCCTCCGACGTTGACCTGGGAAAAATCTTGTCTGTTCTGGACAGCTCAAAAAAGCTCCTCCACACCTCTCATAACAGTTCACTCTCAATTTTTTTTTTATTATTGTTGATTTGTTTATTACTTACAGTGAGTCCGTTGGATACCCCATTTGTAAGAGACATCGTCGTGATAGTTGACATGTATAATCACTGGTGTAAGATTATATTTTATTGCCATCCCAGCAACTGAACTGTTTATTTTACATCTCTTTTCCTACCTTCAGCATCCGACCACGCGCCGCGGTGATAAACAAAATAAACAAAGAAATAAGTATATAAATTATATTATTATTATTATAATTATGGAAAGGTTTCATGGTAATAATAAAAAAAAATAATAATACATATAAAAATGAATTTAATTATGACTTCATAAATATTAATTTGTGTCAACTGTGTCGTTGGCTCTTTTCATTTTGTTTTTCATACACGCCACGTAAAGGTGATTATTCATACCAGATTATTTTCACCTGATGTTGTATAAAACACTCGTCTTTTCGTTATTTTTTTAAAAGGTACCTACATTAATTTTTGTTTGTGTTGGTTGTACAAAAACACCATTTTACATAATTTATGCTATCGTTGGTTTTTGTATGTTGATTGGTGTTGTTTTTCGCATTACCACTAAAGATGGTGCTGTGTCTTCTTTATTTGTTCATTTAATTGAACAATACATATACGTTATTTACCTTTTAAAATACATCATGATATATTAACTCATGCACAACTTATTATATGAAATATATTGTTAATTAAAAACACCATTTAATTATTACTTTTATTTCAAAGAAACCGTAACACTAAACTTCTCATAAAATTAAAACGATACAACATAGAACTATTTTTTGATAATTGTAGGTATATTTGTTTAATTTTTAACTCCAGGCAGTTTTGGAAGGGTATGGTATTTTTTCAAAGATTCTGACATGTGGAGAGCCACCAAGCATTTCTAGTGCTTTAATATCATAATATAGTTGGCCAGCGATTCGCCGGCTTCGTGTGTCAATGGGTTAAACAATATTACATAGTTTTTAATATTTTATTAAAAAATGTATACAATAGGTAAAAACAAAACAAAACACATCAATAAACAAAATAAAACCAATATCAGTTCAACACAAATACAATCTAGTATTGCATATAATGTATGGACGATTCGATTAATTAGAACATCATTAATTATAAGTACATGAACACACACTTATACTAGCACAAATTAATTGGTACACTTTTAATTCCATTTGCTTTTCAATATAATGTGCAAACACATGCTGCATCTTTCGCTTCCGTTACTGGCAGCGTACAGACAGCTGGATGCGAACGTCAATCATCAAGCATCGAGCAAAAATCTTAAATCTTTCGGCGACAACTCGGAGCATTCTCCGAAGAAATATTGGAATGAATGCCTTCGTTATCCGTCCATGAGAGGTAATGAAGGTATTCATTCCAATATTTCATCGGAGAATGCTCCGAATTGTCGCCGAAACATTTGAGATTTTTGCTTGATGCTTGATGATTGACGTTCGCATCCAGCTGTCTGTACGCCGCAACTGTAAAACAATTCCTCATGCATGCTTTTCTAGTTAATCGGCTTAACACGTGCCCGTCTTGGATCTGGTTTATATATTCTTGCCATTTCATCTTCAGACGGCAAAGTCTCAGAGTATCATTGCTCTCAGACAAGTATATTTTCTGAGTTATTGTGCCTTCATTCATTCATTCATTCCACATACCCAAAACATCGTAATTAATTTACATTCATCTCGGTAACGATGAAAGTAAGATCACTGCGTAGTTTTAGTTATATATGAACATTGGTGGGTAGGTACTTACATAATGAAATGATTTACTTACTTATTAATTACGTTGTCACGATTCGTTCTTTATGTCGGTTCATCAATCAGTATAATAATAAATTTAATCATATAGTAATGAATACATCGCTAACTATGATAAATGTAGGGCGGTCAGGACCGGAACAAGGAATAATAATATTTTATATTTTGTTCACTGTGCCGGCTGCCGGTATTAAGGTAGTAGAATTCCATAATGATTTTTATTGAGAGACGCCTTTCTTGAAAGATGAAAGACGTCTCCCTCAATATTTTTAATTTAAATGGAAAATTTCCTTATTTTATTTTTATTTATTATTCATAAATAAAAATAAACTAATAATAATAATAATTTAAAAAATACCAGCCGCTCGAAATTTTACAAAACACTCGATAACTAACAGAAAATTGTGGACGATCTATGTTATTTGAAAGTTCATTATTCTTATTTATCTGTATCAAAACCACAACAACTAGATTTGAGGACCGATGTAAATACTAATTATTTATTTGACTCTCAAATATCAATTTGTTTTTATTTATTTAATTCTTTATTGTACATTGGTTACAATATTGGCACGAAGAGGACAGTTTGCATGTTTCTTACATGCAGCTGATCTGCTGGCTACCCCACTTGTGGGATATGCCGTGATGGTATAGTAGTAGTAGTAGTAGTAGTACAATATTACAAATAATACAGTGTCATATAAATTTAATATCAGTTATACAATTCAATGTACAGAGGGTGAGTTTATTGCTAAAATGCGATGCCTTCCAACTAACCCGGATTAATGATTATTTATTTATTTATTTATCGTGTCGAAACCCAGAAAAAAAACCCAATCAAACTGATCTCCAGTACTGTGCAAAACGCACAACAGGTGGAGATGCGTCAAAAATATCCTCCATAGTGCAAGTGACAGGGCACAATGGACACTCCAACAAGTGTGGCATAGTCTGTACTGCACCACAGTCACATACTCCGGATTCGTCCTGTAGGAAGCCCCATCGTTCTCTATTGTCGCGGCAGTTTCCCACACCAGATCTCAGTCGATTTAGGGTTTTCCATGTCCCATAGTCTAGATCGCCTCCTGCAGCAAGGTGTTCTTGGGCTAGGAAATATTTTAATGATTATATATATTTTTTTATATATCTACATTGATTAATCCGTGTTGTACGGTGTACCTATATTAGCTACCTGTAAGCAGGTGTCTTTTGTACATTGCACAGCTCGGGTAGGTACTATAGCTGTATTATTGTCACCCGCCTGATACTGGCGAGTCTTCATTTAATGCCTTCATAATAATATTATTCCTTGTTGCTTATTAATAATTAGGTAACAATGAGTATTAATATATAATTTCATTGTGGAATTATTTTCAATATGTATTATTTGTATTGATGATGTATTACAAATGAGCTATGTGAATAATTTTATTAGTCAGTATTGTTTGATTATTATTTCAATTTTTTACTGAACCATAGAACGCCTGAAGATTGTACAGAGGTAGATATATTTGAGATTTTGGTAACCTACCTAATATTTTAAATTGTATAAAGTTAAAATACCTTGTATGATACAATGCTGTCTTTTTAAGTAGTTTATAGATAAATACTTAAATTTATATTTTTTTTATGAAATGTTTTTTTTTTTGTTAAAAGCATTAGCTGATTAGGTTATTGAAAATAGTAGATTATGCATACAAAATTTTTTACAAGCTCAAATCAGTTATTATTATGGTGTGGGTAATTTAATACTTATTATTGGCATCAGCGGTATTCGTGTATATCTTTTACCGTCTCTGTTTGCAAGTCGTGAGAACATCACCTCAACTATGAACTCAAAATCTAATTAGTGCAGTGTTATATACGTGTATTTTGTCGAGTACGATGTAAGCCTCCGTGGCGCAATTGGCTAGCGCGTTCGGCTGTTAACCGAAAGGTTGGTGGTTCGAGCCCACCCGGGGGCGGTTATTTTAATTTTTTTTTACGAAACACAAAAATCTCTCTACCGTGAAATTTCTAGAAAAATTATTTCTTTAGAATTCCACAACACTACCAGTATGTTAGCACTGATATAAAAAAAGACGTTAGCTCTAGCATTATTTGTCTATGTGATATTATTTAAATTCATCTTTACTACAGAATTCCATACAAAACCTAGAACCCTGACTCGTTTACAAAAGTGAGGCAAAAAATCTATGAATTTTGACAGAACAGTTGGCGAAAGTGTGTGGTGTTTCCTACATTTTACGTACTTTTTCTCGCATTTTTATAAAATGTATCATTTTTACATTTATAAAAACGTAATTGGATATTTTTTGAAGTTCTTGTCGACGTTTTTAGCGATATACCACACTTCTTTTCGCCAACCGTTCTGTCAAAAGTGCCGAAAAATGGTGCCTCACTTTATTACAATGAAAATACACACGAGTACTCCATCTAGGTATTATATATAAAAATCTATGATCTTTATTGAATATTGTGTATGGTCTTCAACTGTGATTTTTTTGTTAATCCGTTTTTTAATTATGTTTTTGAGTTTGATCTTTTGTTTTTACGATAGATAGAGTATGTATTCTGAATAATATTCATATATATTTTTATTGTTAAATATTTTGTTCATGTCTTTAAGCCGTATTATGTTCAAATAAATTAATAAACAAATTATGCCCTTCAGAAACCTCGATTGGAGAACCATGTCTACACAATGCAACATTGTGTAGAATCTAATCGGAAGAAGTGAGAAAGGTGTCCCAATGCTTACGAATTGGCTCAAGTGATCACTTTCGGTGTCCATGGACAACGTTCACCAATTCCACCATTCTGATTGGTTTTGTCATCTGCACCCAAATCCGGTTAAACAATAAAAAAAAAATAGTAAATATTCTAAAAATTATGCCCGCTTATTGTTAGTGATTGATTATCTCTTGTCTCTATTTGCTTAAATTTTCTCTCTGTCTATATATAATATTTCAAACACGTAAAAGGTTCACGCTGTACGTTGGTATGTGAAATAAATAAATCATTAATTTAATAAGACCGACAAATTATTTATATGTAAAGAAAACCACCTACCTACTCATAGGAGTGATTTCCTTTAGTTTATTTATTTGAATTTAGAATTTTTGTTTTGACAGTTGGTAAAGTAATTTTGTTTGTAATTTTGTGTTAGTTTTGAAAGACCTGAAGTAAAGACTTTAAATGTTGTTTTTTTGATATTATTTCAGGTAATTGTTTTATTATTGTTTATTTTATTTTTAGTAATATTTAGTTTCTTTAGTTTAAATAATGTTTTTAATAAATTTTGATATTATTTCAGAAAAACACTGATTGCTTTATTTCAAGTATAAACATCCATTATAAAACAACATTTATTGATAATATTTAACAACATGGATAAACTAAATGAAATTTTGGAAAAATTGTTAACAAAATTAGTTGAAAATAAGCAAACAAAATATGAAAATCCAAATTTGGGAAAAATTGCAGAGAAATTCATGATTGAAAAATTTACAGGCAGAAATACAAATGCATGCCAGTGGATGAAAGATTTTAATTTAGAATGTAAACGATTTCAAATCGAGGATGATATAAAAAAAATTGAAATATTAAAAGCCTTTTTGGAATACTCCAGTCAAGATTGGTACAGCTGTATGTTGATTAAACATACAGTGGAATCGAGATGGGAAGACTGGGAAAAAAGTTTTTGCGTGACTTTTGAAAACAAAGGATGGTCACCTATTAGATACGCTCTCGCTTTTAAATATCAAACAGGCCCGTTAATTGAGTATGCTTTAAAAAAAGAAAAACTATTGTTGAGAGTGAGAAAATCAATTGATACTGGAACACTTGTAGACCTCATAGCATTTGGCCTACCAAATTTTGTTGCTGATAAAATTGATAGAGAAGCTTTACAAGGAACGGAAGATCTATACAATGCATTAGGAAAATTAGAATCTTGTTGAGAAGAATAAATATGTTAAAAAAAGTGTTTTATATCCTGACACTCAATTAAATAAAAATGAATACAAAAAACCATGCAAAATCTGTGCTAATGAGAAAAAAGGAAAACGTTACCATTCTGAAGAAAATTGCTGGTTTAAAAGTCAAAATTCTATTGTAACTGTAAATAACTCAGAATTGGAAATAGAATTGAATGAAAAGAATCCAAAAAACTAGATGTGCCACCATTAATAAAAGTAAAGTTAATAATAAATGATGCTTTAAATGTTTCTGGAATTTATGATTCGGGTTCAAATGTATCATTAATTAATGCTAAATTATTAAAAATACAACAAAAACCAGATACAAGAGATATACAAATGGTTAACAAATTTAATAAATTTTGATATTATTTCAGAAAAACACTGATTGCTTTATTTCAAGTATAAACATCCATTAAATATAACCTCAATTTAGAGTTGCTTGAAATATTGTTGCATTACGCCATGAAAATAATATAACTTTTTTCTTCAAAAGTTCATCTTTGAACAATATGATGAACTTTTCGCATGAATATTCATAATTTTTTGTAAGTAGTAGGTACATTTATAAAAAAACTCCTGCTTATTTTGCGTATCTTTCCCCTTGCTCAGGGGAAGGAAGGCTTATAATATTTTTATTATTATCATTTTCTTTTCAATTTGCGTCACTCATCTTGTATAAAATAATAATAAATAAATAGGTAGAGCAAAAAAGTGTCAGATTTGGGGTAATAACATTTTATAAATAAATTGAGTTTATTCAAGCGTATGAATGTTTGTTTGTTAAAACTTAATTTTTATTAAAGTATTTATTTTTGTGTGACTCTGTGATTTTGTTATATAATTTTGAGTTCGCTAATGATTAAAATGTTTTCAATAATTTGAATTTTATTGAGGTAAATATTCGTAAAACATCAAGTAGACATTTAAAATCTTCACTTCAACGCGATGAAGTGTGCCACCCATTCTGATTGCGTTTAGTTTTATGTAAAGTTGGTCTGCTGGCTACCCCACCTGTGAGAAATGCCGTGATGGTATGAATGAAATTAATTTTGTTGCATTTTATGTGGTATAATATTACGGTGTTTTATTAAAAAAATATATTCCAATAATATGTAAATGGACAAATTGTAATGTATGCAAGCGAAACTTGGACGTGGTTGAAAAAGGATGAGTGTGGAATAAATGCTGTGGCGATGCGTTCACTGAGAAGAATGGTTGGTAAAACGTTGCGAGATAGAGTGAAGAATGAGGATATCAGGAGAATGAGCGGATGTGAGAGGAGTGTTGTGGACAGAATGCGTGTAAACAAGTTGAGATGGTTTGAACATGTTGAGCGAATGCAAGATGAAAGGATGACGAAGAGGATGTATTTACCTGAAAGAAGGGGTGTGAGGAAGCGCGGACGTCCAAGAACCACTTGGCTTGATCACGTGGACCAAACTCTTAATGACGGACGCGTGTTGAGTAAGAGAAATCGGCGTGCATGTATGAGAAACTGGATGAATGTAGAGGAAGCGAAAGAAGTGTGTAAGGATAGATCTATATGGCGTTCCGTTCTCTCTGCCTATCCCTCCTGGGACATGGCGTGAGGGTATAGTAGTATAGTAGTAGTACAAATTGTAATTGACTGTTTTTGTGAAAATTGTAAAAATCAAAATAAAATCTAGTAAGTAAAAAATCCAGTTCCCGACATCCAATTGTGTCAAAAAATTCATAACATAATAAAAAAATTAATTTAAAAATATTTTTGGAGATGAGACCTCGTATAGTATATCTCGATTTTTTTTACCAGCTTCAAAGCAGAACAAACATAATATTGGCAAAGTCCCCAGTAGGAAAGGCTATTCAAAATATTATCTTTAATGGTCTGGCTGGACGAATTGATATCTTTTGACGTATGCAGAATTTATTAGGAAAATTGAATATAATACATTGCAGTTGTGTTGTCGTTTGGATATCGTTTAAGGCTATCTTCTGGGATCGCATTGACCTTCAGCTGTAATGATCCATGTAAGAACCGTTTTATTGTCAGTATTAAATAATAGTGTGTTTTATTTTACCTCTGTTTTTCCACTGAGGACATAAATACATTTATATGAACGAGCTTAAATATTTTATGCGTTGTCTAAACCGGGACTATTTTCCAGACGCCTTGTGATTTCTTTTTCTTCTTCTGATCTCCCCCAGGATCTCACGGTCGTCCTACTTTGTAATATTATTATTATAATCATTATTCTTTCATTTCCCTCCCTCTCTCTTCTATCCTAAAAAATATAATTCCCTCAGCAGACTTCATCCCATTTACCATAACTTACATAAATATGCCAGATAATGATGATAAATTGTATTATTACTACACCGTCATGGCATATCCCACAAGTGGGGTAGCCAGCAGACCAGCTGCATGTAATAAACATGCAAACCGTCTTCTCTGTGCCAACAAAAAATTAAGACATTCAGGATGGGTGGCAAACCTCATCGCTGAATTTGAGATGTAAAATGTCTTTATTTTTTCGAACCACTGCCTTTTACATGACTTCGAAAACTTACGGACAAAAGTGAGAGTAATTTTTGAGTGTCTTGTAAAAGAGTGATAAGTTAAATTAATTTTAAGATATTTTATCTATACCATCACAGCATACCCTACAAATGGGGTAGACAGAAGACTAATTGCTTGGAATAAATAATGCCAATATAGAAATAAAACATTCAGGATGGAGTTACGCCTTATCGCTGAAGTGAAGGTATTTAATGTTTAATTGCTGTTGTTTTATGAATACCTGGTTTTTGTAGGATTTTTTGAAACTTAATGAAATTATATATATTTATTTATTTATTTTATTCGTCACTGTACATTGGTTACAATATTACAAAATAAAAGTGCCATAAAAATATCAGTTATAAAATTCAATGTACAGAAGGCGAGTTTATCGCTATAATGCGATGTCTTCCAACTAACCCGGTAACACTTTTATTGAATAAAATATATATCAATAAAATATACTTACTACCATCAAGCAAGTTAAATTGAAGAGAGATCCACCTCACACCCGGATATCTCAAGAGCCGTTAACTTCTACTTATCTGCACATTCAAACTAAAATTGTCCTCACGGGCGTACCATTGGGGAGGCCTTTATTATCATCAATAAATAGGAGTTCACAACTCTTGAAATATCCGGGTGGAGGTGGGTCTCTCTTCATTGATGATAATAAAGGTTTATTCATTTATTTATTTATCCAACAAATCCAACGTTATGTAGGCATACACATTATTACCATCGCAAGAAATTCAATGTAAGCATAAACACATTTCTGTTAAGTGTATAGTTTATTTTACACACCTATGTGAGAGTTATTATTCCTACATTATATAAAATCGTGTGAAGAAATAAGAATGTTTTCTTCCGTTGTAAGCAATTTTCGTTTTATATTCAGAAATAAACACTTTGTTTTCTTTTTCCGTGTCGCATCGTTTTCCAATAAGTGCTCTCCTTCTAACTATAGGACATTGTATTATTATAGTTTCATAAACAGAATACGCCGAAATCAAAACTTATACATACATACATACTCAACCGAACTCAGAAGTATATACCTATCTAATCAAAACGCAATATCAGCTGTTCCGTTCAGTCCCTGACAAAAACAACCTCTTCCGCTCTTTTCTGTGAGTTTACAAGTCTCCTGTAAAAGGCAGGTGTACGAAAAAATTAAAGACATTCAGTGATGCAAAATGCCACTCATTCTGCATGTCTTCTAACATATCTAACAAAAGCATTATTCTTGCATCTGCTCATCCTCTTAATATCGACTTTAATGATTCTTTATATTTATTTTACATTTCAACTATATAAAAAAAAACAGTACATGGTTATATACTGAGGTGGTTAATAGCTTGATGATAGAGACTCGTACTTTCAATTGAGAAACCCCAGGCTATTTCCACCCGCTGCCGACCTACTCCATCTTCACGACACAAGAATATTGCTAAGGGTGTGCTTGGGTAAACATCAAATCCAGTTTCATCATTGAATTAAAAAAAATCTGTTTTCTACTCTATCGATATATGTAGGTACATAATTATATTTTTTATTCCATATATGCCATCACGGCATATCCCACAAATGAGGTAGCCAGCAGACTGTATAAGTAATAAGCAAGTTTTCCTCTCCGTGCCAATTCGAGATGGACCAGTTGAAAGATATTCAGAATGGGTGAATAGTAAATGGCCGCGTCCACACAGCTGGATGAAAACGTCAATCAATCATCAATCTTCAATCATTCGGTGACAATTCGGAGCATTCTCCGAAGAAATATTATACGGTAACGAAGGTATTCATTTGAATATTTCTTCGGAGAATGCTCCGAATTGTCACCGAATGATTGAAGATTGATGATTGATTGACGTTTTCATCCAGCTGTCTGGACGTGGCTAATGTTAAATGTCATTTTTTATGTTTGACGAACACTTGCGTTTTACAGGGCACTCGAAAACTTACAGAAAATAATGCGATTATTTTTGGTTTATGTGTGTAGTACATTGTATATGTGTGTCGTCGCGTTAGTACCCATAATACAAGATTCATATCTAAGTTTGAGACTAGCTCGATCTGTGCGAATTGTCTATGCATGTTATGATATGTATCTATGTTTTTCTCTCATTCTTTATCACACGAATCTATCAAATTTCTTCTTAGCCATGTATCTACTTTAAAAAGTATCTAGGTACTTATAGAAATCTCATTAGCGATGACAATGATATTACCCATAGATTCTTAAAACAATTGACGATTTATCTTGAAGATTGTATCTCAATATAAAAAGGACAAGAAAATCGATTTGTTTATTAAAATTCCTTTTTGAAAAAGACTTTCTGAAAATAACTGTATTTGATTAAGAGGGGATTTGATTCAATTATCATTTTGTTCGAATCGATATAAAAACCTCAAACGATGTCAGAGACAAACTATACCATGTAAATTTTGGGTCAAATTGACATATTGACTGTCCAGTTCCATAACTCGTAAATTAACCGTTAGTTAGTTATTTGTCTGTTATAATCAACACCACTCTATGAATTCCACAGACAAATAACCGTTAGTTACTTGTCTGTGGAATTCATAGAGTGGAGTTGATTATATACCTACAAAATCGATTAAATCAAATTTTTCGAAAATTTCGACTTGTTGAGTTGTAGAACTGGACAGACGAATCATATGTACTGTGAACATAAAATTGTACTTCTCATTGTGCCCTTTCTGATGGCATATTCACCAGTGATGAAAACGTAATATATTTTGAGATATCAATGAAAAAATATTAATTATTTTTAAAAAGCAAACATCACTAATTCAACTTCCTATTATTTACATTACAAATAAAATATATAACAGAGAAAAAAAATAGATGACCAATTATTTTTATAGTAATTTTGTGTACGAAAAGTAGATAAAATACGTTGAAAATTTTTTGATCGGTAGGTAATACTATAAACACGTTTCTTGACATAGCTCAGTTTTCCTTTAACATATAGAATAAAGTATTTGTTGGTCTTGTTTGTTAATTCGTCTTTTGTCTACATTTAAAGAAACAAAACAAATACGAAGACATAGTAATCCATGTTGTCGATGGCCAAATTCCATTTGACAAATTAACTTTGTTGAGTTGTATCATAAGAACAAAGTGAAGAGAAGTATATAGTCCCTTATACTTACATTTAAGTATATATTATTTTGTAAGTTGAGTTTTAAAATAATATTGATGTACTATACTACGCCATCACGACAAACCTCCCAAGTGAGATAACCAGCTCTTCTTAATAATAAGACATTCAGTATGAGTGGCATGCCTCATAGCTGAATTGTAGATGTTCATTGTATTATAATTTACACTTTGACATGGTGCTAAAGGGACCCTTTACATCCTTTTATTACTCAAGAAAAATAATTTATGTGTCTATTTTTATTTATTATTGTGCCTTGACTTTTCAATTATTTTTTTGTATGTTGTGTTTATTATATATATATGCTCTTTCTATTGTATTGATGTTTTCCCTTTCTATTATACTATTGTATTGTTGTAATGTTGATGAACCCAAGTGTCCTGTAAAGGACCTACGGGAGATGTTGAAGAATAAAGAATAATAAATAACAGTAAAGTTTCAAGAACACCTGCTTCTTACAGGACCCGGACCCAGGCAAGACCATCGTCTCTCTTGTATCCGGGAGATTAGAGATCTTTGCCGTGTTCGTCGGCACATCATTCTTTCTGTTCTTCCATCCCCAAGGGTTCCAACGACCCGGGCGTCCCTCTTTCATAATACACCGTTCCTATAATAACAACATCAGAGCGTTGGGAATGTCGTGAGACGAGGTGACGCAATTGGCGCAGAGTCGCTATGAATGAAGGAGGCTGATTTCTGCATTGTGTTACTGAGAGGAGCGTTGAAGGCGATGATTGATACTGGATTCCCATTTGTAGGAAATACCGTGACGATGTAGATAAATCGAACGTGGAGATATAGAGATGTTCAAGGTTCTAATTAACTAATTAAATTAACTAAACCAAACTAACTGAGATTAACTAAAATCGGTCTATGAGTTTAAACAGGTATGACAAAAATAAGTTGTGATTATTTTAAAAATGTCGCCAAAGAAAATATAGCGGAGACTTAGGACGGACTATGCATTGTTGTGGATTAGGTAATCTAATCACAACGGAATGATGACGAGACATTAAAAGAGAGGGTGGGACGAACGGAGGTTTGGATAAGAAGGGTTTTGTCTAAGCTTTAAGTAAGTACTATTATATACCTACGATGCATTGAACAATGCTGATGTTTAGGGTGAACGTTATATTCTGTTGGCTGTATGTATGTAGGCTAGAGTTAAAATAACAAATCACTGTTACATAGTTATAAAATGTGGAACTACACTTGATACTTTAGTAGGAATCATAATAATTAAAAAAAAGTATTAAAAAATATAATTTTTCGAATGTTTCGTGATTAACATTGTGGACTTCCATATTTATTTAGTGGAAAATACAAAGTTTCTTTTAATTTAAATTAATGATAAAAAATATACCTATATGTGGAGACGGTAATATATCTTTATTATTCCAGCATCTTCAACAACTGAGATAAACAAGGAACTTGCCACGTATAGCAAACTCACGTATCTTCCTCTCTGAACCATATAAAAACATTCCATTGAAGATTGTGGTGTGTGTTAACACATGGAGATGACCGTGGGATCCACCTTAAGAATATCTATGCGATTAATTCACATTTTATTTATTGTCTGTGGTTGTATTTTGTGACATTGCATAATCGATTGTAATCAATTCAATATCACTCTCTGTCATTACTTGTGTGTGAATAAAGTACGTTCTATCTTAGATTCCGACGCATCTTTTAATCAAATCCCGAATGGAGGTTAAAAAGGTTGCAATTGACAGTGTGCTTTATCACTGAATTAAAGTTGTCAAATATTGTTAAAGTTTTAATTTTTTCAGTTTCTTTTTGAAGGAACCTTCCAAACTTAGAGAAAGAATGAAAGACTTATTCAAATATGGAAATTTTAAAAGTCTAGAAGACAGATAAACTGGAAGTCTGACGACATTTGAGATATCTAGAAATCGAATCTTTGAGCGTAAACAAGTTTTCTAGTATCTAGGTTAATTTTGTTATGGAAAAGTCTCGTCTGTTATTTTAAACAGCTACTTTTAATTTGTAGTTACCATTAATTTATTATAAAACATCCAGAGACAGCATTATTGTGGCTTAAGTGTTCTTCACTTGTCAAGAACGGCCTTCATTAGGCTGATTATCGCACACGAATCGTCATTATCTATGCTATATCTATATACTATGTATTCTAGGGACGTGAAGGGTGGAGAGGTGCGTATACATATACACGGGGTGGATTGTTTTATTTATAAGCTTAAGGACAAAACCTTTTTGTGTCGTACAAGATACATAAAAAAATAACAGAATTATTTATCCAATAAGATCTCAGAACGTCTAAGAAAGAGAGACAGAGTAATTTTGATAAGTGATCAATAATAAGACCTACTACTTGTTATCGGCTTATGGTATTAAACAGACTCTTTTGTACGGCTTTACTTATATATTCAGAATACCTATTGCTCTGTCTTGGATTAATAAAATATAAGTGTTGTTTTCTTCTATCTTAGAAAATATCTATAGAGACCTTTTCCGAAGCAAATTGGAGTCCTCGACTCTTGAGATATCCGAGTGTGTAGAGGTTCTTTATCGTGCCTTATACACGAGGTTAATCACGTCAACATCAAGAGACCTTAAAAATCTACTGTTGAAAAGCAAATCAATACAATTATGGAATTCTTTTTCCAATGTACTAATTTAAAAATCAGTAAAAATTTATGTAAAGCAGATATTGTGTACATTACTCTACTATTAAATAAATTATTATTTAAAAGGTATATTGTATGACTGAATTATAAAAATAATGTTAAAGTTTGTGAATATTAATGCTACGAAGAGAACATGTATATTTTATTAGAAAAGCCTTCGAAGTTTATGAATTTCAAAATGATAATTGCTAGTGTAACTGTTCGGGTTTTAATTTTTTTTATGATAATTGATATTTTTGAAACTATTCAATTCAACTAGCCTGAAACAAAACCCAGTTATTATTATGTGAATTTCCAACGGCAGAAATATAAAAATTTAGCTTTTTTTTTTAGAAAGGGCTTATTTTCAAAATTAGTCAGCAACAGGTAACAGTGTGTTTTCTTATTTTTTACCTCTGTACCTATAAAGATTTTAGATTTCTCTAGAATACAACGAAATAAGAATAAAAAAATACATACCGGTATTCATACATAGTAATGAGTTCACGCTTGTCTGCCTGGCAATCAAATGGGTAATTCGTATGGAAATCAGAAGTAATATTTAAACAAAAACTCTTAAGGCACGAGGAAAACATTTTTCACACAAAACATATAAAACTATGCCTATAGTCTATAAAGCTTTGAATAATATGCTACCTCAGTCATTTTCTGAGCTCTGTGTTTTCAAAACACCTGCAAGTAGACTCCTATACTAAGCAAATACATCCAGTAATATGCTGAACGAGATCATTAGAACAAACAAACCTTGTTTCCACGACAGGGCCTTTGGTGTCGCAGTACCCGTCATCTGGAGTCGACTCCACAAGGACCTTCGTAAAAACAAATCAAAAACAACTTCCAGGAGCAAATTGAAGGCATCACTCTTCTAACATAGTCTCCCGCGCCCTTGAGATGGATGCTCAATTAAACGATACTAAACAAATCATCTGACATACAAACTTATGTACCTATACACAAAACAAAAAAATAATATCCTTCTTCTTCTCAGCCCACTGCCGTCAATTCCTAGACGAAGGCCACCTCCATTTCCTTCTGCTCCGTCTGCATCCAGTTGACCCCAGCATGTCGAGTGATATCATCTCTCCGATTGATTACAAATTAATATTAAGTATGTAATAATAATAATAATCTTAACAATTTATTTAGCGCCGTTTTGTGGTACAAACCACCGCAAAAGCGCATTTTCAGTTTTTTTGAGTACCTACCTACATAAAAAACAGGAAAAGCTCTTCTGCAAGTTTAAAAGAGAAAATATTAGAATAGGTAATTAATGATTTTAGAAAACTATGTAGATAATGATTAATATATATATATTTTTAAAGATATATTATCTGGGTTTTGTTATAAACACAAATACAACCTCATACACCTTTCACAGTAAGCTACTTAAAGCTTGTGTCGTGAAACGGGAGTAGAGGGTTACTCCCGGGAATTCCCGGGAAAACCCTCTAATTTTTATTTCCCGTTTCCCGGGAAAAAACGAATCCTTTCCCGGGAAAAAATACAAATTATTAGTCATGCAGATTGCCATACCGATACCGAAATCTTTGTTTAGTTAACTGTAATAGTCGTGATAAACTTGTAGAAGCTGACGAATATTTTGATATGAAAATATGAAAAATAATATTAATTACCAATATAAGTGTTATACTTTAAAAAAAAACTTAATTATAGCTTCAATGTATTCGTTTGAAAGAAGCATAATTATTCTAAATATAATTCGAAATCGGAGGTGTGTTTGGCCGACAATATATAAGAATCCTACAATTTTTCATGTTTTTTTTACATATTTCGAAAAGTTAGATAGTTCTTAAAAATATTAGTGCAGCCAACTGTCATTTTTTTTGTTTTATTCATGGATATTAACCGATATAAAAAATCTTTTTTTGTCGAAATTTCTCATTTTTTAAAGTCAAAAATCTTTAAAAAGCTTTGCCAAAATCCATAACATTTTTTTGCTTGATAGGATGATCAAAAATTAAAAGTTTATATATTTTGTAAACAATTTTTATTTTGATATAACATAGAGTACCTAAATAAATCTCGTCAGTCAGCTATTTAGTTTTTTTTAAGCAAATTACTTATATTGGTAACAAAAATTTGATTTTTTTTTATCAAATCAAAATGTTTGCAAGGGTGAACAAGTTATGAGAGTTTTTATACCAAATTTGTTGAAAAAAGAGGCCGAGACTCTACCTCCAGGCTACTGACGAACTCTGTAAGTTGAAATTTATAATGTAAGTTGAAGTATATGATCGGCGAAAGTTATTTATTTTTAATTGTTGAAGGGTGTCTGTGTTCACACTGTGAAAATTCATATTTAAAACGTTAGAGTTTAAATAAACATAGTGAAAATATAACAGTGTTTTGATTATTTATAAATTATTATTTATTTTTCATATTCCTGCCTTTAACGTGACACTCTGAAACTTTCTGAATACAGTTATAGATCTATTCTTTCCCGTAACTTTTTTCTAGCAATATAGCAAGTCATTATTTAAGATTTTAATTTACAAAGTTTAGTGTACTAGTGAAGTCAGTTGTACTCACAGTTGGTGTACTATTTTCAGTTTAATTTACCTTAGAGTTGGAGGGCCTTTTCTCCTTCAATCTTCTCCCAACATCCATTATTCATGATCCTTCTCGGGTATGTTGATGCTCCACCGTATTTCTACTTTAAACCACCTTCATTTCTACTCTTTCTTATTCACGTCTCGCCTTTCAAGAAGTTTTCGGAATCAAAACAATGCGAGACATCTTTGAAATTAATATCCGCTTATTTAGTTTATTTTTTTAATATCAACCAGCCAGAAATCATTTTTCGGAATTTTAAAAGTAACGTCACAAAAATATGTTCACGAATAAAAGAAAAATCTGTCTTATTTTTACGTCATTTCGCACAAAAGTGGTTGATTAGCGATTATAAGAGTACGTTCATTGTTCTTATGGACCTCCAAATTTTGCAGCCACCGGATTATGTTTTCCATAGCAGTGTGTAAGTTCTGAAGTTCTCTTTGGAATGTGTGTGTGGGTAGTTGGTTCCAGATGACGGGCCCTGCGACACCAAAAGCCCTGTCATAGAAGCACGACTTGTTTGCTCTATTGATCTCGTCCAGCATATTGGTGGATGTTTTAGTTGAACGTAGGGGTCTACTTTCAGGTGTTTTGAGAAAACAGAGGTCAGAAAGTGACTTCGGCACTCTTTCACCTACTTTTCCAGCAAAGGTGTGATGTGATAGCCCTTATTCTTGCGAAAAATATGCCTTGCAGTACTATTGAACGCTATTTGTTCAATATTGAAAAAATAACATCACGCCATCAGCAACAAGTATTTTAACCACTAGACCAACTGTATCTAATAAACATGAATATCGTCCTCTCCATGCCACTAAGAAATAAACCCTTGAAGATTGATTGCAGGATACCTCATCGCTGGATTGAAGATGGATAATGACTAATAGCATTGCTTTTACGAGATATTTTACGAATACTTGCTTTTATACCGAGGATTAAATGGCAAGATCATTTAAATCAAATCCTACAGGACGATCACGTGTTGAGCACATTGAACAGGAGAGCATGCATGAGGAATTGTATGACAGTGACGGAAGCGAAAGATGTATGCAAGGATAGAAGGAAGTGGCGCTCGATCCTTTCTGCCTACCCCGCGAGGGAAGCGGCGTGATGGTATGTATGTATGTACTTGCTTTTTATTTGCATTGAAAATTTACAGAATAGAGTAGTAGATCTTTTTTTGTGAAGGATTACACGAAACAAAAATAAATGGATATTTTTTATACACAAAAGAACCATCATCACTTTAAAAATGTATTTCAAAATGGCAAACTCTTGTTGCTGGAATATGACAGAGAGATACCAATAAAAAATGGGTAGGTATAATATTAGAGTTACAAATAAACGGATAGTAGTTTGACTGAATACCGAATAACAGATAATCTAAATAGAACATCAACTACTGTTACAACTATTGATATGAGATGTTTAGATTAGTGCAAGGTATTTTGTTTGGAGTATGGAGATATGTTTTATAATTAGTGAGTAAGTGTAAGCAATTAGAATATATAAGTGTAAGTAATTTTTATAAAAGATATATCTGGGTTTTTGTAATACAAATTTATACACCTTTCACAGTAAGTTCAAAGCTTGTGTCGTGAGAGAGGAGTTTGCCGGTATCTAGGATCGAACCACGAACCCCATGTGCACGAGGCCGAGACTCTACCTCCAGGCTACCGACGACGAACTTTAAAATGATTCATTGATTTATTTCCCAATTTCACATACTTCACATTTACGTGCAGTAGGTACTTATATAGCCAACATCTTAAGAATCCCGTGTACCTACTACATATTCATATCACAACTTCATATCTTAGAATATTCTTGACAGGATTAGACTTTTGTTGCAGTAAACAGCTCAATTATTGTATCATTTTAAAATTATTTTTGACTTGTGGTTTTAAAATGCTTGTGTACGATTGTATTATGTTTTTGTCTGTCATGTTTATTATTTGATCATGTGAAAGGCTCAAGCCGTAGGTATATAATGTAAAATCAAAAATACGAAATTTAGTTTAGTTTATTATGTAAGCAATGTCATATTTTTTCTATGTTGCTATCACGATAATTTATTTACAGTGCATTGGCTTTAATAAATAAAATAATCCATATTAATAAATATAAGTTGTAAAAAATAAGGCGTTTTTACAATTAAAAAACCTTTTCAATAATAACTGCTAAATTAGCATGGACATGTAGGTATGTAGATGTCTTTAATCATATTTAATTTAAAAATAAAAGAATCACGATTAAATTAACAAAATCTAACTTTAATAATAGTATGAATAAACGGAGTTACAAGTTTTTCGTTACTATGAAATCTAGTATATTATGTGTCATGTCACAGTTAAATTCACAAAAGTAACCGAATATTTGTTACATCTATAGTGACAGTAATGTATCAACTTTGTACTTTGAAGCGAGCGAATCATTCGCTTAGTAATAATATAGGTAAAGTACAGAAACCTTTGATTCGAGTGATTCTCATTTGCGTTCGAAATGCTGCTGAAGGTGTTTTTATGAGAATAATATCAAAACATATTATTATTTATTCATTTGTTGTTTGGTACAAACTAATTTACATGACAAAGAGTCGGTATGGAGTGATGAAAGAGACGAAGCGAAGGATGGAATCAAAAAAGGGTGTCAGTATCATAGCGGCACCCAAACTCATTACAAATTAGGTGGTATTACTTATATTATTGTTTGTATTTTGTTTTTGCATCAGTTATCCCTCCCGTATTATTCAAGAAAAAATCGAACGAACGGTATTCATTTCGAACATTTCTTTATCGTTAGTTAATATAGCAAGTATAGAGTTGATTAAAGCCTGATATTTCAGTGTATTCTTAGGAGTGATCCTCAGTAACACCTGTTAATTTACATAGTTCAACACTTTTAACATTATTAACATATTGGATTGATTTGAATCAATTTTTTTTACTCAATTTCTGTTTGAATTTTCGAGTATTCTGTAAAAAGCATGTATTCATAAAATAGCTCGTATATGAAATTAAGCACTTTAAATTTAGTGATGAGGTGTGCCACCCGTACAGAACATCTTGTATTTTGTTGACACAGAGAGGAAAGACTGTTTTTATTACGTACAGTTTAGGACTGACTGTCCTACTTGTGGGAGATAACGTGATGGTATAGCTAGAGAAATTTCACTTAATATGGCGTAAAGTAAACGAATAAAAATCAAATTGGGCCAACGTATCACAAAATGCTTTAAACTTGAATGATAAATAATATTGTACAAGGTGAAGACAGATCCAAGTGAATGTAAAGACGTTAATTGAGATATTTGTAAAGTAGAGTGATCTATTATTGAGCCAAGAGCAGATATTTATTACTGAAAGCTTTTCAAATAATACAAGGGAAGAAAGTAAAGACCGGGGTGATTCCCGACGTGGATCTTACATTCTTATTCAACTCTCTCTATGGCGATCACTTTTGCAAAGGTCTTCTTGTTCTCCGCCAGCCGGAAGAGTTTCTCCACATGACTCACTAATTTTTTACATTATTCATAACCATGAGGTTTGCTGGCAACCAGATTCATGGCATCCTGCAATCCAATTTATTCTCATGTAGAATATGACCCAGATAAGAAATTTTCATCTCTTTAATCTACTCTTAGGATAATCAAAATTAATTGTGGCTTTTACTTAGTTGAGAACTTGAGAATCTATTTAATCATTAAACCATTCAATTTGGTTAAATATTTGGCTAAACAACTTATTTTTAGGAACATCAATTTGATGCTTTTAATATTTATAAGATATCTAAGATTCTAGACAGCGTTGGGAGTAACCCTCCTGATATTTATTTCACTAAGAAGTGATAGAGCTTAGACTATCTACTGTTCTTACAACACCATCCAAGGAACAAACGCTTTATTATTCTGATTGGATTAACTAACTCCGCGGAATCGTTTTAAATTACTTACATATCTCGTGAGTACTTGTATAACGTAGATACCTTTTATTTTAACCTTCCGCATTTCTGTATCCCTAGTATAAATTTTAACGAAAATTAATTTTGCAGATACCTAGTGAAGTATTTATTTACTATTTGCATTTCTTTACCCCTAATACAAGTTTACCAATAATAGTAAAATATTATTTCATACTCTTTACCTTCTGCGTTTCTGCACTCCTAATACAAAATTTAACTCAACCATAGAAAAATTACAATTTTTTTATTGAAAAGTAACAGGCATTGGTACCTACTCCAATTTTTTTTTCTTCTGTACTCCTAATACGAATAAAAAAAACAATATAGGTATCTCCTAATCTTCAGATATCTCTATCATTTTCCTGATTCAGTTCTACAGCTTTCTCCCGTCAGTGAACATTCGATTCTTAGATAGCAATTTGTTTGAAATGTATTAAACACATGTACTTATGCACTCCTAATACTTTTACTTATGCACTCCTAATACAAATTTGAACAAAAAAGAATAAATAAGAATCTAAGTAATTTTTTGCAACAATGTCTCTCGGAAACTTTCAACTTTGACATCGGATACATATCCTTCCCCTGATTGTTATGTTAGGTGGTACTATATTACCTATATTAGTGGTACCTACTATATTATTCACTGATGTGAATAATATAATGTGTTTTTTATCCAGTATCACACCACATTTATTTAATTCTAATATATAAAAGGAAGTCGTGTGTGTTACAACACTTATAACTCAAGAATGGCTGTACCGATTTGAATGATCTCTGATTTGTTGGATTCTTGTCCGCCCGGAATAAACTATAGGCTATTAAAACATCTTACAAATTCACGGGAAGAAAAAATATGAAGAAAATTATTTACGCCATACATTTTTAATTTCAAAAATAAAAACAATATGCAGAGTTATGGCGCTATTAGCGCCCCCACGTCGCCTGTTGCATTGTGCTAAAATAATCCGTAGGTTCTGCTATATTAAGAACCAAATTACTATAACTAATATGAACGAAATGTGTACTAATATTTGTTTACTATAATTCGGTAGTTACATGGCAATAGGTTGTATCTCACTAAAACATAATTTTACAGGAGAGCAAAAACAAAGTTTGCAAAAGAGATATTTCAGCCAAATTTCGAGCATTATACCTATATCAAAATGAAGGTAATTATTATTTCTACAAGATAGATGTAACATTCTCTTAATAATTTCTTCTACAAGATGTATGTAACATTCACTAAATAATTTCTTGCAGTTTAAAAATATTTGAGTTTTTTTGCCATGTTGATGAAAACAATCTTTCTACATGTCAATAAGTTACGTCTTTTCTCTCTTTATTCTGACTATAAAGAGACATATCGTTTTGCCACATCAAATATTACACTATTTTGAGCATTTTATGGAACAAACTTGAAAACGCAAAAAATGCGAGATACAACCTATTGCCATGTAACTACCGAATTATTCGACTAATATTATTTATGTACCGATAGATCTTCTGTCACATAAATGTGGACGTGCACGGTTATATTTGAAATTGTATTTTATTTTTGCAGATGGAAAATTATTATTGAATCAAAAATTGTGCTATTAAAGATGAAAATAAGAATGTGTTCATGTAGGTAGTTCTGATGCAAGATTGTGTAGTGAAATTTGCAGACAGAGAAGAAAAATTACGAAGAAAATTATTTACGCCATACATTTTTAATTTCAATAAAAAATGCAATATGGAGAATTATACAAATACAACAATGAAGTTTTTTTTTATAGATTGGCCTATTTATATGATCATTTTTCTATACATTCTCAAATAAGAATCGTTATCCATACAATTTAACATCTGTAGTTCTGATATTTCAATTTTTAAAAAAATCATGGAAAGAATTTTTATAAATTTTAAATGAATAGGTAAAATCTACCTGAAAAAAAAATTAGTACCTACATAATTATATAACGTACTGCAGATAATTTATAAACAAATTTGCCGGCAAAAAAAATCCACTTCGAAAATTAATTTCCCAAAATTCCGTACATATTACTCGACAATGGGTGGGGCCGCTCAAGTTTCATAGTTGCGATTTTTTTTTCCTATACTTAAAAGAATTTTCCAAAAATTTGGTGACTTAAAAATAATTCACCATATGGCAACAATTGCCTCAAGTTTCGAAAATATTACTTTTTCTATGGAAAAAAGTACTCGACAACGGGTGGGGCCGCTAAACTGCGAAAGTTCCAAATGAATTATATTTTTTTACACTATACCTTCGATGACACACTTTGACAATTACGGGAGTTTGTAAAGAGATTAATAATATTAATCATTCATAAAGTCTGTGGGAGAGGGCAGAAGATAGGGCAGGTGTCGAACATGTGTCGAAAGGCTTGGTTTGGAGTGGCCAGAGGTCCTGGAAGCAGCGGTGGACAGTTATCTCTGGAGGAGATACTTAGGGGCAATGGGCCCCCGACCGAACTAGGACAAGGGGAAGAAGATGTATGTATGAAATCGTTCATTGATTCTTAGGCGGTACGAAGTTCGCCGGGCCAGCTAGTAATTTATAAATAATAAAAACACTTATATTTTCACAGTGTTTTAATTATTTATAAATTATTGAAAATGGATTTTCACAGTGTGAACACAAACACCACCCTTCAACACATTTATTTACATTATATTATATTCTATGCAGTCTTGTATTTCCACTTTGATAGATTATGAAGCAAAGTGAAATTAGAAATACTAACATTGCAATGGAACGACCTCATTGAATCATGTAGATTGGTGCACACTTACCAGGCAGACGGTCCAGCATCGGATAATTTAACATAGCGAAAGATGGAGAAGGGCTGTGTTCAGGAGTGGGTTGAGAAAAAGAAGAATTACTCAGATGCATGCATTCTTAAAATACGAAAAAATTATTTCGTTTTACAATTAATGTGCAAAACACATCACCGTTAATTAACATTTTTCATGAATAATATCAAGTCTCTGAGAATGATATTGTGCGAATGTTTTTTCACTCATATGTACAATCCAGCAAAAAAATGCTATTCCATGTATTATATTCGGTTAACTCAAATGATATTCATAAACAGAGATGAGTTTTATTTCGAATCTGGCTTAAATAATCCCGGCGGTTAATTGTTCTTGCTGTTTGCTGACCATAAAAAAGATTGAAAAAGAAATAATAATAAAAGTGTTTCAGACAACTAATTTTGCACCGTTTTTTGAAAATCACCACAAGAGCGCGCAAAAACTTTTAAATCACTATTTTCAAAAACTGTTAAACTAGTTAAGGGTTATTTAGAATTTTCTTTTTACCAAAATGTCAAACACCTCGATTATGAGAAATATTATTGTCAAAAATTTTATTCACTGATAAACATTGTTTTAAAATTTGTACTTGAGCCATCACTCACATTCCATAAGTAAAGACCAAGCTGACTAGCTGCATGCAATAAACATACAAAGCTGTACTATCAGTGTCAAGAAAAATTTAGAGATTCAGAATGGGTTGAAAATACTTGAAACCAAAAATATTTTTGGTGTTATTTTATTAAAAAAATTCGGTGTACATATTGAGTGAATGGACCATAACTTTTTTTTTTATCAGTAAGGCTTCGGTTAAATTTGGAAAAAAATCTATTTCCAAGCTACCTATGGTTAGTTATCCAGGGTTAAATTTACATTTTTCCTGAGTACGGGTGTATGAGTGTATAGTGTATGAAGAGAATGTGTATATAAGAATAACATCAAACATATTTTTATTGTAATATGAGTATTATGAAAATGTGCGCTCGTATTTTTACATACCAGCTAATGTTGAAAGTATTTTTAATCACACGCTCTTCATGTAGAGATGGGCAAAGTGACTCGGTGAAGTAAATTAATGTGTACGATTCTTTCGCTTAATAGATCCAGTTCAGTGGCTCACAAAAACAGAATGATTAAAAAGATCTTTTAGTTATTTACATACTACTGTATATGTATGTATGCATGATGTGCCATTCTAGTAAGTAAACCCTGAGCCTTTTTCTGATTTTTTTTCTTTGCGTTTGGGTAAAATAAAAGCTCTACTTTTGAATCAACATCCAGGGGAAAGGGTGAAAAAATCATTAATGTTTATGCATTCGGTGATAAAGTACTGTTATTAATCTGATGAACAGATTATCTTACTTACTTTTCAAGTGGCTTGGTGTGTAGGATCGTAATCTTCACCCGTGTGGGCTGCGTTTAATCCTACATATAAAGTCTTGCCAGCCAGTTCACCTCCTCCAGTCTTGCCTCATGGGTGTTTTGTAGGTCCCCGCTGAATGTTTTGAGATGACAGTCCTGCACTACATATGTGTCTCACTGTATGCACATCTTCACATTTACAATCAGGGGTTCCTAAGAATACCGGATCAGTATACCAGATATTATGTCCGTGACTTAAATTGTCTATGCGGCAATTCTGTTCCTGATCAAGCATGTTCTTGAATACATTAAAAAGATACAGATCACTGATAGGATTCTTGAAAATAATTGCTCATGCCTAAATATGTGCTCTACCCTTAATTAAGATTTTAAAATGAAAATTCGTCTCCCGTATGTCACACTGTGATTAACGTTGTAGTGTATATATCATAATAAAGTCAAAGTTCGCAAAAGGTCCTGGTTATACTATAATAAAACAAATGTTGCTGAAAAAAAAGTAGGTTTGTGACAAAAAATGGTTCGTGCATGAAAATTTATTCGTATTCTTACTTTGTGATATTATAATGAAACGAAAAACTTTGACATACAATTTGATTTCTTTTCAGTGGATTTCTTGGTAATGTATAGCTTTTCCGCTCTTTTCTGTAAGTTTTGAGTGTTCTGTAAAAGTGTTGAAATAGCCTTATTTGTCGGATATTTCAGGAGTCCAAGGACTCCTATTTATCCGTTTAGGTGACAATTTATTTGTATTTCAACTATCTCTAGTCTAGTACCACTATGCCAGTGTTGGCACCTCCGACCCTACCACGTCAGTGGGTGGGGAACCTGGTTGACGTAGCAGATCCAGAAGCGTTTGTGGCATTTAAAAACATTTCCCCAACCCAGATGGGTCGAGGAGTGTCAACAGTCATACCCAGAATCATTTCCTCTCTTGCATCTATCATCAAAGGACATTCCCAAAGGATATGTTCCGCATATTGAGCTCCTGTCCCACATGTGAACCATGGATTATCGGTGAATGCTAATTCAAAAAGTTTACTTCTTAAATGGCCATGTCTAGTGATACGTTTTCAGAAAAATGATCAAGGGACAAGAAGCTCATTCTCAGTCTTTCACGGACATATGGAAAGAACTTGTAGACAAGTCTACCCGTTCCTCCAGTGGTCCATCTGTCTTGCCAAACACTCATTGTCCTCTCACAAATCTTGCCGATTGCCCTAGATATATCCCTTATCCCGGTTTCTGCTTCAACAGGTATACCAAGATGTTCCACACGTCTTCCAGCCCTGACACCCCGTCGAGCTACACGAGTGTCCTGTTAAAGTAAAACATTGAACATCATCAAAATCAGCGATGACTAATGCCACCAACTATATTATGACTGATATATAAATTACTTTCAATTTCACCACTGACTACCCCTGGGCAATGCCATGATCTTCTCTATTCTTTACGTGACCCGACAAGACACGTAGAGAAGAATAAGAAGTCTAGTAATAAGAGAAAGACGAGGGTTCTGGCTGAGTTAAGTTTTATTGGGAATGTCTAATAATAGTTGACCAAAACGATAACTGCTGTTTTGTCCACAAAGATTGTGACGGCCTTGACGTACCTCTTTCACAATACACCGGTTGTATGACCACAACAACAGAACGCTAGAATTGTCGTGGGAAGATGTGTTTCAATTGGCGCGTATACGCTCTGAATGGGAGAGCGTTGTAGAGTGAGTGAGAGTTGTGCAAATTTACTGGAAAATTAGTTATTAAAACATGGTTATAAAATAATAACAAGTGTAAAGGTTTAGTTTGAATGACATTATTAATTTATAGGTAGGTACCTCCTTACAATAAAATCAACCAACAAGAAGGAGTTACAGTACTACTACATAGTAGTAGTAGAGTTTATTCAAATCTTTCCACATCAGAGAATCTCTTTGTTCCTCCATAACCTCGACTTATTTTCCGCTTTCTGTATTATACTCCTTTACTAGGTGTTCTTCCTTTTAACTCCTTTCAGTCCGCAAGATTCAACTGTAGATTAAGAAGTCTTTATTTCCTTTTTTCCGCGAAGATAAGTGGTTCTTGTACAAAAATATATTATAACTTTTCTAATGAAGAACAACTCACTTACTTACTTTAATCAGCTAAGAAAATTTAGAACAAAAGCAGAGTTCCTGTCCGGATAATTTTATCAGATTTGTACTTTGAAAGAAATACAATTTTATACTTTAATCTTATCTTTTGTAGTCTACAGTTATTTTATCTTTATATCAATGGAAAGTATATTATAAGTAATATCAGTTAAATAATCAACTTATATTTTATATTCTGTGTCTATCTTAAACATTTCTATCTTTACCAGAGTTGAACAAGTTCAAGAGGTTAAAAAATGTTGTATAATGTAGAATATAGGTAATATTATTTATTTTAATTTTTTTATCGCTTTTGTTCTTTCGTCCACATGGCTCCGACTTCACGATCGACCTCTGGATGGAGGAGACTGGTTTTTGCCTGGTTCTGCTTCCAGAAAGTGTACTGAAAAGAAAATGAAATGAAAAAGTTTTTATTTCCCTCCATACAATACATCAACATTAGACAAGAACAATGTATGATCACAGTATCATATATTTTCATGGAAATCATGTATTGTCTTATCACTATATCTTTTTATCACACCTTATTATGGAATCCCAATAACGGTCCCAGACAAGCGAGCCAGGAGCAACCCCCACATGGACCAAACAATGGATAGATTATGGTTGTCTTTGTAAAAGAAAGGTTCCACATCGGGCTGCCACCGGGCCCGTGCGACCGTGTATGTCACCAATTGATTCACGCAAGACAGGGAAATTACATCGTCCCACTAGATTGCTCTGTTCCGGGACAGTGAAATAAATGAACAAATTAATATACTGTGGAGTCCCCTGTAAAAAATAAATCTCGCACTGATTTCTGTAAGTTTTTGAGTGTCCTGTGAAAGGTGGGTTTTCGAAAAATCTCACATACAAAACAATCAACATCTGCGGACTACGACTCGGTGATGAGGTTTGCCACCCATACTGAATCTCTTATTTTATTTGGCACGGGAGGACAATCTGCATGTCCATTACGTGCACTAAGTCCGCTGGTTACACAATTTGTGAAATATCTTTTGATGACAAAGTAGTAGATGAATGAAGTTATTTAAGCATTTTTTCCATTGCACTCAAAACTTATTTTGGAAATAAAAAAGTGGGTTCACTGTATCAGTGTTTAGATAGTAGAATTATATAATGAAATTGAAAACAAATATTTTCTTCTACTTTATTGATTTTAATTGAAGGAGACGTCTTTTGTATTTCAAGGACACTGTCAATATCCTTGAGAAACTGACAATGCCCTTGAAAGACGAAAGACGACTTTCTCTATAAAAATCAATACTATAGTCAATATAGGAGAGACGTCTTTTGTATTTCAAGGACATTGTCACGCATTGTCTACGCTCAGCTAAGACATCCACCAACATGCTGGACGAAAACAACAGAGCAAACAAGTCCTGCTTCTATGATAGGGCTTTTGGCGTCGCAGGACCCGTCATTTGGAACCGACTCCCCGAGGACCTCCGTAAAAACCAGCCGATTACAAACGTTCAGGAGCAAGCTGAAGACTTCGCTCTTCCAACATAGTTTCCCGCGCCCTTGAGATGGATACTCCATTAAACGGCGCCGAATAAATCATCCAATGTAATAATAATAATAATTGTCAATCTTCTTGAAAGTTTGACAATTCATTTGAAAGACGAAATACGCCTCTCTCAATAATAATCAATATAGTTGAAGAAAACATTTGTTTTTAATTTTTTTTTTCATTTACTTCGTGAAACCATTTGGAAAATATTATTTGATATAAAATTCAATAGACGATTTTATTAAAATAACGTTTAATCAGCACGAATCATGATACGTATTATATTTAACGACAATTCTATGACAATTGTACTTTATTTTTATGGAACAAAAGGGAGTGTTTCAACAAAACACTCTACATCTAGAAATTGCAATGTTCACAAATTGTTTCAGCAGTTTTACAACTAACACAGAAATCAAGTTGTCCGTAAAAGAACATAATGCGGCAATAAAATATGTAGTAAATGTTATAATTATCTTATGAAAATCATTTTCACCAAGATACATGTAAAATTTGATAATATCCTCTATTTACAATGTACAGATAAGAATAGGAAGTAGAAAAATATCATATTCCTTATATGGAAATAAAGAAAGTTCGAGTTCGTCGGTAGCCTGGAGGTAGAGTCTCGGCCTTATGAACATGAGGTTCGATCCCAGGTGCCGGCAAACTCCCCTTTCACGACACAAACTTTTTAGCTTACTGTGAAAGGTGTATAAGGTTGTATTTGGGTTTATAAAAAAACCCAGATATATCTTTTTAAAAAAAAAATTATATTATTATAATCACTGTTCATTTAATTATATAGGTCGCAGGACAAAGTCATTGTCATACTAAAACCAATTTATTGTGTTTTCTTCTATACATAATCAATCTGTTTTGATAATATATTTGGCTTTTACTTACTTACTTTTTGGGTCTGGACTTTAGATTTTGCCACTCCAGTATTCAGCGACGTATATCGCTTTGTCATTCGCCATCAATAGGTCACTTTCATTACATGTATTCTGCATCAGCGGGCATTGCAATAAATGAGAATCACTCTGCACCTCCCCGCAGTCGCAGCTAGTGTCCTCCTCATCCAAAAAGCCCCACCTCCGATGGTTACTTTTGCACCTAGTCACCCCAACCCTTAGCCTGTTCAGTGTCTTCCACGTGGGGTACCTCAGACTATGCACGGTGTTAGCGCTTTTAGATGGCATCATCCATGGATTGTCGCCAAGTTCCTGCCTCCACAATTCCTCTTTACGCTTTTCTGACGAGGTGGTAAGGTCATTTGTAACTTTAAGAAAGCTTTTTCTCGATCCTAGTCTTGGAGGTACCATCCGGTGATCGTGAATGGGATGTCTAGGGTCGTGGATCTGCTTGTGTCTTTCTGTGTGTGCTGCCATTTTTTTGGCGTTTTATTTATTATCATTTAGGGCATCTTAAAAGTTCCTGTGTCAATGTTTCAAATAATTTTCTACAGTTTCAAAGTAAGCGAACAATTTCAAAACGTGTTATTAATATCTTTTATAGGTACCTACTAACATAATAATTTGATTTTGATTACATTGCTTTTTTTATTATTTTCTTTGTTGTTATTTTAAGACATTATAATGATATAATTCTTAACATACTTACTATATACTTCCATACAACAAGGGGAGGTTATATCTTAAATTAAATTTCCAAAAATAAAAAGAATATTATGTTTTCGATAATAATTATTATAATTGCTGTAATAAATTCCACTTGTGAAAATTCTGCTTATAAACAAATATCGAATTTCATGTTTTATTAATTCTATTGTTTTTAATGATTTATAATTCGTGGAGTATGAGAATACTCCACGAATAATAATAATAAGAAACTCATTTCTGTAAGTATTCGGGTGTCATCCAAAAAACATGTAGGTATTCATAAATAAACATCTTAAAAGATATTTAACTTCTTTTATTCAGCGATGAGGTTTGCCAACCGTTCTGAATGTATTTTAACTTTTATTGTTATGTATAGAGCGATTTCGCTGCTTTTAATTCGCAGGCTATCCCAATTATTGGAAATAATAATTTCATAAGAATATATTTCTTCATTTTCTTGGGCATTAATTAGTCGCACGTGATGGTGGGGTCCACTTTTTTTCTTGAAGTTATTAAAACCAAAGTGAATTTATTGTCCAGAATGGACACAAGATGGCTGAAAAAGAAGAAAATATAGCTATAACTGTAGAAATTTTCTGACAAATTAATGATAGCTTCTACTATTATACCATTACGGTCTGTCACATAGGCGGAGTGGCCAGCAGGCCAGCTGCATGTATGTAATTAACATGCAAGCTGTCCTCTCCGTGCCAACACCACATAATTAAGATATTCAGTATAAATGAAAAACCTCATCGCCGAATTTAAGATGTAGAAGTCGAACATCTGCTTTTTACATGGCACTCGAAAACTTACGGAAAAGCTTGGGAGATCCATAATTCTTTGCCGGATGATCCACAGAACGTATTTAATATTGTTTTTTTTTTTACAATTCTTTTCCGTTATTTTCAACGATCTAATCATTTTGATATTCCCTCGTATATCAAACGAATTCCTCGCTTTTATGAATCCAATTTGTATTGCTGATGAAGGAATAATTGTCTGAATTGTATTATATTCAAGTAAGTAAATAATACAAAAATGCGGTATTTCATTAGCTTCGTTAATGGGCGTACCTAGAATCTCTTGATTGCTATAATTCTGTAATAATCTTTTCATTTCTTTTTTATATTGGAATATAATGTTTTCACTGTTCAATTATTAATATGTTTTTGTCATTGTTACTATTATTTTTTGACAATTCAAATTGATTTTAATTATTTAATATTAGGAATTTGAATTAAGCATCAACAATATCATATAAACGTATATGTCTTTTCGTTGTCTTTGTTGTTGCTGGGGTCTGTTGCGCTTAAATATTTCCTCCAGAGATCTTTGTTCATTGATGTTTCCGGATTCTTTGATTTGACTAAAAGTTTTTAATCAATGATATAATTTGGCATTTTTGTAAATAGTGTCATGTGCCATAACAGTTTGTCAAGTTCATGAAAAGTTTTTGTAAATTTTTGAGTGTTCTTAAATAAATATTGGGTTTGTTGGAAGAGATCGCGCCTTTGCGATAAACTCGCCCTCTGTATATTGATTGTATCTTATTTGAATGTTTACCTTTAACGTAATTGTTTGTAATCAATGTTTAGTAAAAAATTAATAAATAAATAAGCTAATAAATAAAAATAAAACTGCCAACATAATTATGTGAAACCGCATCAGAAACATAGCAGTTCAACAAATGTATGAGGTCCAAGATGTCATAATATGGGGAAAACTATGGCAGAAATATTGTACGAACTACGAACACTTTCAAAGGATGAATAGCTTGGAATTCCCAATAATATCATCTTCACAAACCAAGCGATGGAGGAATAGCTGGGTCACCACATTGCAAGAGAACCCTCCTGTTTAAAAACCTTTAGGTCTTTGATGAAAAATTTAGAAGAAGAAAGTATTCGAGCATCCTAGTCTTTGAATGTTAATTAAAGGTTTGTTGTAGAAGGCTCTGGCTGTAACGAATCCTGAGATTAAAAAACTTATTCCCAGTAATAATATTCGGGCTCAAAGTACTACGAGTATTTTCACGTGTAACGAATTCCACGAAAAAATATTATCATGAAGCTCTACGTATAATTTTATTCTTACTAGCTTTTAAATTTGACTTGGCTCTCGGAATAATCGTCAATGGAAAAAAACACCATACAGCAGCTTTTCTGAGTCGTGATATTGAATTAGTGAACATTATTTGAAAGAAGCTGGAAATACTTTGGTGTAAGTTTTTTTGACATGTTGATATAAAATCCAAATCTTATTAAATAATTTTCAACATTATTATATGTATTATCACAAATTCTTAGAGTCGAAACTTTTCTGGCAATTTCGCTCTTTCAATGGCAATTGATTCTGTTGTTTTGCATGGTAATATTTAGATACCGATAACACCAACATTATAAAGGTATGTAATTGCTCTCATTCAAATGACAGATCTTTTTACTTGGAAAACTGAGTAATAGGATGAATAAAATTAACTGTGTACAATAAAATCATGTTTTTCATTAAAAAACACCACACAACAGACTCCATGTAGATATTCTTAGAAATAAACCAGTATCAACATTCAGAAGCACACTAAAGACATTGCTCTTCGAACACAGATTTCCGCATCTTTGAAAAATATACCGCGTAAAACGGTGTCGATAAAAAAAACCAATCGTCGACACAAACATTTTTAATGTACATATTTACAAACGAAGTCAAATATTAATGTGTCAATTTGATTCCTACCTGAAGTAGGTACTGTTATAATATTTGTGTACTCTTGTTCTAGCCCTATTTGAGGTACATATTATATTACCTGTGTAGGTATATTCGTTCTAATGGAGGTGGAAATATACCAGGTACTACCTACCACTCATCCTAATGAATATTCGATTGCGATATGAACGAGCCACATGAAATACGGGACCCGTTAGAAAAAATATGTCATCCTATTTTTACGTTTATATTGCTTACATATGAATGTATCTCTTTGAGACCATTCGGAGCAGTAACATTTTGTGATAAAATTGTGTAGAACAATCATACAATTTAGGAAAATATTTAGTACTTGCTTTGACAAATTACTCTAAAAGAATGAATTGTTTTATAAATCAGTAAAAAAACAAAAAGAACTCTTCCTAGAATAAAATAGATACTACATAGTATATAATTAAATAACTACCAAACTTTCATATATGGAGATATACATAGCTGAACAGTATAAACGAATGAATATTCTACTCTTAAATTTCTATAAGTATAGCAAATCGACTGCTTTTCTTACAATAAAGATAAATATTTGGAGTGTTGGGTGTGTGGATTATAATTTTTTTTTCTTTCATTTCGATTTATGTTGAGATTTTTCTTGTTTTTGTTTTATTTTTTTGTTTCTGTTTAGTGTAAATATGACGTGGTTAGATGGAAGAAATCACTATAAAGTGATTATTTCGCTACTGCATATCATCACATTCTTTTTTATGTAAACTGCTTTGTTACTTTGTTATGTGTATGATGATGTGCAAGAAGAATAAAATAAAATAAATAAAATAAATATTTTGAAGGATTATGATATTCCAAATTTTGCTATTTTCAATACTGCTACTACTGTTATAATATTATCACGGCATATCCCACAAACGGGATGACTAACAGACCAGACAGAAAAAATTAAGAGATTCAGGATGAGTGGCTAACCTCATCGTTGAATTAAAGATGTAAGACGTCTTTTATCGTACACCTGCTTTTTTTAAAAAAAAAAACTCTTAAACTAACGGAAAAGAATGTTAGACCAATTCTTTGCCAGGCGCTCCACGAAACTACTATAATTTCAAAATACGTATATTACAATAAATAAGTAAGACACTGTCCAAAAATATTTAAAAAATGCTAATTTCATTTATTGATTAAAAAAAGTTCTAGCAGTTAGTCTCCTGGCTACCTCACTTATCAGAGATAAATTGATATTAAAAAAATGTGATGACATGAGATTATTTCCTCCGTATAATTTGTGACGTTTTGCTGTAAATTGTAGTGACTGTTATTTAGTATCACATTTAACATACGTTATATTCATGAATAACTCATGGCCGTGTAACGAAACTAACGCGGCGTGAAACAAAAAGGTCAAGTCCTGGATGGACCCTTTGAAAAGGCGAATAAATCACATTCTCTCCTCTTTTCATCGGATGTAGCTCACGTAATTTAAATCCTTCGAATTAAATTATAGTCTCAATTATCATTCCTAATACAATGAGAGAAAGAACCTAGCAATAAAACAGTTTAATCTACCTACAATTAAATTTAAAAGTTAAATTCTCTGCGTATAATTTTTTTATGTACATTTCTATGCAAATTCCCGTATTTTATTGTGTAATTTCTTTTCAAAAGCACCTGACAATGTCCAAAAGAACCCTTACATGATCTCTGAGTTTTGAAAACATTTTAATTGTATGCTTTTTTCGGTTTGGGTGCACACAATACGCCTTTGACCTATACACAAAACCTATTCGTGTATAAAAGCGTAGTCCTGTACAAATACTCCTGTATGTATGCAATTTCTATACCATGTTTCTTATAAAATCTGCCTACTTAGGCAGGTAGGTACCTACACATTTTTTTATTTGAAACAAAGGGGATTAGTTATTATTGAACGCTCAGCAAAAAAATATGAAGCAAAATTAAGGCAGGCATGGCGTGTGAAGAATTCAATATCCTGAGTGTAAAATATCAGCGAATTAACAAAAATTCAGAGAGTGGAGAGGCCACATCAATTAACACAGGACAGAAAGACCTTTGTCTATTTGATGTTACGTTAGAGATGGGGGGGGGGGCTCTAAAACGGTACCCTTATATCCACACCTCATTTTATTTCTTTTATTCTCTTCAGTCTATCATCATTCATTCTTTCAGCATATCTAAACTCATTTATTTCAAATATATTCTTCGTACACATTTGATATTATGTAAGTAATAATTTTTCTTTCAGCTAATCCAATCTTGAACTGTAGTAGTGCGGAAATGCCATAATGAAAGTAGTGTGAAATATCGTACTACATTGCAATGAACGAAATGTAGGGGAATACTACACTATAATACATTGCAATGTATGGGAGTTATTTCTTGTGTGTTTCATACAATTTCTTAATAAAGTGTTATAGGAGTATGAAAAGGCGCATACGGTAAAACTGCTACCATACTCGTATGGATGTATATATCCGTTTGTCAAAACGAAACTACAATTTGTCACGAGACGTATTTTTTCAGTGTTGCCATAGTCACTTAAGTTTTGTCAACAAAATAACATTTGAATTTTATGTTACAGTGTTTAAATTGTAAAACAACATTTAAAATATTTTTATGATATAAAATCAACACTCTTTTTGTTTGTTTTACAGACGTGTACCACTTATACGCCTAGGACATTCACCAATAACTGTTTAAAATATTATGGATCCTTGCTGCAGACTAATGCTCTGATTTTAATAAAATTTCAAGTTTTTTAGTAAAAATGGCGTTGTATTGCATTTACAAAATTTTAACATGGTTTCTTTATTCATGTATATCATACAAACAAAGTGCGTTTACAAGATTTTCAATAGTTACTTTGGTCAAAATTGGACATAGTCTAGTTTTGCTCTGACCCACAGATATTATAATATGTTGTTCATACATTTTGTATTATTTATTACAGCGGCGAATGTAATGGGGATTTATTCTGCAGTTAGCGTAGCGTGAATGGTCGCCCGATGGTTGCCTATATTACCTATAGTATTTTAGTTTTATTACGTGAAAACCTTACAGATACATGCTTCGCATATTGCATGAATTTTAAAATACTTTTGCTAAGAAAATATGAATACCAATCTTAAATTAAAAGGATGACGTGTGCCACCCATCTTGAAGGTCATAATTTTTATTGTCACGGAGAGAACAACTTATATATTTATTACAAGCAGTAAATCTGTTGGGCATCCAACTTCTGGGTCCATCCAAATCCATCTCCAATTCAGCGATGAGGTATGCCACTCATTCTGAAAGTTTTTGTTTTCTTTCGCAAAGAGGATGACCTGTGTGTCAATTATATATGGTTGATCCGCTGGCTACCCCGTGTTGGAAAATATCGTGATTTAAAAAAAATATCTGTTCTTTTCATAAACCCAAATACAACCTTATTCACCTTTCACAGTAAGTTAAACTAGATTCTTCTGATTCTAAGGTTCTGAAAAGGAAGTTTGTCGGCACCTGGAACCAAACCATGAGGCATGTGCATGAGGCCAAGACTCTACCTCCAGGCTACCGATGAACTCATTATATGTTATAAATAGATATATAGAAATATATCTGTAAATAGGGTATGAGATACGTGATAGTGTAAATATATTCAATTTCTTTTCAAAAATCATTGTGAAGGTCCCAAAATGAATACAGATTTACTTTTTGATAATACTTCCACGTTTTCGAATGCTTACAATATGGAAGAAAATACAAGGAATTCTACAATAACACATTACCTACATGTGCGTGAGTGTGATGAAAGCGAAATATGTGATTCTAATCTAGTGAACGCATGACATCTTCCCTTATAGTTATTCTCAAGGAATATTCCAGAAAAAAGTGATAGGTACGAAGATATTTGAACAGAACAATGTAGATAACGTTTCCAATATGTACACTTGATATTCAGGAGCAAATATTTTTTAACCGTATGAAATAAAACGTTTGTTAATCTAACAATAAAAATAGCCTTCTTTTTAAACTAGTAGTCTTTCCCATCACCGTAATAAACATGCATGTTGTCCTCTCTATGACAATAAAATATAAAATATTTATGATAGGGGGCATATCTCATACCTGAATTGAAGATGTTGCATATCTTACAGTGATAGTTCACATACATCTGCCTTTTACTAGACATTCAAAAACTTACAGAAAAAGTGGGAGACATATATTTTTTTTACCACGAGTTCACAACAAATCACAAAGATATATCTATATAAATGTGTTATCTGCTGAAATGTGTTACCTGAATTGAAGATGTTGCATATCTTACAGTGATAGTTCACATACATCTGCCTTTTACTAGACATTCAAAAACTTGCAGAAAAAGTGGGAGACATATATTTTTTTTACCACGAGTCCACAACAAATCACAAACATATATCTATATAAATGTGTTATCTGCTCATACCTGAATTGAAGATGTTGCATATCTTACAGTGATAGTTCACATACATCTGCCTTTTACTAGACATTCAAAAACTTACAGAAAAAGTGGGAGATTTATATTTTTTTTACCACGAGTCCACAACAAATCACAAAGATATATCTATATAAATGTGTTATCTGCTGAAATGTGTTACCTGAATTGAAGATGTTGCATATCTTACAGTGATAGTTCACATACATCTGCCTTTTACTAGACATTCAAAAACTTGCAGAAAAAGTGGGAGACATATATTTTTTTACCACGAGTCCACAACAAATCACAAAGATATATCTATATAAATGTGTTATCTGCTGAAATGTGTTACCTGAATTGAAGATGTTGCATATCTTACAGTGATAGTTCACATACATCTGCCTTTTACTAGACATTCAAAAACTTGCAGAAAAAGTGGGAGACATATATTTTTTTTACCACGAGTCCACAACAAATCACAAAGATATATCTATATAAATGTGTTATCTGCTGAAATGTGTTACCTGAATTGAAGATGTTGCATATCTTACAGTGATAGTTCACATACATCTGCCTTTTACTAGACATTCAAAAACTTGCAGAAAAAGTGGGAGACATATATTTTTTTTACCACAAGTCCACAACAAATCACAAACATATATCTATATAAATGTGTTATCTGCTCATACCTGAATTGAAGATGTTGCATATCTTACAGTGATAGTTCACATACATCTGCCTTTTACTAGACATTCAAAAACTTGCAGAAAAAGTGGGAGACATATATTTTTTTTACCACGAGTCCACAACAAATCACAAACATATATCTATATAAATGTGTTATCTGCTCATACCTGAATTGAAGATGTTGCATATCTTACAGTGATAGTTCACATACATCTGCCTTTTACTAAACATTCAAAAACTTACAGAAAAAGTGGGGGACATATATTTTTTTACCACGAGTCCACAACAAATCACAAACATATATCTATATAAATGTGTTATCTGCTGAAATGTGTTACCTGAATTGAAGATGTTGCATATCTTACAGTGATAGTTCACATACATCTGCCTTTTACTAAACATTCAAAAACTTACAGAAAAAGTGGGGGACATATATTTTTTTACCACGAGTCCACAACAAATCACAAACATATATCTATATAAATGTGTTATCTGCTCATACCTGAATTGAAGATGTTGCATATCTTACAGTGATAGTTCGCATACATCTGCCTTTTACTAAACATTCAAAAACTTACAGAAAAAGTGAGAGACATATATTTTTTTTTACCACGAGTCCACAACAAATCACAAACATATATCTATATAGATGTGTTATCTGCTAAAGGCTTGTTTTGGCAGAGAGTTGTCCTTGACCAGTTTTCAAAAACCGAATATAAAGAAAAACCTCGACATATGCATCACACAAGATTCAAGTTTAATGAAGAATATGTAGTCCCTAAATTCAATAATAAATACGGAAATAGAACTTATGAATATAACGTACCAAAAATACTTAATATGATGCCGGTATCTATTAACAAATGCAAGAGTAAAAATATTGCAATAAAAATTAGTCAAGGAATGATTAATAAAGTGTGGATTTATATATAACTAATAATTAATTTTGTATTTAGGTTAATGTTGTATTAGGTTGATATATGTATATAGTATGTTATTAGAGAACACGCCGACAAATCTTTTAGATTTGGCGTGACTCATTATTCTAAGTTGTATGCATTTCTTATTCATTGTATTATTTTCATTAAATAAATAAATAAAAAAATACCTATTTATCAATTCATTATCTTCCGTATCGCATTGCATCCCTTGTAAAGTACAGAAAGGATTTAAGTCGATTGCCTTCTCTTTACGTATCTACTGATTTTTTTTATTCCATATTCCAAAGATTTCATGCATTCAGTCTAATGCAATCTTTTCCAAAGAGTACAGGACAGAAACCAACTTACTCTGCTCAGAGCTTCTTTGCGTCAATTGAGTTGCCTCTGCGTGGGAATGGGGTAAGAGTGGGGTCTCCAGAAGGCGACTGTGGGGCTCAGTCCCAAACAATGTAACATCTGGTGGAAGAGTGTCCATGAAGAAAGTACGAGGGAGACTGGTAGGAAATCCATAGGTCGACACGTGCAGTCGCTTTCTGGAAGAGAACCAAGGATTTGATTTGGAATAATTATGAATAGGTACAAGCCGAAGACATACAAAAAGAAAAATTGTCCTCTTTCCACATTATTCCTAGCGTCCTAATGACGTCGTACTAAGAGGATATTGTGAAAGAGGAACGTCCAAGTTAGTCGTTCTCGTGCATCTTATAATTCTAACTCAACCTGAGAAATTTGAGAAATTGATATGAGTAGTCGAGCCAAGTGATTATTGGAAGTTTCTGATTTCTTACACTTCAATGTGCCAATTTCAACATTTTTACTCGGTGCTCTCCATAAAAGTGTGTTAAGGAAGAACTAAGAGAAAAACATTCGCATAGTTATAAAGTATACGTAACATGTACGGATTGTGTATTTTACATGGTTCCAAATTGCTCACTTTTCACTATGTACTTGTATTGTGTTACACAAGTTTTTCCTCTTTACATAGACCATATCCCTATTTACAATATTCATATAAGTAATATTCAGCAAAGCATTTATTGCACTATGAAATTTACATTGTCTGCGAAATCTCATTAAAACATTTTTTATGTTTAGGCTACATTCTTATCTCAAGAATATGTGTGCTGATAGCATGTGTCGCCGAGTTTCGAAATCCACTATAATAAATTTTCACGAAAATAAGTTATATATGTCGTTGGATTCGTAATAAAATATTCAAAAATAGTTGTTTTTATGTACAATAAATGAACAATTTGTTTTTATTCAATAGCAAAATTGATTTTAAATTGAACTGTCGTAACAATCTCGTAATTAACAAACTTGTTTGACTTTAGGAACGTGCGTTTTATACTTGTCGAATATAGTTTTTATCGAATTTCTCTGATCCACAAAAATGTGTTATAGCAAATTTCGAAACTATGCGACACATAATACATAACACATATTATGCCAAAAATATCTTAATTTTTAATCAACAATGTTTAAGACATTTGATTTCTAGAGTGAAAATTGTAAACATTATGTGTAAAAACATTTTCTGATAGCACCCTACGAAAATAATGTTATTACACTAACATAACTATGAAAAAAAAAATATCTGCATTTTTTTCGAGTACCGTTTCAGGTCCTAATGTTGGCGATCTCCGTGAAGAAATGAAACTGTATGATGCAAAAAAGTTCAATACAAGTCAGCGACAAAAGTTTTATTGTGTAAAAAAGTTTTATATTGTAAATATCATATATGTACGGTGGTTTTGAAAGTTATTATTCGGTAGGACTATTGCTGTGAAAAGCTCGAAGGTGAATAGAATGTGTAAGGAGGCGAATTCAGGATACCAACACGTAGCCTTTTTCTAAAGAGTTGGAAGCCATTGTTGTGAAGGGTGGGTATATAACAATATTCATAATACTATGTATCATGAAAATATAAATACTGAAATATTTTATTCAAATTCATATCACAAGCTTAAAGCCCGCGTTCGTAAAATAAATACTAGTGGCTTCGAATTTACAAAAAGAAAAACACATGTCATATGTATAAGCAGGTGTATTTTGTAAATTATTAAACTTTACAATAATTTTTTTCTCTCAATTGGTAGACCTTAGATCATGAGAGTGCGAATGGTTGATTTGCCAAATCTTGTTCACGGACTTAAACAAGTTCATAAGCGTGGAACAAGTTTGTAATTATTTCTCACAGAAGAACGCAATTTTCACTTCTTCTCGTCAAATTGTACAAAATCTTACATATTGTAATTAACATGGTTCTCTGATTGAGGTTATTTGTTTGATGAACACAAACTGTTTGTGTTTAACAATATTTAATATTAGTTACAGCAACTTGGTTTTGACTTACAAAGTCATTGTCAAATTATTTCACAAACTGTTTGACGATGATTTTGTAAGTCAAAATCATTAATTAAATATAGTAAATCAAACCTTTAATTAAATATAGTAAAAACAGTTTGTGTTCATTTCCATAAATAATGTGGAGTTTTACAACAATGTCAACTCAATCAAATATCTACCATGTTTTCTCATGAAACGTTGTGCTCAAGCCCAGTGAAAAAAAATAATTTAATTTTTATAAACAAATAATTAATTACGAATGGACATATTTGAAGATAATCCTATTTTGCATCGTTCAAAAATACTTATTTATTTAAAAAAAAAAAAACATTTTTTTTTTATAAATTTCGCATATCTTTAGTATCCACTTACAGGCATGTAGACATTTAAAACTCAGAAAATCTCAGATGTTCTAAGAATATTGTAATACTAGAGAGGTTTATTCAGATCTTGGTATTTGAATAAGGGAAGTAGGTTGCACTTTCAAACAGTTTCTGAGAAAAATATTATATGGATTTATGCTTGTGCATAGCGATATTGTGATTGTTCACAATGAATATTTTGTTTGACTTAAGTTATATGCTTTATTTGTGTGGATGTGTTTCATGTGATGATGTGTTTTAAGTTTAATAATAATATTCTGGAATACTATAAAACTATTTAGTATTACATGATAAACGTAATAAAATAACGTACCTAATAGACATCGCTGTTCCAAATACACATAATATACAAACAACCGTCGCAGAAAAAATACGTAAATATACAGAACTAGCAGGAGAAATAAAAAATATTTGGCATTCTAGATCCGTTTATATAATACCTTTAGTCATGTCAGCTACAAGGGTAACTCCGAAATCTTTAATAAATAATTTACAAAAATTAGATTTACCGGTTAATTTGTATATTAAAATTCAAAAATCTATTATAATAAACACGTGTAATATTGTAAAAAAGTTTTTGAACACAGATATTTCAGGCACAATGCTGGTATTTTGTACCCGCGTTTTGAGCCTAATCCTTTGATATCCTGTATATCTGGATAGGTGAATTTTTCCCGGCATTAGACTGTTAAGTTTTTGTGTGACCATGACTGATCATATGGAGACTTATCTGGTTGTATAATGCTGAGAAGTGTGGATGGCAATTCTGCCGCCGCGTAAAAAAACAAGAAAAAAGGTTTGAAGTTTTTTTAGAAAGCTTTTTTGTAAGCTTTTGAGTACGCTGTAAAAGGCAGCATTTAAAATATTCAATTCAGCAAGTTTTGTCAACCATTCTGAATATCCATATTTTAAATCAAGTGGTCAACTACAAAACTGGTATGAATGGTTTTTGTTATTTATTATTGTTTTTTTATTTTATTTAATAGTTATGTATATTTGTTTTTTATAACATACAGCGTGAGTCTTTTACATGTAGAGAATATATATAAGAAATACATGACAGACATAAAAATACATTCAAACAAGAAAACCATAAAAAAGAACAATACATAATTAAAAAACAATATGATACATATAATGCAAATGAATCATTAAATAAAACTCGTTTAAAATCAAATAATATAAGACAGAAGCAATAACAAATTATCACAATTATATAGGGAATTTAATTTTAAATTATTAAAATATATAATTATAAAATATTTAACATAACAAACAAATAATTTAGTAGTATATACCTATGTACGTCTTTGAAAAATAGTTGAACTATTTATTGAATATATTTCGGGTGTGTTGCTATGAAAGTAAAGAAGGAACACAGTTACAAAATGGTAAATGTCGCAATGAAAAAATATTATCAACCCAATTTTGAAATATTTCCGTATCTTTTTTGCTACTTTTTGTATATTGAAGTTCACATCACGTAGACACAATGTTATCAACAACCTTCGGAGTGTTTTGTATTGAAAAAAAGTTTTCAACTGTCATGCGTCACAGTGTATATTCGTTGAATACCAAAGAGACTCTTTTACAAAGATCCCGAGCTTTTTGTAAAATTTATCAATAAAATGTATTAACCTGACTTATAGTTGTGTTTTTCTCCGTTTTAAACTGATTTTACAATAGATTACGTTTAATTCTGTATTTGCAGTAAATTTAGGTTACTCATTATACAAACCTACTGATTTGTTTTTTACATAATATGCGTTTTGGTCTGTAGTTAATTGAACATGTGCATATGTATTGAATAGTTTTATAGACTACTTCAATAAATAAATTTGATTTTTTCCCCTTAATTAGTTGAGTATTCGAAAGTCAGGTGTTCGTAAAAGTAAAGACATTTTGCATCTTAAATTTATTCATTGATGAGATTTGCTACTGTCGGGGCCCTGGGCATGGGCCTTTATGGTAATGACGGTATTTTTTATTTTTATTTTATTTATTTATTCTTTACTGTACATTGATAACAAGCAAATTCACACAAAAATACATTTCAAACAAAGACAATCATACAATCAATATACAGAGGGCGAGTTTATCGCAGAGGCGCGATTTCTTCCAACTAACCCAATTGTGTATTGGTATTGTGTATAACAAACTTTTTTCGTAGTGAAATGAATGCTGTTTCAACTTAATTATCAATAAATAAGTTACATGAAATGGTCTAGGATATATGCAATGAGCCTTTTCGTCTCAATCAGGTCACAAAATAAAATTATTATCCATCTCCCATACAGTATGGTAAAAGTAAGTTGTTTCGGTGTGTTATCATACAATTTGATTAACATAAAATCTCCGTATAGCGTAATGAACTACCCCAATGTGTATTGGCAAATGGTCGGGAGCGGGTATCGATCTGATGATAAGGTTTCTAGTTTGATTCATATGTAACCTAGTCACGCTCTATCTCTTCTTTTTGTTTTCATGTTATAAATCTTACTGCTTCTGATAAAGCTTGAACTACAATGCCTACTAATAATATAATATTTATTTCCCAAAATTACGAGCATAACATTTTTCACAATTTTAATTTATATTTACACGCTCAATACTACCTCGCTGGATTTGCATCCACCCGTATCCATGTAATTTTTCATGAAACAACTACAAAAAATATGATATTTGGGTTAGTTGGAAGAGATCTCGTCTTTGCGATAAACTCGCCCTCTGTAGATTGAACTGAAGGAGACAGAGTTGCGCTCGGAGGATGCAGGGGACCGGAAAACTTCGAAGATGTGAACTAGGAGATCCGACCCCAAGTAAATGGGATAAAGGAGAGGGCGATGAAGAAGAAGTATAAAAGTAGTAGTAGATGTACAATTATATATTATGTGATATACCGTTCACATTATAACATTACCGTGTCGTTGCAGCTTTACACGTATTCCTTTATACCTTGTATAAGCACCCTATCATTTTATTCTTATAAATTTTCTAGTTGATGGTCCGGGTGAAGCGGCCCATATATATGTACATAGAACATATAGGTACACATTACTTATGCTTGCTCCGGTTTTAGGTAGTATTATTGTGTTCATAATATGCAGGAAAAGTGGGCCATTTGATTATATTCATGAGCAGGTCTGTACTTCCAGAAATATCCCACAAGAGGTCGCAAACAATTTCCTCTTCTACTTTTTCAGTCACTTTGAGTTCAATTTTGGACGTGTAGTTAACTCCCCATTGGCACTGGTCATTAACTACTATCAAATTCAAAAACATCTACAATCGCTTGAATCACATATTATAAAACACGATTTAAAATATAACTTTTGCGTACTTATCTTGAAACACACTTATTTCAGAAGTATGTATTTTCCTTGTTTTCATTTGATTCTTTCGTTTTGTTTAATTTTTTCACTTAGATATATGATGTACTAGTAATGTAGGAAATATGTTTTTGTAAATGTATGAGTTTTTCTATAATTGAAAATTTCATTTATAGGTATGAGTACTTTATTTATATTTGTAAAGACTCGTGAAAAGCCAAATAAATCAAATAAATACATCTGTATCTCGACCTATTTTATTTCTGAAAATAATGGCTCTGGGTAGTATCATTTCCCATGTTCATTGTTCATATTCATTAGATTCAACATAATTTATTTGATACCCATGATTTCAAAAAACATGTTCATATATCGTCGGTAGTCTGGAGGTGGAGCCTCGGCCTCGTGAACAGGGGGTCCGCGGTTCGATCCCAGATGCCGGCAAACTCCTCTTTGACGACACAATCTTTCAGCTTACTGTGAAAGGTGTATAAGGTTGTATTTGGATTTATAACAAGTCCCAGATAGGTATATCTTTTTAAAATAAATTGAATAAAATTTTATCCCCATGTCCTTTTTGGATGGAGGGTGGGAGGGACATTGCACCTAGGTACTTTTTACAGAGACCCCATCCATTGCTACTTCTAGAACTTCCAGCCACTCGAAACCAAGCATTTCAACACAATGTCAAACAAGTCTTTTGACAAACTTAATAAATTTTAATAAAAAATCAACGATGATTGTTACGGATACAAATTGTTGAACTTTTTCTACTACCGTAGTTACAAAAGGGTTCACATACAATTTAGAAATGTTGTATATTTGATTCTATGGAGCATATCTACATTTCGTGGAATACCAAAATCTGGTTATTTGTTATTTTATTAGTGGTTCTCTTTTGTGATTGAAAACTGTTATCATTGTATTAGATACAATTTGTTGTACATATTCATTGAAATAAATGACCTAAGTACTAGAAGTGAATTCAATGCAAATAACATGCGATCAATTGAATGATGAAATTTGCTTATCTTATTACCTTGCTGGTTTCATGAAATACTCGACAAATTAGGTCTCCCACTCTTTTTTGCAGGATTTCGAGTGTCATGTAAAAGGTAGTTGGTAGAAAGGCATCACAAAAAAATAAATTAAAGGAACATCTAGAATTTTGCAATGATGTGATGTCACTCTTCCTGAATCTCTTCTTTATCTATTATTTATTGGCAGCGAGAGAAGAGTTTGCATGTTTATTACACACAGTTGGTATGTTGGCTACCCCACTTGTAGACGATGTCAAGAGAGTAAAATTGTACTCATCTTACGTTTAAAATGAAACTAATTTACTATACTATACTACTATACTATACCCTCACGCCATTTCCCAGGAGGGGTAGGCAGAGAGAACGGAACGCCATATAGATCTATCCTTACATAGGTACTTCTTTCGCTTCCTCTACATTCATCCAGTTTCTCATACATGCACGCCGATTTCTCTTACTCAGCACGCGCCCGTCCTTAAGAATTTGGTCCACGTGATCAAGCCACGTGGTTCTTGGACGTCCGCGCTTCCTCACACCCCTTCTTTCAGATAAATGCATCCTTTTCGTCATCCTTTCATCTTGCATTCGCTCAACATGTCCAAACCATCTCAACTTGTTTACACGCATTCTGTCCACAACACTCCTCTCACATCCGCTACTTGTAATTATTATGCAGAAGATGCGCAAATGTGAATTTTCAGGTATACTACCAAAACTCTCATAAATTCAATAAAAATAATGGATCATATTTTAAAACATAGAGTATCATTTCTAATCTATATTACGGCATTTAACTGCGCTCACTAATATAAATAAAATGTGTTGTATATTTGTATAAAAATATTTTTGAAATGAATAAATGTCATATTTTGTTTGAGTACGTTCGAAATCAAGCGAGAAAAAGATTCATCTTTAATCGAAATATGAAGAGAGAAATATTTTATTATTATTAAGACAAATATTTTGTGCGCTCGTTACCTTCTTCACCAAAGTTTTTAAATGAAACACAAAAATTAGGCCATTTTGTTCCACGCACTTTATCCAGTTATTCAGATCAATGTCCATATTACAAATATCTACCGCTTCTACGACAACCACTACTAAGCCTTTCATTTATTCCGATCGACGAAGCATATTATTTGATTGGATTTTCTTGACCACACATTCCGACTATGCGGATTGGATTCTGTTGCGAATAAAACAGTCGTCGGTCGCGGTGACGTAATAAATGAACCGCATTTGTCACACTTTGAAACGAGAAACTGGAGTGTGTGCATATAAATGTACATGTGAACACGAACTTTAATGATGAATTGTTTTAAAAATTCAGCATCGAAAGTAGAATTATAGAAATTGTCAATTATGCGAAGTTAGTTAGATTCTTCATTGTTCGACGTTACGTGTGTAATTTAACAAATCATATAAGGTCGGGAAGAGACAAAGTTAATTTTTTCGCTATGTGTGGTTTTTTCCAATTAAGTAAAATGGCGATATACAAAAAACTTCAAAAATCTAGAACTCATTGAGATGGTAGGAAAAAGTGTTGCCGGTGTCGAAAAACTTGGTTCCCAAAAATAATTAAACGTGATGACCAAAAAATAATTCTACATATATGGCAAAAATTTCGTGAATATTACTGTCTTTTCCTATGAAATATCACATTTGACAACAGTGGGAGCTACCATGTCACATAGTTCCAAAAATCTCTCTCATAACTCTCAGTGGCAACTTTAGTGTAGTGTAAATTTTCTCATAATGCAATTTGAAACAAGTGTTCCTTTCTACTATTGTTTGTTAATTCGCAGAGAGACGTCTTTCGACATATAAGGTCATTATCAATAGATTGATCAGAGATTGATAATGACCTTATAAGTCGAAAGACGTCTCTCTGCGAATTAACAAATAATAGTAGAAAGGAACACTTGTTTCAAATTGCATTATTATGGAATTCTACTACGTGTGCACCGACACAATTAGTAAATTTTCTCCTTCACTTGCCTACTTTTTACACTTGAACTGGCCTATTTTTTTTCTTTACAGTCTCCATTTTAGACCTTTGTATTGTTAACTGACGGTATAAAGGTAATGGAAGTTCATATTTAATTATAAAAAATAAATAAATAAGCTATACTTAATGTAAACTATGTAATCATCATCATCATCATCATCGCCCTCAACGCTCCTCTCGGGAGCACAGGGCAGAAACCAGCCTCCTCCATTCAGAGCGTCTCTGTGCCAATTGCGTCACCTCTTCCCACGACATTCCTTGCGCTCTGATATCGTTGTCATAGGAACGGTGTATTGTGAAAGAGGGACGCCCGGGCCGACGGATATGTAAACTATGTAATAACATTGAACAAAAATAAGTATGTACAATGGTGATATTTGCATTCATAAGTAGGTACCTATAATATCAATAAGGTGAGTCTATTGCTTAAGCAGTTTCTTACCGTGGTTAGATGGAAGAAATCACTATATATGTAGTGATAATCTCGCCACTGCACATCATCACATTTTTTCTTGTGTATACTGCTTTATTTTTTTTTTCTTTTTCTCATATATAAAATACTTTATTCAAATAAAAATTACAATATGTGTGCAAAATCCCGATAAGCTCTAACGAGCTTGTCATCAGGTTATGCTTAATTCAATATAAAATATTTGTTATATTATATGTTTAATTTGTTATATGAATGATGATGTGCAAGAAGAAAAAATAAATAAATACAGCTAATCTTTAGAAGTTTAATCATATTTTTTACTATATGAAATCAACTATACAGTTAAATGTTTGCTAAGATATTTAATAAGAATCAAGGAAGTTATATAATAATATAAGAATAGGTTTTACATATAATATTTTTAGCTGTATTGTGCATGAAAGACCGTTGTGTGTATCAGAAATAACATAGATTCTTATTCAAGAATGAAGTAAAGAATTATTATAACATCATATTATATTATTATGCAGTGGCGTATAAAGAGTTTTTGCACTGGGTAAGCCCACCTCTCAGAATAGAGCTATGAAATACATAAGTATAAAATATTTACCTAAGATGTTATGTTTTTACTGCTACTTATATACCATCACGGTATATCTCACAAATGGAGAAGCTAGCAGACTAGCTACATGTTGAAAATATGCAAGTTGTCCTCTCAATGCTAACAAAAATTCAGGAAAATAAAAAATGTTTCTTCAATAAGAGTTCAAAGAGCTTAATTAAATAATTGGAATAATAATTAAACAATACATAATTACCAAGTCCCTCATCCAAGAGCAGCCCGAACCAAATTTTGCTTAACTTCAGTGATCGAACGAAATTCGAAGTGTTCGGAGTCATCTTTAGAACATTGCAATAATCCGGGCCTTTGGGTATCCAAGCATTGTGAAGAAGAAATTGTTCCTGCAGTAAACGGTATTGATAAATGGACATTATTTATGTCCATTTTTCAATACCGATACGGAATTCGTTCGCTGAGCGATGTAAAATACATATAACAGGAAGACCCTAGAATTTGGCATTTGTCTCACTCGCACAGACTATAATTATGTGTGACATTGCTATAAAATGTTTTCTTGTATTTTATTTAGTGCTGCACGTTTGTTCTAGATCAAAGGTGATCGCAGGCCACATGCGGCCTGTTGGGTGTCTACGTGCGGCCCGCGAAGCATTATGAACACTTTTATTAGTAATATTTTATTAATAATAGTTTGACGCGACTTTATAATTGTATTTAATGTGTATTATTATATGATATAAATAAAAAAAAAATAGTCGACACAAGTACCCGTTACTTTTTTAAAAGAGGTATTTTGAGAAAATATTCTTAAAGAAAACCGAGGAGTTTGAAATATTTAAAATTCCTTTAAGTACCATTTTGAAAATTTGGTGACGGGGGGGTAGAAATTTTAAGGTGAAGTAAAATTATCAAATGTTCCATAATATGGAGTATATTGTTGTGCGGCCCGGTAGGAAATCTCATTCTGAAATTTGGCCCGGCTGCTGAAAAGGTTGGCCACCCATGTTCTAGATGGTACGGGAAATTTCAAACTATTACCGAACCATACTTTTATATTTTTCTAATTTTGAAACCTCAGGTGAGCCTTCAGCCTGGCTTTTGGGCTTGTACGGAGGCCACGTCACTGATTATATGTACATGTATATTATAAAATTGAAGTATGATAATGTTGTGAAACATGAAAGTAAACAACGTGGGTGGATCTCAACTCCAACACGCAACTAAAAATGTCGAGAATAAAATATCTTCAGTATTTCTATACAACATACATAATGTTGTAATGTAACGCAGTAATATTACAGAAATATTACATATATACGGGTTGTGATATGCAACAATGTTGTAGCCCAGCTGATATTATTATTATTATTACTGACAACAAGACGATTCTTACAAGGATCATTACAGCTAAAGTCCAATGCGATCTCAGAAGAAAATCTTAAACGATATCCAAACGATAACACAACTACAATATATTCTCAATTTTTCTTATAAATTCTGCATACGTTACGTTAAAGATATCAATTTCTCCAGCCAGATCATTAAACATTTGAATAGCCCCTCCCACTGGGGAGTTTGCCAATATGTTTGAAATGTTTTGAGGTTGGTCAAATAAAATCGTGATGCCGAGAACGTCCATATGCATCGGGAACATACGAGTATATATTGAATTTTTCCAGTATTATTGGATTAAATATGATACCATTGAGTAGCTTGAAAATGTGATGGGCTCAGAATATATCTCGGCAAGATCAGTGTTCTGTAATGTGTAGTAGGTTGTCTATAGACATCTATAGATCTGTAGTACTGGAAGAACATCACTCGATTTAAAAGTAAAATAAAAGTCATATTTTTCATCGGCGCCGATGGTCTTGAGATGGTCGCAGGATTGTAAAACCATCATTACACAAGTTAGACAAACTTGAAATTAAGATAATCTAACTATCTACATAATTAGCGAGTTCGTCGGTAGCCTGGAGATAGAGTCTCGGCCTTCGGAACAAGGGGTCCGTGGTTCGATCCCAGGTGTCGGCAAACTCCCCTTTCACGGCACAAGCTTTTAGCTTAGTGTGAAAGGTGTATAAGGTTGTATTTGGGTTTATAACAAAACCCAGATATATCTTTTTCAAAAAAAAAAAAATTGCGGCTAATGTGTTCCGTGCTTTTTAAAAATAAGTCATTTAGGATGAGTGTTGTTTTATCAGTCTGAATTGATAGTTAAATGTCTCATAAGTGCCCTTTGCAGGACATTAAAAACCCTACATAAAAAAGTGGAAGACCATTCATTTGCGTAGGACTCCATACAGTACAAGTTAGTGGTCCCTCAATTTTAACGTATTATAAATAAAAAGTTCGTCGGTAGCCTGGATGTAGAGTCTTGGCCTCGTGAACAGAGGGTCCGTGGTTTGATCACAGGTGCCGGCAAACTCCCCTTTCACGACACAAGATTTTAGCTTCCTGTGAAAGGTGTATAAGGTTATATTTGGATTTGTAACAAAACCCAGACATATTTAAAAAAAAAATATTGAAAATAATAAAAGCTAGAATATCCTTTTTAATTCAAGAAGATGAATCTGGATCTGGATAAAACACCCAAATATACCTAAATAATTAGAAATATGCTTGTGTCGTGAAGGTGGAATAAGTCAGCAAAAGGGGTTCAACTCAATTGAAAGTCCGGGACTGCTGACCACTTCAAATCTAACTCATCTTATTAGGTTTCAAGTATGATGACACAAACTTATTTTTTTAATTTTTCATGATTTGATACATTGTTGCATAACGCACTGGTACATATTATTATTATTTTCATGTTGGCAGCATTTCAAAAATTCTAACCCGGTGCATAACAAAACAACAATATGGTAAACACACGAGTACTTTACTTACATATTTTGGTTTAAAGGATATCAAGAGTCTTTAGATATTAGACTTCTTTTGTGTAAGTATTTCGTTTTTGCGCTCATAGGATAAAAAGGCGTATAAATATTTTAAGGCATATATTTCCGAATAGAGATATATTATGTGTTTTTATATGTATTAATTAATTTATTTTATTCATTTTGCACATCATCATTTAGATACATAGCAAGATCAACAAAGAAATTTATATAAAAAAAATGTGATGATATCCAGTGGCGAGATTATGACTACGAGTATATTGGTGATTTTTTTTCCATCTAACCATGTCATATTAAAACTAAACACATATAACAAAACAAAAGTTACAAATTATTCAGTTTTTCATTTATATAACACTTAACAGTTTATCTTTGTTTTTTTATTGATCCAAAAAAAAAGAAGATAAAAGATATACCTTTCATAATACTACATGACAAATTTGATTATTCACCCCAACCTTCCGATAAGTAAATGAAATAAATTTTGTTTCTTACATTCTTCATATCTTTTCGTTAACGACATATTATCATCCCACAATTGGGGTAGCCAGAAGACAATCTGCGTGTAATAATAATGAAAGTTGTCCCCTCAGTGCCGACAAAACGCTACCTTAATGCAGAACTAGCCTAAGTTAAAATTTTGGTCAAACTGAGTAAAGTAAATAAAGTATGTAATGATAATAACAGTTATGAGATTCCTAAATAATAACGCATGTCTAAATTTGCTTCAGATATTTTAAATATCTCTTTTTCATTACAAAAACAAAGCTTTAAACTGCTCCTTTGAAAAACACCTTAAAACACCTATGTAAGTGCTAGCTTAATTAGCATTAAGGTAGCGAAAAGTTAAAACTTTCATGATGGGCGGTAAGCCCCACCACTGAATTTAAGCTATAAATGTCTTTATTTTTTTCAAAATCGGCTTCTTACGGGACACTCGAAATCTTGCGGAAAAGAGTGTGATGCCAATTATTATTTGCCGAGTCCTTCACTCTACATTGTATTTTTTATACTCTGACTTTAGTGTTCATTAAATACCACAGTCATGATTTGGTTGTCTATGGGAATTTTCTCTTTATTAATAGATACTAGAGCAGTGGTTCTTAACCTTTTTGGGGGCACCGAACCCCACCAGCTACAGCATATGCATTCACCGAACCCCTCCTAATTTGAAAAATAAAATTAGATTTTTACAAATTCAAAACATGGTATATATTTATGTGTGTTAAGTGTACAAAATGAAAAAAAAAAAAAAAGCAAAGATCAAAACATTAAATTTTAATGGTTAAATCAAAACATGAAACATATTAATTAATGAATTATCGGAGAATTTTTTTTTTTTTCCAACTCGCAAAACTATCTTGCTTTTAAAATGATTTTCACCGAGCCCCCAAGACTGACTCACCGAACCCCTGGGGTTCGATCGAACCCAGGTTAAGAACCACTGTACTAGAGAGTACATAGTTATAGCATATTGTTATGTATATGTGTATTATAAGTGACGGCCGCAGCGTAGTGGACTTCCCTGTTCACTAACGAAGATAATACCATCATGGTCCGTTCTCTGGAGGCTATTTTCTATTATACATAGACACTACGTATATAATATTATAGTACTGTGCACTCTTAGCTCTGGACTTTAGTTAGAGCAATTTTGTATTGCATAATAATAATGCTGAGAAAAGAGCAGTGAGCTTCAGATGAAAATAAAAATAAGCTTTGTCTGCATTCAAGAACGTATAAATTTAGTAATAGTGTTACCATTTTTATAATATCTTTATCTCCCTTTCATCTTTGTGAATTTGGCAAAGAGGACTTAACGCCAATTCGTTCAATCCGTGCACACTTTTTTCGTTTTCTCCACATTTATGTGGTTTGTGAGCATCAAACAAGTAAGAGAATTCGTGTACTTGGGCAGCAGAATAAACCAGGATTGACGCTCCAAATCGGAAATTGTGAGCAGAATAAACCAGGCAAGGATTGCCTTTAACAAAAAATTGAAGATATTGGAATCCCCAAATATTGATTTAAGCGTAAGGAAGAACCTTAATAAAGCCTTTGTATGGAGCATTCTGCTTTATGGCTGTGAGACGTGGACCATCAGAAAGAGTGAAAGCGGACGGTTGGCGGCCTTTGAGATGTGGTGCTACAGACGCATGCTGAAGATCCATTGGTCGGAATACGTCGAAAACGAAGAAGTATTAACCAGGGTAGGCGAAAAAAGGCAACTTCTTAAGAGAATCGGCCAACAACGAGCTAACTGGATTGGCCACAACATCAGGCACCCAGGACTACTCATCGCCAACGCGGAGGGTAAGAACGAGGGGACAAATGGCAGAGGCCGACCAAGAGACGCGTATATGGACTAACTGAAGAGGGACATGAACTGTGGCTCATACGTAGAGCTGAAAAGACTGGCTGAGAATAGAGACGAATGGAGAAGAAAAACCAAACTCGTTGTCCAAATACATCTTTTTATAGAATTCAGATAGTTTTTTCAACAACAACCTACAATTTATTGTATTCTATTTTTTCGGTGGTAACCTTATGAAAGTTCATTTTTATTAATATTAAAATGATTTAGTTAAAACACTGTAAATTTCACTGTTCTGTATAAATTTTCTATAAATCAAAATTCAGTTCTGAAGTTGACGGCACTGAAGATAGACTGAGCCCGAAAGGCCTTTGTCAAAATAAAATTTATACAGTGAAAGTTACAGTGTTTTAATTTAATCATTTTAATATTAATACAATTTATTCCCTCAAAAAATATTATAAAAATTGGTTGTTTTAGATTGTTATATACTCAAAATCATCGATAGCACGGATACCGTGTAAAATAAGTAGGTACGTGTCCATCAAACGAAATTCTAAATTTCATTGACAAGTATCGACAATATTAATATCGTTCCCGCAGAAATGATTGTAACGATATTTTTTGGTTTATACCAATAATTATTAACATAGTTATCTGAAACAACCAAATATGGATCGTTTTTGTCATTTTTTGAATGTTTCAAACATTAATCATCACATAATGTTAAATTTAGTTCTATATACTATTATTGTTATTTTAAATATTTGTATTTTGTATAGACCGCCGCCCGGACACAAGCTAGCAATATGCAGCTTCGCCGGGTGAGATCTAAATACAAATTAAGTATAAGAAATGTTATATGTAGATATCTTGTTTATTTTGTTTATATTTTATGGTTTTTCAAATAAAAAAAAAGATTATTTTATTAAAAAAATCAAATTCCGTAACTACCTACCGTTCAATCAAACATATGCTTTAGTGTGAAATTTACTCATCGGAGAAACATCACATAATAAATAAAACAAAATTTCGTACTAGCAGTGATTTCTTTGAGTTATTTTCAACATGTAATCAGGGTTGCATTATTATTATTACGTATGTTATTTAATAATAAGTATTTTTTAAATTACTTCACAACATAATAACATTATATATAAACCGCACTTCCCCATCCTCCATCTTTACTTCCTCTTTTATTATTTATAATTATTCTCTCTATGATACGAGGAATTATTTCTCTTTAATCTCATCTGCTTTTGTATTTTCAAGTATGCACGGCTATGCAAGTAAATAACAGTATGTTATATTTACATAACGTTATTAATAACGCAGCGTTTTATTTCACAGCGCTATCTTAACTGAAGTGTATTATGCAAAAATGTATTAAGCTACACAACCGAAATAAGAACGTAGTGTCATAATTTAAAAGTTCTAAACGATATTTTTGTTTTGCCGAAATACCTAATTGGTGTTAAAACTAATGAATCTTTTTTGCACACGCAGTAGAATTCCATAATTAGGTAAATTGAAATAAATGTTTCTCTTGATAATGACCTGATAAGTCAAAAGACATCTCTCTCGTGATAAATTATTTATAATAGAAAGAAATACTTGTTTCAATAATTTATCCAATTGTTTATTCATAAAGCCACTTCTACTACTATACCATCATGGCATATCTCACAAGTGGGGAAGCTAGCAGACCAGCTGCATGTAAGCTGTATTCTCCATGCCAACAAAAAAATATGTCATCCAGGATGGGTAGTGAAATTCATCGCTGAGATTAAGAAAATAATAATAATAATAGTTTATTAAACACAAATATCATTTACAATAATTGAACAATAAAATAATACATTTTTTTTCCTAATACAATTACTCCCCAAAATTGAGCCTTGTGCTTTGGGGAGAATATGATGTTGAGAACACTCGCTTTTTACGGGACACTCGAAACTTACATACAACCACGTACTTGGTGTTTGAGCTGGTCGGTAGTCTGATAGTAAATTCTCGTACTAGATCGAGAGATTCTGGATTCAATTTCAGCTGCTGTAGGTTAACTCCATATTCAAGACAAAAGCATGTTGCTTGATTTGAGGGTGTCTGTGGATTTATATCAAACGTACTGTAAGCCATATTTTCTATTATTTTTATAACTGTATTAAATGAGTAATACTATTTTAATAGCAAGTAGGTATATTATTCACAGGGCACCATATTGCACTACAGAACAATCATCCCCGCAGGATTATTCAACGACTCGTTGTGTTATTTATACTATGTACAAGGAATGTTATTAAGCACTCTTGTTTATACACTACGGTAGAAAACGAAAAGATTTCGTACATTGTCTTTTTGACCATTTATTCAATGCAATTTGTTAAAATACAATTAGCTCTCTCTCTCTCTGGTTTGAATCTTTCTTTCCATTCTGTTCAATCCTGTTCGACCCTCGTTAGCTCCACGTACGATCCACAGCTCATATCCTCGCATAGATCATCCAGGTATTCTCATGGTGGTCTTGAGCAGGTGCTTTTTTTCTTCGATTCAATTAAGAACTTCGTCATTTGAGATGTTTTCTCAGGATTCTTTTGTAGGACCACATCTCAAAGGCCTCTGACTTCTTATATTCCTTTCAGATAGGCGCTACGTCTCTTACTTACTTACTGCTAGACTCTTCTCTCCACTGCTGGATATAGACCTCTTCTTCGCTATCTCTCGCAGCCGTATATAAGACAATCTATGCATAATATGTCTTTATAAGGAACTTGCGAAGTTTCTAAGTTTAGTAAGGGGAGTTTGCCGGAACTTGGAATCGAAACTTGCATTAAGGCCGAGATTTTACCTCCAGGCTACTGAAAAACTCTAATTGAAATGTATGTTTCTATTAGCCAACTTTTCATAAAAAATAATTTCTCTAACATGAATAATTTTGGACAATTGTATTACGTAAATAAAAAAAAACAATAAATCTGGTCGACAGAGTCTTCGGAGATGAACTATTTCAATAAGTATACCAATATATGTTATTTGATTCATTCAAGTGTGGAGATGTTATTGATTACAAAAGAATGTGCGACAACTCATTTTTTTTTTTTGAATAATTATGCAAACGACCGTTTCGGGCCCACATCACGTTATGTAAACATTCACTATATATTTTGAATTTATTCTCTGTGTTAAAATAATCAAATACGAGTTTCAGCATTTACCTCTTTAATATAATACTGAATAAACCTTGTGTATCATATTTAAACATATTGCAATTACTGTGTGTAATCATTTTCAAATCTGTTTCATGTTTTGGTTAATTTTCAATGAATCATCGTTACAAGGTACAATTATACTTACAAGGTACTTATAATAATATGTTTGAATATCGTTATTTACACAAGTTTCAGATAGGTACATAGTATCTGGATGATTTACTATGTTTGAGTACACAGTTTCTCTATAGGGAGTGATATTATGTAATCTTCCATACGGTAAAGGTTAAATTGAAATTAGAGATATCATTATATAACTATCATAATGGCGATATATTATTAATAAAGGTTCTTCTTGCTACATTCTCTGTAGGAATTTTTTATGTTCTAAAGATATGTATATATCAATCTATTTATCTTCAAACGAGTGGATGGCCTTGAGAAAAATAGAATAGAATAGAATCTATTTATGACAGTGGTCGGCAACCTACTACCCGTGGGTGATTGAATTACCTACCAAAAAAATATGATGATAAAAAAAATGTTTTTTTTTTATATAATTACATATTAACTGAAAATCTCTAGTTATTTAAAAAATAGGATCAATAAGCGGTTTGCGGTTCGATCTCAGGTGCCGGTAAATTCCCCTTTCACGACACAAGCTTATTGTGAAAGGTGTATAAGGTTGTATTTGGGTTTATGTAATAATGTTTATTTTTATCATTAATAATTTTAAATAAATAACTGTAGGTCAATTTTTAACGATGTTATCATCGAACTTAAGTAGAAACACTCCATTTCAGATGTTCGATAAACTTTCTAAAAACATTCAAAACCAAGGTAGTCACTATTTTTATGTTTGTTTTATAACTAATTTGTATTTTCACATATCATGAATTTAAAATTGTTTTTTTTTATGATTTATTTTTTTAATATTTACTCACTTGCTATTTTTTAACCCAGTCTCTCAAAAGGTTTCCAGCCACTAATCTACACCATCACGGAGTATCCCACAAGCTTCTTATTATTGAGAATCATAATATTTTCGGCAATTTTAAAACAATCATGTCTCACCTATAGATATAGATTCTGCACAAGTTGTATACTGAAAATTTCATATGATTTTTTTAATGCAATTTTTATTTCATCATATTACAAGAAAATTAATAAAATTTCATTAGTCCGAATTAGTTACTGATGTCCTATACAAATTAAATTGAATCTTTTTTACTAAGAATTAAATTAACACATTCACTGTGTCGGTGTTTAGGTAGTAGAATTCCATATCGAAATAAATAAAACAAGCGTTTTATTCTACTATTGATTTAATTTATGAGAGAGACGTCTTTCGTCTTATGAGGACATTGTCAATCTTTGATTCAATCAAGATTGACAATGTCCTCATAAGACGAAAGACGTCTCTCTCATAAATTAAATCAATAGTAGAATAAAACGCTTGTTTTATTTATTTCGAAATTAACACATAATAAAAAAGGAATAAGGTTTCTATTATTTATGTGATCTTTCTTTAATATTACTCTTTCCTTGCGTCTTAATATTCCTATTTCAAATATAAAGTCTGAGTGTCTATCTTTCCATACTCACAAAAAATAGCTCTGGCTTTACTAACCATTATCTAGTATGAGAATAATAACATAACATAACATAACACGTATAGAAAATTCACATAAATTGAATTAGTCCCAAATTAAGATACAAATCTTGTATTATAGATACTAGCACGACAATAAACATAATACAGTAGAAGTCCATTAGTCCGGCATCTAATAGTCCGGAATGTCCGGAGAATTGTAAAAATTTTGGTTTTTTCCAAAAGTGTGCCTTTAAAGCAAATAAAAACGCTCGAGAGCTATTCGGAATAGTTCGGGATCATCTGGAAGCGCTCGGTATTGTTGTAAACATTGTAGTAAACCCTCAGCCTATTCAAAATCTTGAAGAAAGTGACTCAGATGCCGAAACGAAAGAAAAGGAAAAAATCAGCTGGGCATAAGCTGCAGAATCACTAAATAAGTTTACCTCTTTTGCTGAGGCTAGTACTAGCTACAATGCTTCAGAAATTATTGATTTCTATATCATTAGATTTTTTTTTTACTAAACACCAAAAGTCAAGAAAACAAAAAGCCATTCATTGTTTTTTTTTTAATCTAAGTGAAATATGTTTTACAGTACGTGTACATACATTATATGAAATGTAAAAAAAACTTTGTTGTATGTATTTGCACACTGTATTTGTAGTTTAATTATTAACCTAATTGTTCTTATAATTACCGCCCGATAGACCGGAATTTTCGATAATCCGGCATCGAGCCGGTCCCGAACGTGTCGGATAATCGGACTTCTACTGTATATACAATGTACCTAACACATATACGTGTAACGTCCAGACCCAGAACAGTTACGAGAAAAAGGTAACTCTTCATTTTGCCTTGGCTGGGTATCGAACTCGGGTCCACGTGACTCAAAGACAAGATAATTGTTGAAACAACCTCTTTTTCCGAATATTTCAGGAGTCTAAGGATTCCGTTTGAGCTAATAACAAGTGATGATTTTTTAACTCTCTAAAGTCCATTCCATCAGTTCCACTAAGCCAGTATTGGCAACTCTTTGCTAGTGATGTAACGAATGTGTGATTTTGGATATTCGCGAATGCGAATATTTGTTGCCGACATTCGCGAATGCGAATAGCGAATACTGACTTGCTTAGATTTCTACAATATTTTATTTTATTTTATTTTCATATATCTACGGCGTTAGCCTTTGACATGTTAACAATCATATTAAAAACAGAAAAAAAACTACACAATAAATGTGTCATATCAGGAATAGTCTTACAGATAAAATAAGTGTTTGTGAGATTATTATTATAAGTCAATCAAAAATATTCAAATAAGTCATTGTAAATAGAGGATTTATAAATATATAGTCATACAGGTAAAATAAATTTAAGTGAGATAATCATTATATGTCAATCAACAATATTCAAATGAGTCATTATATTGTAAATATTGCTCAATCATTAAAATTTCTACCCCCCCACCCCCGTCGCCGAATTTTCAAAATGGTGTAGGAATTTAAAATATTTCAAAACTCCTCGGTTTTCTTAAAGAACATTTTCTTGCAGTACCTTTTTCAACAATGTACCGGGTAAGTATCCGGTACTTTTACCAAATATCCGATATTTTATTACCGAAGTAATATTCGGAAAACATTCGCATATTTTTTTGCGAATGCGAATACTTTGAAATATGCGAATACGAATATTCGTTACATCGCTACTCTTTGCACATCAGTGAACGGTGGACCCGGCTGACATAGCAGATCCCATCTTGAAACCCAAATATCCACAAATACTTTAAAGTATTTATTTATTTATTATAACATACACGGCTTACGCCTTTGATAGATAGTGACAACAAATTTTAGCACAGCACTAGTACCATATCAAATCACAATACAAAATTAAAAAATATCGTATCTCGTCAAATCAAAATCCAAATATTCAAAAATTAAAAATTTAAGAATGCAGCATTCGTGGCATTTAAAAAGCAAGAGCGTTATCTCTACGCCACACCGACAGACATACGTACATAAAGCCAAAATAATGCATAATATCTGTTTCTTTGTAACATATCATTTAACCAGACATAATAGATGGAATAACACCTATCCCATGTTTTTGTGAGTAAGCGTGTAAGAGTATAATATTATAATCTAGTCTCTAAATGTGCTTCTCATTTCTCTAGTGAATATCTGTATCGTACAATCTCCTTTGGTAATATAAACAAGTAGATTTTCTATGAAGCACTTGCACTGTGTTTTTATTAAATGAAAACAATATAAGAGTTTGAGGTCCGAGAAGTCAGTGTAATCTAATACATATTGTTGATAAAAAATGTAGTGCTTAGAGTTTGCATTTTAGAGATTGTGAATATGGTTTCTAGGAATTGCAACACTTGATATTATTTACTTATTTGTTTTATTTATTACATTTTTACTGTTAATAGAGACTGGATTATACACAAATGTCGAGTACATTGAAGAGGAAAACATGCATGTGGAATCGTATGCCAATGACGGAAGCGAAAATATAAACAAGGATAGGAGAAAGTGTCGCTCAATCCTTTCTACCTACCCCATAATGGATGCAGCGTGATGATGAAATAAATTTTAAGTATAAATCAAAATAATTATAACAAATAAAAATATTTTGCATCTTAAATTCAGCAGTGAGGTTTGCCTCCCATTCTGAATGATGAATTTTTTGGCACAGAGAGGACAGCTTACGTGCTTATTACATGCATCTGGTTTGCTGGTTACCCCACTTGTGGGATATGCCGTGATGGCATAGTATTAGTTGTGGTGGCATATTTACAATTTTTACATACTTATATAAGATAAAATTTGAACATTTGTATTTCATTCATTCATTAATCGCCCTCAACGCTCCTCTCGGGAGTACAGGGCAGAAACCAGCCTCCTCCGTTCAGAGCATCTCTGCGCCAATTGCGTCACCTCTTTCCATGACATTCCTTGCGCTCTGATGTCGTTGTCATAGGAACGATGTATTGTGAAAGAGTGGCGAATGTATCTCATCGCTGAATATAAAATATTATACGAATTTTGAAGTTTTACAATTTTTTGACATTAGAAAGTATTATTGTTTAAAATGAAATAAATGGTTCTAATAAATTAATTCTAATCCACAAATCAACACTGACATACAAGATAAATAATAGAACATACAAATATAGAGGTTTTAATAATAATTGGAAATTCACCAGCTATAGGATTTTATTTTCTTTACCCCAGCATCTCTACTTTTATTATTGGTGTAGAGAGCACAGCAAAGAACTATGATTCTTCTTACATCACGAAATTGCATCTAGTTCATATCCGACTAGTCTACGACCTCAATTTTCACAGATAATTTCATTTACTAAACAAACATCTTTTACAAAACAATTAAAAAACCGTAATCCATTATATAAATTCACCGATAGATAAAACACCCATCCCAAATTATTATTGAATGCTTTTTACATACTTCATTGAAATAATATTGTTAACAATAACATAAATTTACAAACAAAAGACATTAAAATATACATAAGAATATTACAGCCACACTAGTCACAAGGCTATGTTGTGGCATTATTATTATTACTATCTTAAAAATGTCATCCTGCACTGAAACCCATAACAGCTTTTGGCCAAGGTGATCTCAGCAGGAAGAAAACAAAGCGAAATCCACCAAAAAGCAAGACATAGAAAAAAAATCACAAAAAAGATATCATCAAAAAGAAACAACAGAATTAAAGGAGAGTCTCTATCCTGGCAATAAAGTCCTTGCATGTTATGTTGAAAATATGTAACAACATGAATATTCAAATCGTTAAATAATTATATAGCTTTGACGACAGAATGTCTAACTCTATAATGACACGACGAGAAGAGAGTAGATAAAAGTAATAATATTTATTTATTTCTCAAATACATAAGTGCAAAATATGTAAACTGTGTACAATACAATTCAATTACATGCAACAATTACAAATTTTGCCAAGTCACTAGTTTAGAAGTCTCCATCTTGAAACGGAATTATTTATTAGTTTTCACACTCAATTTTTTATTTCTCTTAAAGACTTGGACCGTTTTTGGTGTCATAAATATCATCAAACAATTGATATTACAAATTTTTGGTGACGTCTTTAGGATATTTAAGTCCGTGACTGGTTTCTGACGCGTATAACATAAAATATAAAAAGTTATAGAGTATGTATGTATGAAAAGTGTTTTTCATCATCGTTATACACACGCGTTGCAAGATAAACGGCTTGTTTTTGTATGTCCAACTTGTTACTACTACTTCTATTACCTCCGCTCCCCCCCTCTACTACTCACTTTTAGCTGTGCCATAATCCCATTCTTCTCTTCTTGCTCACGAACCACTCTCCTTCTTTTTCTTCCACGACCATTTCGTTGTGTAATTAAGGATTTTCACGTAATTACTGTGAATTCTCCTCTTCTATCTTTTACTCACTTTTCTCACTCTTCTAACACACTTTGTTTTTCACTATCAAAAAATAATTTAATAAATTGTTTTTATAAATATTCTGTTAAAAACTGGCATTGTTTGACAAATAAACGATTAATATTTTATAAAATAATTCATCTATGTTTCTTTGAATAGTCAGTCATTTAAAGTATGTAGGGGGACAAATCCGTTAATGGCTGAGAGTGAAAGTGATTTACAAAAGATTGTGTCAGTTGTATATGATAATTGTAGAATAAATGGGATAAAAATGTATGACATAGACGAAAGTGCTGGTGTTTGAAAGAGAGATTGATAGAACAATATGTGAAATAAAGATTGAAAATGAATGTTTGGAGCAAGTGGACTATTATGTATACTTAGGAAGTTTGTTTGCGAGGGATGAAAGGTGCGACAAGGATATCGAAAGAAGAAAAGTGGCCGGTGCTAGGATTAACGGTGCACTTCGACCCATTGTCAGTAATGACAATGTATCGAACATGGCAAAATTGCTAGTGCACAATACCATCCTGGTACCCGGCATGAGGGAATAGATAGATAGACAAGCAAGACGATACCAGGCCAGGGCAAAAGACGGCTCCATCCTACGTTAGTTCAGTAAGTTGATTTTTGTTTGGCCAATGATAGTTGGACTAGAGGGTAAGCCCAGATTTTAAATAAAAAAGTCTATAGAGGATGTTCAACCACACATATAAACATTTATACCAACACATTTTTAATTTCAATAAAATTAATTGTCTTCAACTTAAAAATAACAATTTCCCTAATAAATCATCGTTAATAAAAGCATCCATTTTGAGTGAAAGCCTTTAATAAGAAATAAAAAAAAAACATCGTTATTTGCAGTAAAGAGGCTGAAGGCGGTGGTTGTATGCTCGTTAACTTTGCTTTATTTAAATTAACACTTTTAAGGTCTAAGGTCCTAAATATACAATATACAATCATAGTTCCTAAAGATATTATCTCAATTTTCGAGGATTTCCCTTGATATTCAGTTGCAGTTGAAGGATTAATGAATAGTTTTATTATTAGTGATATTTTTTATAATTGGTATCAGCTGATAGTTTGCAATAAACTAGCTCTCTTTTTATTGATTGTATTTAATTTTAATGCATTCCTCTAAAACTCATATGTATTGTCATCAATAATAAATAATTTTATTGAATTATTCAAAGAATTTTTCATAAAACATATTATCGTTTCACTCAATAAATAAACGCATTTCTATATATTGTAATATCCCCTTCGGATTTTATTGAAGAACAAACAAACATCTGGTTTTTCCAATAACATAACGCCATTTCAACTCCCAAAGCAATATTTAAACAAGTGGTAAACTGCAAACAATAAAATATACATTAGTAAGCTGGATACTTACATACACACATATTTGTCGTATTGTACATACTTACTGTGCTCTATATAATATTGGGATGTTATAAATATGGATAACATATATTTTAGTACTTATTTCTGCCTATTTAAGATTATAAAGTACTTGGAAAATAGGCTTTGAAATGTGTTATTTATTAAAATCATTCCACAGGTATTTTTGGAATGTGCTAATTATGAGGGTGTCCGGAGTGTAATTGGGTTTATTTAAAATCCAGATTCACCTTTTTTTAAAAAAAGTAGGACGCTCAACATCTTAATCAGCGACCAAAAATGAACGTTTGGAGATGGGAAAAGACTGAGATAGATAACAGATATAGACAGAAAAACAAACACGTCATATGTATTCACATTCGTGATCATGGCACCTGAAAGAGTGCTGAAAAGTCGAAGATCTTCAAGACAATATGGCATACTCGAAAGCACCTCCTGCCCAATTCGGAGTATGAAAAAAGGATTGACTTCATATTTTTCAAGACCGAAAATAATGGAAATAAATTGAAGAATAAATATTATAACATTTTTAGGTTTTAGGAGAAATTAATTTACAAAAATAAAATAAAATAATGGAATAAAAAAAACCATGCTAAATAATTACTTATCAGTCATTCTTTCTTCTTATAGTCGCTCACAACTCTAAATTCCGTAGGCTCTAGATCGCGTGGTCCGTAGAATTGTGTAAGTCTTGAAATTTTCCTTGGAATGCAAATGTGAAATACTTTAACAGACGGTCGATAGTTTGTGTCATTCCACATGTGCACGCTGGTGAATAAATCCATCGCCATTGGTATAAGTTGGAAGCAGTACAGCCTACATCACATCTTTTACGATTTATTGTACACCATATTTTCCTGGGATGTGTAACAGTTCTTCTATTGGATCTGATTCTAGATTTTGGTTTCCTACTGAAGATAATGTTCAAAGTTCTCTTCATTTATCTTCGGTACTGCAGTCTGAGCTTTGAACAACAGCTTTTCAGTTAAGACGTGGTGATATCAGGCGTTTTACGTGTGGTCTATGGTCTTATCTATCGATTTATCCGAAATTAACATAGCATACCATGTTAAAACAATAAATCCACACAGCTCGAGTTAGTCCTAAACAAAGATATGAATCTTGTATTTTGGGTACTGACACGATACACGTATGTATATACAATGCACTAAACACGTGTAAATGTGACACTTAGACACAGTACAATTTGAAAAATTAAAGTAAGACTCGAATTATCGGTATCTGAATAATTTTGTTGAACATTTTCACGAGCTCCTAGTAGATATACGGTATGTACTTGATGTATACATATTATAACATTATGAACCACCATCGTTATTTTAGTCAAATGTCCTGGGACTCCCGTACATAAATCCTGGTTGAGGTAATACATACAATATGTTGCACCAGCACAGGCTGCTAAGAGGTTAAACGATGTTCGATTAGTGTAGAACCATAGTACATAATGTATCAAACCTACCCTTTATATTATTATATCAACCTACTAAGGTTCATTCTACTTTTGTCGTAGGAAGTGCATTCACAAAATATTCAATTTCTAAATAAATTAAATACTGTAGTCTCTTCTTAATGTTTAATATTTTCACAAGTCTCTTAGATACGGGGTCTATGGTCCTATCTATCTTTATAACGTCACGGATTTTTTTACAGGTGGAGTATTGAAACGAGCACGTGATAAATTTTTAACTTTTACACATTACACACACACAATTTATTTTTTTTTCATTTTTTTACATCTATATGTGTTTTAGCATTTTAAGTCTTCCTGAATCTTTTTATTTAATGAACAACCTCAAATTTATATTTATTAGTTTGGTAAGAAAGGGATCTCAATTGGTTTGCTCATTGTTGTTTTTTTTTAATGTTTGTACTTATTGTTTCAACTGTTTGATCCATACAGAACAAATAAAAATAAAATAAATGCTTGCCCTTACATTGAATTGTATAAGGGTTAGTTGGAAGACATCGCATTATAGCGATAGACTCGCCCTCTGTACATTGAATTGTGTAACTGATATTTATATGACACTGTTTTATTTTGTAATATTGTAATCAATGTACAGTGAAGAATAAAATAGATATAATTTATATTTTTATGATGCTTTCTTTTGATTTGAAATATTGTAACCAATGTTTAGTGAAGAAAAAATAAATAAATGAAAAAAAATCACTTATCGCGTGCAATTGGCTTTTAGTTCTCTTCTGTAACCCTTTTTTTGTAAGTTTTAGTGTCTGAGACTCGCACTCTTGATGGAACTAATTAATTTTATCTATTGATTTTTTTTTAATTTTTTTATTGGACATAACAAACAATACAGATATAACAATAAAAAGACTATTTGATAAAAACTTAAATCTAAACATCCTCCTTATAGAGACAAGTCTCGTGTAAAGGAGGGCAAGTTTTAAGATGAATGAATAAATCTGTGATTTTAAAAGGCGAAAATCATCTAAATAAGGGTGCATCGCCAATATTCTAAAAAATAATACTTACTATAGGTTCAATATCCCACAAGTTAGGAAACCAGTTTGCTGACTGCGTGTATAGTATACTGTATACATAGTGCATACATACAAAGAAATTTCACCACAACGCTAAATCTTTGAACACTAATAATAGCTTCTTAATGCAGTGCTGATACATCTTTCACAGAGCAAATAAAATAATATAGGAAGGTACCTACTTGGCACATAGATATATAACATGTAGCTTGTGTACTAATCTTTCGATATTTTATTACGTGTTTACAGAGTGTTCACAATTTATAACGCATTAAGCCTTTTATCTCTCCTCTCTACAAATAAATTGCTTGTTTTGTGGTTTCCGCCTCTACCTCTCTCAACAACTCCTTTTATCCAATGACCTAAAATGTTCAAATTGAAATCGATTACAAACACTGCTTTTCGGCTAAATATAATTTGACTGAGACTACGAGAAATAATGTGGGCGCAGTAGTTTAAATATTTAAACGTTTGTATTGGCGTTTTTCATTCATAGATGATTTCTGTTTTACTTTTTATTGAATTTAGTGTTTTTATAGAAACTAGCCTTTAAGCCCCGCCACCAATAATAATAACTATTATGGAATGGACTGGAAACATTAAATTTAGGATAGCAACATTAAAGAACAATGACACCAGAGCGCGAGGAATGACGTGGAAAGAGGTGACTTCATTGGAACTGAGACATATTGAGTGAAGGATGCTGGTTTCTGCTCTATTGTCAACGAGTTTTTATTAATTCTTTTTTTTCATTAATTCTTTGCTGTACATTGATTACAAAAACACTGAGAAAAATACTAACGAAATTTTACAACGAATCATTGGTACGTACTATCTCTGGTCCTTATCTGATAGTACGTACCAATGATTCGTTGTGAATATTTTTCTCAGTGCAATTACATAAATTTACTGGAGATTACTCCTGAAAGATTATTTGATTTTCAAACCAAAGTGACTTTTGGAATTCTGGGATTTAAATTAATTTCATCTAAAACGCTTAAGGAACTGCTTTTAATTAGATGAAACAAAAAATATTATTTTCAAGTATTTCCATAATTAAAAACCATTGCATCCATTTATACATGCATAACACGCACTATTACGTTGCTTTCCTTGCAACGTGCACCTGTCGTTGAATCAACATGCGTTTTGTTTCCACAAACTCATGAAATACTTATATCCTTTCACTATACCTAAACAGTTCGTTTTTACTTCTGGTCTTCATGATCTAGCCATTTGATCTTCGAGAGTTCTGGTCGAATGTTATGCCTTTCTAAGTTGTAGATCATTGTCAATTTGTAGATTCAATTTATTTTTGAATTTTTTGCTGGCTTACGATCAATGAAGTTTCGAGAAAGTGTTTTATTTAATATGAACTTCCACTAAGTAACGTCTGTCGACATATTTTGAATAAATTTATAACGTAAGAAAGCTGGATTTTGTCATAAATCATAAGTGGATACGTAATTTTGAATTAAATTATAAGACATTTTGATTTAGTACTGTACCTTAATAATCTGAAAGAGTATTGGATTTTCAAACTAAAATGAGTTCCTTTAGCAAGTTGGTCAAGGAACTTGGTTAATATTTCTTAATGTCACAAGTTAGATTAGATTTCTATCTGTTCAATAGGAGAGAATAGCTTCAAACATTCATGAATAGATTTATAGTTTGGTCTAAGATTCCTGACATTTCATACTTTATACAAGAGAATTGTACAACAGAAAAGCTACTATTAATCAAATATACTGTTTATAAGCAAGCTAGACAGAGGAAAGCAAGTTATAATACATATGTGCGTACATCTAACATCTTTTGAATAGTTTTGTTAACATCTTTTGAATTATTTATAAATTTATATTTACATATTCAAAAATATTACTCATTTATGATAAGTTGTCTCTACTGAAAGACGAATGAATTAATTTGTCCTTCTAGTTCCCATAACAGAAAAGATTTCTCATACTTATATGTCCAAACGTTATTAACACGTGGTTACTGGGTACCCCATTTGTGGGACATGGCATGAATGTATAGATAAAATTCTTGTATTTTATAGTACATGGTCTTTTTATTTATAGAATCGTAATTTTATATTATACAATGCAAAAATACATACTCGTACATCCATCACACCGCTTTCATTTTCGGAAAGGGACAAAGGATCTAACGACACTTGCTCCATCCCTTGCATACATTTTTCACTTCTATCGCTATCGTACATTTTATCATGCATGTTCTCCTATTTCTTCTTCTTTTTTTTTTCGGCAAGGCACCCGACATCGAGTGAATTATGCAAGTTCTCCTATTTAAACTGCTTAAAATTTTGTGTAATTTGGTTTATTAGAACTGTTCATTTAATCCCCGCGTAACCACGTCTCCGAGTACTATTCCTATACTCTCACCCATATTTTCTTGATAATTTTATACTTGTTCATTCTTTCCGCACACCCAAACCACCGTAGTTGTATAAATTTGTAATAATATCATAAAAGAATCTATGTCATACTTGTAAAATATTGTACAGATAATACCAAAATGGTTTCCTTTTAATTGTTCCAATTCATTTCTCAATAATAATGATCATACCACTGACACCCGATTCATTTTGATTCGCCTATGTAGGCAGTTCGTTAGATAAGCTTTACATTTTTAATAACTTAGAAATGGGCGTTGAATACAAAGTAATAATAATAATAATTCCCGCCGAAAGCTTTTGTGAAGAGAAAAAAAACGTGAAGTAGATTCAAAGCTCGTTTAAAATTCATTGTGAGAGTTAAAAAGAAGAATCGACTGAAAAGTGAAAAGTTTTGCAACGATTCCTTTTCAGAGGAAATGAAATAATACTGAGAGTTCAATGCAGCTTTTCATTCATAATGGTCGTGTTTTTTTTGAAAGATTTGAATATTTTTAGTGCTTTTTTATTTCGATATGGGTACCTACTCTTCTCCACAGAGCAAAGTTTAAAAGATTCATTTCGTATGCATGAGTTCAGCATTCTGTCCTAATAATGTGGATTTTAAGTCTTTTTCTTTGTCAGTTTCATTTTTATTATTATTATTATTATTGGAAAAACACCTGATTCTACTGGAACCATTACAACTTTTGGCCAGTGCGACCCCAGAGAAAACAAACATTAACAATATTTTTTTACTTTCCTTGTAAATTCAGCGTACGTATAGCCACCTTTATTATCGTTTTTGAATTTTTCTACATCAGTTCTGTATATATATCTATCTATTATGCCCTTTAAGAATGCGCCAAAACAATTCAAAGCTTGAAATAATTAATTTATTCAGTTACAACAAAAAGTCAACGAAAATATATAAAATAGAAAAAATATCGAGATTTTAACTTTCATAAGTATTACATTGCACTGGTTTTGTTATTAAATCATCTCAAAAGCGAATTTACAATATTTTTTATTACTTAAATTTATTTTGACTACTAAATTATTTATTTATTTATAACAAAGAGACACACACAGTAGGTTGACAACACATATATATGAAAAATAAAAAGAGAGAGAATAATGTTGATCTGATCAGGCCAACCCACCAAGGCGTGTCTACAGCATACATATTAAAGTATAAACTACATTACACAAAAAAGCAACAATCTAATATATAAAAGGAAGTCGTGTGTGTTACAACACTTATAACTCAAGAATGGCTGTACCGATTTGAATGATCTCTGATTTGTTGGATTCTTCTCCGCCCGGAATAAACTATAGGCTATTAAAACATCTTACAAATTCACGGGAAGAAAAAAATATGAAGAAAATTATTTACGCCATACATTTTTAATTTCAAAAATAAAAACAATATGCAGAGTTATGGCGCTATTAGCGCCCCCACGTCGCCTGTTGCATTGTGCTAAAATAATCCGTAGGTTCTGCTATATTAAGAACCAAATTACTATAACTAATATGAACGAAATGTGTACTAATATTTGTTTACTATAATTCGATAGTTACATGGCAATAGGTTGTATCTCACTAAAACATAATTTTACAGGAGAGCAAAAACAAAGTTTGCAAAAGAGATATTTCAGCCAAATTTCGAGCATTATATATCAAAATGAAGGTAATTATTATTTCTACAAGATAGATGTAACATTCTCTTAATAATTTCTTCTACAAGATGTATGTAACATTCACTAAATAATTTCTTGCAGTTTAAAAATATTTGAGTTTTTTTGCCATGTTGATGAAAACAATCTTTCTACATGTCAATAAGTTACGTCTTTTCTCTCTTTATTCTGACTATAAAGAGACATATCCTTTTGCCACATCAAATATTACACTATTTTGAGCATTTTATGGAACAAACTTGAAAACGCAAAAAATGCGAGATACAACCTATTGCCATGTAACTACCGAATTATTCGACTAATATTTATGTATCGATAGATCTTCTGTCACATAAATGTGGACGTGCACAGATTATATTTGAAATTGTATTTTATTTTTGCAGATGGAAAATTATTATTGAACCAAAAATTGTGCTATTAAAGATGAAAATAAGAATGTGTTCATGTAGGTAGTTCTGATGCAAGATTGTGTAGTGAAATTTGCAGACAGGGAAGAAAAATTACGAAGAAAATTATTTACGCCATACATTTTTAATTTCAATAAAAAATGCAATATGGAGAATTATACAAAATCAACAATGAAGTTTTTTTTATAGATTGGCCTATTTATATGATAATTTTTCTATACATTCTCAAATTAGAATCGTTATCCATACAATTTAACATCTGTAGTTCTGATATTTCAATTTTTAAAAAATCATGGAAAGAATTTTTATAAATTTCAAATGAATAGGTAAAAACTACCTGAAAAAAAAAATAGTACCTACATAATTATATTACGTACTGCAGATAATTTATAAACAAATCTGAGTTAAGTGTAATTTTTTTTTTTTATTTTATTCTATTTTTCACAATTACAAATAAAAACAAAACTTAACATAATATACCATTTACAATAATTTTACTCCACTCCTTTTAAGCAACTATTCAACTTAATTGTTCAACATAAATTGTTCATGTCGGCCGGTGTGGCGCGGAGCTCTTTCCTTTGAGTCACGAGGTCCCGGGTTCGATTCCCGGACAGGGCAAAGTGAAGAATGTCCTTTTTCAAATTGTCCTGGGTCTGGGTGTTACATATATATGTATATAGTGCATTGTATATGTGTGTATCGTCGCGTTAGTACCCATAATCAAGATTCATCTAAGTTTGGGACTAGCTCGATGTGTGTGAATTGTCTATGTAAAAAAATGAATGTAACTTTCGCAGTTTAGCGGCCCCACCCGTTGTCGAGTACTTTTTTTCCATAGAAAAGGTAATATTTTTGAAACTTGAGGAAATTGTTGCCATATGTAGAATTATTTTAATGCCGGCAAAAAAAATCCATTTCGAAAATTAATTTCCTAAAATTCCGTACATATTACTCGACAACGGGTGGGGCCGCTCAAGTTTCATAGTTGCGATTTTTTTTTCCTATAAAAGAATTTTTCAAAAATTTGGTGACAAAAAAATAATTCACCATATGGCAACAATTTCCTCAAGTTTCGAAAATATTACTTTTTCTATGGAAAAAAGTACTCGACAACGGGTGGGGCCGCTAAACTGCGAAAGTTCCAAATGAATTATATTTTTTTACACTATACCTTTGATGACACACTTTGACAATTACGGGAGTTTGTAAAGAGATTAATAACATTAATCATTCATAAAGTCAGTGGGAGAGGGCAGAAGATAGGGCAGGTGTCGAACATGTGTTGAAAGGCTTGGTTTGGAGTGGCCAGAGGTCCTGGAAGCAGCGGTGGACAGTTATCTCTGGAGGAGATACTTAGGGGCAATGGGCCCCCGACCGAACAAGGACAAGGGGAAGAAGATGTATGTATGAAATCGTTCATTGATTCTTAGGCGGTACGAAGTTCGCCGGGCCAGCTAGTTAGAGATAAAGAAACAGCGCCCGACCAATGCAAGTCCATTCTAACTGGACTCACACTAAACATGCGCCTGTGACATTCAACTACTGTAAAGCAAAAATATACATATTAAAAACAATACACACACAAACTCAACCATCAAAGACACTCCAATTGGAAGCTATACACTTAATCAATACAAGTCAGGTTTACCTTTCTTTATTGTCACAAACACTTCATAAGATTTAATTTCATATTTCTGTTTTATTTCAATTTCGCATTTAATATAGGTAAAGACAAAAATCACCAAAAACAAAACTATAAAAAAACTACTTTATTTTAGTCGGGAAGTAAGAAAATTAAAACTTAATCGATATTTAACTACCATTTTACAATAATTAAAAATGGATAAGTTCAGGCAGCTACAATAGCGCCATCTACGTCAATCACTATGCATTGATTTCTTCCCTTTGACCGTATCATATTAACATAAACTTTATCAAAACAAACCTGTGTACAATATAATAAATAATAGTTGTAAATATAGTAATTCCATGTTTCTGAGTACGTGTATAAAATTTACGAGTCTCATACGATATGAATAATATTATTAACGACCGCGGTACACCTCACGATTCACCGTGTTCCGGTATAGTAACATTACGTTTCCGTAAGAGATCCGTACCGGTGATTGTTGATGGCTGAAATAATTTCTGGTTTGCAAGTACTTTACTTCATACATACATAAATACATTGTACAAACTGGGATAATACATAATTCTACTAGATGAAGGCATGCCCGACTTCAGCTAGTACAGTAAAACCACAACTTACCCAGTCTCAATTAACGCATTTTTTATTTCATTAAAATCTCAACAATATTATTAATATTAGTGACATTTTTTTTCCACTTATGGCATAACATCCTACAAGGATGATTTGAGCCAAAAAACAGTCGAGAAGATATTTATTATAGAATTATAAAATTGGACTACATCGATTAGAGAAGGGACAAAAAATGGACTGTATCGGATGTCATACTCAATAATGATTCAAATTAGTGACATTTACAACGTGATAATTTCGCGACATAATTTACTCTTCAACCTGATCGCCAATGAGACTAACATGTTGAAACCGGTCGCAGAAGTATAAATTAAAAGTGATAATTGAAAATTTATGTAAAAAAAGAAACTGTTTTAATCAGATGATTTTGATATACAAACTCATTGTCATTGTGAGTTTGACAATGACTTTGTAAGTTGTAACCAGGTAACTATTATCAATAAATACATTAAAATTTAAAACAGTTTGTTTACATTTATAAATATGGTGCTTTACAAAATAAATGTCAACTTAATCAATAGATAATTGAAAACTTTCCAACTCAAGATTGATTGATGGAAGGAATTACAGTAAGTACAATATAAAAAAGATTGGAATGTCAAATGTCGACCTTTGTAGATAGACCCAAACATGAATCACAATTGGCTGAAAAAGAAGAGTGCTTTGAATTTTACAAACTCATTTGAAGCAATTTTCACCGGAATGACTGTGATACACGTATATTGGTGTACTCCTGTACTAACCTACCACGAGGACGTGACAAGAATTCAATAATTCCCAATACAAAATCAACTCTTAATCATTTAGCTGTTCAGTGATTTGTTAGAAAATATTGCCGTCTTATCGATAAACCAAGTATCTACCCAGTCAGTGGCCGGAACAATTTTCTACAAGATTAATTTACTTCAACCTACTAACAACCCCATTGTTTTTCTTCGTTGCTTTTTCTCTATTGATTTACTCGTGACAAAAATTATTGTGAATTTTGTTTCTAAATTATTTATTTATGTATAACCTCACGGAATCTCCAACGAATGGGCGTAGCCAACAGACCAACTGCACATAATAAACATGCAAGTTGTTCTCTCTGTGCCGATAAAATTTAAGACATTTGGGATAGATGGTATATCTCATCGTTAAATTGAAAATGTTTAATATCTTATACTACAGTAAAGTACTGCGGTTTGGGTACGTGGAAAGAATAATCGAGGACAAAATGACTAAGATGATATAGATAGCTGAGAGGAATGGTACTCTTTTTATCGGACACTCGGAAAATTACAATAAGAAGTGGGAGACTATTTAATGAATTTATTTTTATCTATCGATAATATCAGGGTGCCAGAAATGTCATAGGATACTGTGACATGATTGGCGAGTTAGCATATTGAATGAGTGAGATTGTATCAGATCTTTGTTCATTTTCCATATTATTTTTTCATCAGTTTAACAAAAAAAAAAGAAAAATTCTGGAGTAATAATAAGATCCAATGATTTAAGCATAAAAACATATTCAGTAAATTGAGTATAAATTTGGTAAGTTGGAAGAAATCGCGCTTGCCCTCTGATATTGATTGTGTTTGATATTTTTATATTGATGTGAAAAAAATTGCTTGAAAACAATGTAAAGCAAAGAAAAAATAATTCATTATGACGCTTTTAAAAGCTTACTCGTTTTTTGTTAAGTTTTGCGGGAGAAGTGAATATTTTTATAAAAAGACAAAAAAAGTATTATACTTATTGTATACTGTGTAGGTAATTATCACAATTTGGAGGTTCTTTTAAATTATGAACACTGATATTTATAACTAACACAAATATATTCAATAAATATTCCTATTTATAATTTGTCGAACACAACTAGTCAAACACGCAGCGTACCAGTGCAACTCAAGGTCGCATCTATAATGAGCCGGTTCCCTATAGGAAGCTACCCTATATAGACAATAGAGTATTGCTACTCAATCATTATCACCTGTTTAACTTGTAAACAAGTCCAAGGTTCAATTCCAGGTGCAGTGTACAATGTCTACACTACAATACTAGTTATTATTAATTAAAAAAAAATAAAGAAACATAGTTTACTTTTTAAGGAGGGTAAAACAGTAAAATACATGAACATTTTTATTTAATATTGTAATAAGATTATGTTTAAGGTTAGTATATTTTTATGCTTAATAAATAAATAATAAAAAAAAATAGTATTCTCCACTCAAATAACTCTATTTAGTTATAACGTTTTCGGAACTACTTGTTTCATCATCAGTAATAATGTTTCATTTGTTTTTTTTTTTCAATTGAGAATAATTATGGATTTCCACATTATTAATCACGAAATATTCGAAAAATTATTATATTAGTATTTATTTTGTAAAACACTATTAATAACAAAATAAATATGTGTTTCTATGTTTCACTTTTTACTTTAAAATAGTGACCTAGGTTTCGAAATGCGATTCTTTTTCAAGATTTTAATTTGGATGCCATAATATGTCGAAACTAGTGACTAGTAAAATATTGAGTTATATTTTTATTTTAATAATTATTTTTTAAAAAATAATCTCAAAACAATGACCAATACTTTATTAAAGACAATACCTAGACCAGGGGTGCTCAGACTTGAACCATCGACGATCGACCATAAAATTATTAGGTGGCAAGCGATCGACTAGGTAAAAATAAAAGACAAAATTTATAAATTATTTATATCTTATTAGGTAATTACAAATATATACATCATCGACGTAGGATCACGACAGGGACGACTTTGACGCAACTGTTACTATTGTTATTTTTTAAATTTTATTGACGAACTGGAAAACGGATTGACATTGATTAATTTTTATATTTTATGACGAACCTTTACTCGGTGATATTTTAATATTGTATGTACAGAGCCCTTGAAGTGCACTGCACTGAACGGCGCTATACAAGCTGTCATAATATTATTAATTTTGTTATTAATGTTATTTAGATGTTGACGAATGGCACTGCATGTTATCTGCACATTTTTCATAGGATGTCACATAATTACTAAGTGCCAAACGCAAGCATGAATTAAGATGTTCGTCACTGAGCCGATTACGATATTTAGATTTAATTATTTTCATTTCGGAAATATATTTAGAAAACCTTTTGAAATATGCTCGCGATCGACTTAAAAACCTCTCGCGATCGACTGTTTGAGCACCCCTGACCTAGACAATAGCAGTACACGCATTATTGTTCCATTATACGTGATATACCTACAAGTCCATTTGCCTACTTCTATTGTTTAACAGTAGGTAGGTACTCTTGTGTTTTTCAGTTTGGTCCGTTGAGTATTAAAGTATGATTAAATGCGAGTACAGTAGGTATGTATAAACATAATATTATAATACACATGCTTATATTTTCTCCTTTGCACCAATTTGCTCTTTGTTTTGTAGGATTATGGCCATCCATCATTCTAAACCCCTTTAAACTGCATTGCGCCGACACATTGCTACTAGTATAATATATATGTACTGTAATAAACAGTATTGTATCTTCACACAGTATAATATTTAATACTACAAGCTGAACATTGCTTTAACCAATATTAAAAATAAATATAATGCTTTATTTCAAATAGGTTTGTCAGAAATAATGAGTTAATAGAACATCGGTAAGAGAACTCAAAATACTTTTCTTTTTTTGGAAATTTGTAACAAAAATATGCAGAATACTCACAACAATCAGACCTTTCAATTGGATTGGACTATGTTCACACAATGCAACATTTTTTTTTTAATTTCCGTACACAGATGTATGGAAATTCTAGCTGGCGGACTTATCACATCATATGTAATTTCTTCCAGATAACCAATGCTATCTCAATCCCACTTAGACAGTTTTTCTTCAAACCCTGGATGTGAAAATTCGGAGTGAATTATCACGACCCAGCCAAGAATCGAACCCAGGACCACGACGATGTTAGTCGACTGCGATAGCCGTTACACCACGTGGACTGTTAATTATGCGAAATCTAATCGGAAAAAGTAAGAAAGGCGTCCCAACGCTTAAAAATTATTACTCTAAGCTGGCTTATGTGATCACTTTCGGTGTCCATGGAAAACTATCGCCAATTACCCCATTTCACTATCACTATATAAGGTTCACTAATCGAGACATTTAATGCAGTAATAAGAAAATAATTCAAATGTAAGTAACACCATTCGTCAGTGTTTTTCAAATTATTTTGTTAGCTACAACGCATAAATTAGGGCTGCAAATTGAGAAAATATCATGAAATATTAATGATTTAGTAGTTTTGTTTTAGTATTTAAATATTTAGTACACATTATTATCAAAGCAAATTGTCTTTTAATGAATTTCGATACTTACATAATATTCCTTTTATTCATTGGAAATATGTAAGTATTATAATAATTCATGGTCTCCCGTTTAGATCGGTTGGCAACAGACTGCTTTTGATTCCTTCTCTTCATTCAGGATTTTATTATTCATCATTTTGCCTTTCATAGTGCTAGGCTTTAGAATCATCTTCCATTTCCGAAAGAGACCAAAGTTCTCTCAAAAATCTCCAAAAATGGTCTTCTTCTCTTCGTGTCGGTCAGCAACGATAAAATAACAAAACATTAAAATCCATATCTATATTCCCATTCCCTCCCAGAAAGCCACGACCTCTCTTGCAACTCCTCCCAGGTGAGAACGCTCCACGAAATGGTATTGAACGGAGACAGTGAGGGCTATCATAGCGTTAATTCCCCCCTCCTCCTCTCCCTTAGACTATGGCAAAATTAGTAGGTGTAAATAATTGTAGATGATAATTCTGTGTTGACAAGGTAAAGGGGCATAAGTCAGTTTTGCAGTATTGAGTTATTCCCTCCACAGAAATGTAGGTAGGTATATATGTCATACCTCACAAAGTAATGGCGTCAAGGGTAGCCTATGTTACTAGGTAACCCTTGATGGCATTATTTGTGAGATGATGATGATTATGGATGATTTTGTTTTGACGCTGTTTTTTTTTTTTTACTTTACCTCACTTTTTGAATTATTTTATCTCATTTTGTTTATTTTTCTCTTTTCTTTTTCTGTACTTATATGTATTATATTATATCAATAAATGTTTTACCACCCAAAAGGGACATTGAAGAGAGAAGTAGTATAAAAGATTCCCACGACGGCGGTTTTGGCCGGCCGGCCCTTCAGACCTCCCCAATGGCCCGCCCGTGAGGACAATTTTGGTTGAATTTGCGGATAAGTAGGAGTTAATGACTCCTGAGATATCCGGGTAGGAGAAATGAGTGTGAGGATAAGAATGTTCTGGGTGTCTTCCTTGACATAGCTGGGGCTTTTGACAATGCGTGGTGGCCTCTTATCCTGGCCAAGCTAAAGATACGAGGTTGTCCTCGCTGGTTGTTTAATGTTGTTAGCAGCTACTTTAGCAACAGGTCAGTAATGATCACACACGCTGGAATTGTAGTGGAAAGGATTGTGGACATGGGCTGCCCACAAGGATCGGTTTTAGGACCGTTTCTTTGGAATGTTCTGTTTGACGATCTGTTGAAAATGGATCTTCCGCCTGGCTGCACGATTTTTGCCTATGCCGATGATGCGCTTCTCTTGCTATCTGGTAGTACGAGGAGCGCCATTGAGAATAAATTTAAAATCGCGATCGAACGTATCCTGACGTGGGGCAATGTGAATAGGCTGGTCTTCTCGCCGAGCAAGACCTCTGCTATGTGGTTGAGGGGTTCGCTTGGGGACAGGAATCCAGTTCTTCGGATGAGTGGATCACCCGTGAGGGTGGTCAACGAAGTCCGTTATCTGGGTGTAGTCCTGGACAGAGGCCTTTCCTTTCTCCCGCATGTCAGAGCGACTGCCGGAAAAGCGGGTGTGTTATTTTTCACTCTTCGCAGACTGAGTCGTGGAACATGGGGTCTAAGATGGCGAACTGTGAGGACTATATATCGGGCGACTTATGTGGCTCAGGTCACGTATGCCGCTCGTGTGTGGTCGCACAGGCTGTTGGTTGGATCTGTGTCGATGGCAGTCTTGAGGGGGCAAAGACTCCCGCTGCTCGCTGTCACGGGTGCGTATCGAACTGCAGCTAGTGATGGCCTTCCAGTCATTGCTGGAGTGCTACCAGCCGATTTAGAAATTTTGGACTCTGTGGCCAGGCGCAAGATCAAGGCGGATGGAGTTGTGGTACATTTCGGCATATCTGTGCATGCGGAACCCGGAATCAGAGGTTATAATAGGGCTGTCGGCACGATACGAAAGAGAACGATGGAAGTGTGGCAGGAAAGATGGGATGGAGGAAGAACTGCTAGATTAGTCTACAGTTTCCTTTCGAATGTTTGTGAACGAATGAAAAAGCGCTTCCTATCATTTGATCATTTCACTGTACAGTTGATAACTGGCCATGGGGATCTGAGAGGCAAGCTCTTTGATCTTGGACTCGTGGATGATCCATGGTGTGTCTGTGGGATGGGGGCGCAATATGCGGAGCAAATCCTTTGGGAGTGCCCGGTGATGATGGATGCGAGAGATCTAATGCTAGAGGAAATGAGCGATGGCACCCCCAGGCCCGTTTGGTTTGGGGAAGTGCTACTTTGTCCTCAGAATTTCAGGGCTTTCCAGAGGTTTGTAGATTCCTGGGTGTCTAGGTGGGATCTTCTGCGTGGGCCGGGTTTACCCCCGGCTGACGCAGGGGAGTCTGAGAATTGAGCTTGCTTGGCGTGGCGAATGTTGCGTGGCGAACTCTTGTTTTTCGTTTGCTTTGTGCGTCCTGTCTCCCTTGGTGGAGAGTAGCTTTGGTTGGAATATCCCCATTGGGAGGGAAATAGTTTTCCACACTACCCCGTTTCAGTGACCCCTGGGCTCACTGTCTTAAAACCGAAATGTTTCTGGACACTTTATCTCTGTTATCTGTACCAACTGTATATATATGTGTGTATGTGTGTATGAATGTGTGTATGTGTGTGTGTGTGTGTGTGTGTGTGTGTGTGTGTGTGTGTGTGTGTGTGTGTGTGTGTGTGTGTGTGTATGTATATATATATGTATATTATTGTATTGTACTTAATTTTTGGGTATAATATTGGTTTAATTTATTATGGTTAATTATGTCACACATGTATTGTGTGATATCACTTTATTTTAATTTTTCCCAATATGGGCTATTTTTGTTTCTTTTTGTTTATTGTTCCAACGAGGCGACTTATGTTGATCTGTTCTTCGGGTCGCCCCTGAGGAAATGAAAGTGATGTGTGCAAATTCGGATAAATAGGAGTCTCCGACTCCTGAGATATCCGAGTGTGTAGAGGTTCTTTCAATGCTCAATATCCGGGTGTGAGGTGGATCTTTCTTCAATGACGCCGTTTAACAGTCCCTAGACCGTCTCAAGGGCGCCTATTATTTTTATTTAACTATTATGATATTTTGAAAACACTTGTGATTGTTACAAATTTGATTAAAATGCGAGAATTTCATGTGAGTTCCAATTGAAGGTATTATTAATTGTCACAAATATTATTCACTAATTCACATTTTTAAATTTGAAATTTTTTACTACATAGCTTAAAAAAAAACACTCAAAAATGTAACTTTATAAAACTATTTAAACTAAAAAATGTATTAAAATTATATATGTAAATTAAAAATGTATTATATAGAGATATGACATATACCTACATTTCTGTGGAGGGAATAACTAAAACTGCAAAACTGACTCACGCCACTTTACCTTGTCACCACACAATTGTTGTTTAGACTTTCAGGATGGGTCACTTACCTCATTGTTGAACTGAAGATGTTCGATGTCTTAAATTGTGATTTTACACAAATTTCTGACATCCACTTGAAAAACTACAATGAGAAGAAGAAAGAGTGAAAAACTTATTCTTTACCAGACACATCATGAGATCCATAATGCATTGATTAAAAATATTATCCTAGGGTTTTACTAAATGTCGAATCTTCAATGCCTAAATTATCTCAATCTTTCTATATGACAGTGAGTCTTAGGACCTAAGCAAGCGTCAAGAGCGGAAGATGATTTGTTTCAAAAATAAGTTTCATAGAAGGATTTGGATGTTAGTGGGATAGATATGAGCATTTCACAAATGATACTATGCGGCAGCGTACTCAGCAATTATCTGTAGATTCTGTTATGACGATGGACAGACGATGTTCTGGGTAGGGCTATGTTTTGAAAATATCCAGAACAATAGGTCAAAAAAACACTAGGATCCCAATGCCCAGACATCCCTCTTTCATAATGCATCGATCTTACGACAAAGACATCAGAACGCCAGGAACGTAGTAAAAATAGGTAGAGACGCTCTGAATGGAGGAAGCTGGTTTCTGTCCAGAGCGTTGATGGGCGAGATGATGATTTCAAATAAAAAAAAAATTATAATTAATTAACATCGATCTCTTTATTAATGCATTCAATTATCAATCAGCACATAAGGGTTACTATAAAACTTATATATTTTGAAAAATACAATTAATATTATTTTGATCATAATACATAAAATTATTATAATTATTTGGCTTTCTGTTGAACATATAATAATATTTATTATCGTATTTATTATAGCTATTGGATAAAAACAATAATTATTACAATAATACATAGTTTATTATTATTATTTAATTATATTTGGCACATAAATACAGAATATTATTATTATAACATTAATCTATTCAACACAATAACATTTTTCTTATTAATTAAATACACAATAATATCGTAAATAAATTTATTTATGTTTTTATTGTTATTTGACTTCAGTTATAGAAGATTTATTCCAATATGTAGTCTATAATTTATTTTCGTGTGGGTATGTATACTGATTTTGTCCATTTTTGATATTTAAATCCAATATAAACAAAAAGGTTGATGGAGTGGAGTCCATATTAAGCAGAGGATTTCCTCCTGCACTAAGACTTTAACAGGGGACAGGACTGACTGTATAAGCAAGAAGTTGTACAGATTTTCAATAGAAGTTGGCTGAAAGGAGCACCGTTTTTTCATTAACAAAGTTTTTCTTTCACAGTATACAGTTTCTAAGACAGCGCTATCAGAACGTTGGGAAAAGTTTGAAAAAAGTATCACTGATGAGTAATAATCGCTATGAATAAAGAAGGCTTTTTTCTAAGCAGTACTTATGAGAGAAGCATTGGAGGGCTTGAAAAAAATATTTTAAACATTTATAAAAAAATGTTTGTTTGAGGTCGTTGTTGATTTGTTTTATTTTTTATTCTAATTTTATTATTTCCTAAAAGTCATAAATAATATAATAGAAGACAGATTCGAAAAAAATGGTTATATCCATATTATTAAAGTAATTAAGTTAGAGATTTCTGAAATAAACATAATGTTATTTCTAATTATATTTTAAAATTATTAATAACAATAATAATAGCCTACTTATTAAACAAAATATTTTAATTCCGTTTTTTTAAGTAGATAATATATTTTATTATATATTTTTTATAACAAAAAAGTATATCACACACTGAACTAATAATTTAATATTTTACATACATATTCTTTTATTTAAAATCAATTTAATTTTATATCATCTGGGACCAGAATCAATAATAACATTATTCATTTTTCGAATTGCAGAAATGATTCCGTCTAGATTTTGAATCCTTTCTTGTTATAATGCGGTTAAAAGTTAAGAGGCTTCTTGTATATACCTAAAAAGTGGACTATATTTTTGTCACTAGGTATGAGTTCATTATTTCCTGGCACACCCTCAAAAGAAAATGCATACTGACAAAATATGTATTTACAGCCACCCCTGATTAAATGTTTCCATGATGTTAATAAATATAAAAATTCAAATTTTAACATTTTAAATAGTATGTTTTGTTGGACAGTAAGTTGAACTGTGAATAAGATATCAGTTAATTCAGGGTTTAGAGCTAGAATATGAGTTATCCTCATCTGTAAGAAAATTATTGACTTGAACCAACAATTGACACAATACTTTCAATTCTATTCTATTTTGCTTTTTTCATAAATATTGTTAACAATCAGCTAATTCAAGCTATTGATTAACTCCATTTTGTTCTATTTGAAGCTAATTTATGCATTATTCCTAAGCTAATTCGGCTTTTTCTAGTGTCATTTGCAATCTTTACTTATATTAAAACAAATGTTTAGAATATTTACTAATTTACCGTATTTGGCCACAACGTGCAGATGACAAAACTGTTCAGACATCTGAATTGGAGAATCATGTTTACACAATGTAACTTTGTGTAAAATTTAATCGGAAGAAGTGTCTCTAAGCTACAGATCTGAAATATGAGATTCCAAAAGATGGTTGCTTCTATGGTTTGCAAAAAGTGTTTCTCGGTTGGTGTAACTTACATCGTGACAGTGAGAATGGTGAAATTGGTGAACGTTGCCTATGGACACCGAAAGTGATCACTCAAGCCAGCCTTGAGCCAATTCGTATGCATTGGAACGCCTTTCTCACTTCTTCCGATTAAATTTTGCACAATGTTACATGATTCTCCAATCAAGATGTTTGATTGGTTTTGTCATCTGCACGTTGTGCCCCTATATTAAAACTTTCATCTGCCCCTAATTACAGGTTTTTACAAATTTACTAATTTCTTTACAGTTCTCTTACATTCTATAAATATGAAATCATAAAAATATATAATATAAACAATTATTATGTAAGACATTTTAATAAGTTTTTAAATAAATATCTTCTATATTATTTAGTTTTGGCATTAGGTTTATTTACATTTATAATTTATTTGATTATTTCAAAACACAGCTGTAAATAAAATAAAATATCAATTTCGTTAATTTTCACACAGTACTTCAATCAATAAAATATCTTTAAAAAACCAAACATAATGATCATACGGACTGCGTAAAGAGGAGAGAAAAAGTATAATTTGGAAAATTTATTTTCTAACTAGCTACTTTTTTTATCTAAAATAGCGATTTAGTATGAAACATTGAAGTTTTAATATTTAATCATAGATTACCATAGAATACTAATAAGATAATAGTCTAATATTTTTAGTTTAGTAAGCATGTACACATCGTAAAAATGGACAGATAGGAAAGGGTTTGCGTTATGTACAAAAAAACAGGACGCTCGAAAAAATCGCCTCGCACAATTGCATGTCAATTATAATATTAACTAAAAAGTGCATATCACTCAAATATCTAGAATTTAATTTTTAAGAAAAACGACCAATCCTTTTATTAACTATACTATACTATCACAGCATAACTTACAAGTGGAGCAGACTCTTCAGCATGAGTGGCAAACCTCATCGCTGAATTGAAGGTGTAAAATGTCGTTATTATTCCGAACACTAAACTTTTACAGAACACTCGAAAATTTACGGAAAAATGTAGGAGACCAATTTGCCGCCGGGTGCTTTACGGAAAAGCCACCAATCCTGAATTTGCTATTTTTTATAGTACGGAATAAACGATTTGTATGTTTGTTGAATACAAGGAGTCAACTGAATATCCTATATTTTGTGGGCTGTACACTGTTCAACGACATTGTAAATATTTTACAGAAAGGGTATTAAGTATGTATTAATGAAAAATATTAAAGTAGCGTAAATTTAAATTATCAAATAAAATAAATATTTATTATTATTTTGTTTTGTGTTACTGTTGAACTGTATCAACAGATGTGCAACTCGTGCAGTACTGTATCAACAGTAACACAAAACAAAATAATAATAAATATTTATTTTATTGTATTTGATAATTTAAAATGAAGTGTTACAAAGTAAATGCCGATACAATTAATGAAATTATTAGCGTAAATTTGTTCAAAAGTGTTTAAATCATTATTGTTAAACGAAGTTTTCGCATCTATCTGGATTTTTACACCTGTGTAAAGATTTTAAGATATAAAGTGCACTTAAACCAGCCTAAGACGATTCGTAAGCATCGTAGCACTTTTTCTGTTTCGTACTAGAAGGAGTTTGCACAGTCTGTTGGCTGTGCGGATGAGGTGCCTGTTGAGTTATTTTTAATATTCTTAATTCGGACATCATTTGTTTCGAATTCTCGTGCATTTATTCAACTATACGATTATTATGCATGTTACGTGCGGTAAGTATACTGTGATGTTAAGATTTTTTATTTATTCGTGATAATAAAGGTTAATAGATAAAAACACACCTCTATTAATAATAATTAGAAATATGTCAGTAACTGTATCAAATAACATTTTAACACTTCTAATTAGCGTTTTACTTTGGTGCACGACATTTCGATTTCAAATTTAAAATATTTTTTTCTCCATGGATTGGTGTTTGACTGTCTTAAATGTTGCGAAGACGATGTTTTCAAAATATCCTGCTTTTAGAATCCTTATATGAAAACAGTCCTAAGGAATAATTATTTAAACCTATCTAGATTCAAAAATCATCTGTTTAATTCTAAATGCTAAAAAGTGATAAAATAGCCTCAGAAATAAAATGAAAAAATTAAAAAAAAAAATTGACAACACCTGACAAAAAATATGTGATGGGTTCTAATAAATATAATCAAGAAAGTGTTCAATTAACTTCTGTTTTAATTAAATTACTATTAATTAATAAATTAATTTTGTTGAATTTAACGATACATAAACTCTAAGTTAGCGTATCAAATATTTAAAACTGTTTGAGGGAAAAGATTAAATTATTTAGAATATTACAGTAGATGATAAATAATCTGGATAAGGTTTTTTAAATTTTTTGTTGTTGACGTAATAAATAGAATACGCATATGTACTTATTTAAATTCTGTGGAGTCTCTGGCAAAAAGAAGGTATCCTTATATTCTATATAAGTTTTCGAATATTCTGAAAAAGACAGCTTATCCTATGTAAATCATTACGAATGAGTCATTTAAAAACTAAATTCAGCGATGAGATATGCTATCAATATCGAATGTCCTATTCTCGATTGGCTGTCACTGAGAGGACATGCAGTTAGTCATGTGGATACTCCACTTGTGTGAGATGTTATTGCCATAGTTATTAGAGAAATTAAATTCGACTTGTCGGTAAAATTTTATATTCCAGATAATTCAGCACCTACTGTAATATTAACAAAAAATTTATGAATTTATAAACGCTTAATTAAAAATTATTTTTAAGGAATGAGCAAAGCCATTACCTATTATATACATACACAAAATAATTTAAAACATGATATTATAACGAACTAATAAACGTAGCTCATTACAGTAGCTTTTATTTATATATAGATCAGTGTAACACGAATAATTCAAAGTGTACTCTCAAATAGTTTGTAATTATCTTCTTTTTATTACAGCTATAATTATGCATCTTTTTTTTCAAAAGCGTAACAGCATATTTACTGATGCTTTACTCATACGCAATAATATACACATTTATTTTTATACTAAACATTGTCACACATAGCAAAGTTTTTTATAATTAATTTCATCTCCGAAATCTCAGACATATTCTTGATTTGACCTTTTTGTAACTTGGCACAGTTTTCACATTGGGTAAATCACAAAAGTCACGACTCATTATTTTGTTTTCAATAAATAATAATAATAATAATTATATTTTATTTTTATACACAGCACATGTTTACATATTTATTTTTATTTAATGTCTGCTGAGACTTTCAGAATTTTGAATCAAAGACGCCTTTCGTCTGTGAAAGTATTTCCTACTGAATTAGTGGTGAACTCTGACTATCGCTGAAGTCTAAGGTGTAGTACATATCAGCTGTGTCCAGAGGAGGCAGAGGTCTTGGATTGATGGGTGGTACTGGAGTCTGCTTGTCTGAAAGCCAATGGTGTGGCGGTCCAGCTGTTCCTGATGTCATAGTACATCCTCTTCTGCCAGGATATACCCTAGACAACCACCTTTGATAGGTCTTGTTGACACGACAGTGACACACTGTTACCTGTAAAAAAAGAAAAAAATATTTAAATATTTAAGATGTACGGTTCTGGTACGAGTTCTATTCCTAGCCAGAATTAAATGTGCATATTTCCCTCAATAGTCACTCCAATATACAAAAATATGTCAGTTTTGATACAGAATATAATATTCACTAATTTTATTTTCACTAAATGAGTAAAACTCCATTATTAAATTAAAAATTTATAAGTAAAAATACTTTGGAGTTTTAAATTTGTTTATTCAACAGTTACATATGTTTCGGGTTACCGGCCCATATTCATACAAAAGTAAACAATATATTTTTACTATAGGTATAACAATATATTATTAATAAAAAAAAATAAAACTCCAAAGTATTTTTACTTATAATTTTTTAATTTTAACAGAATATATTGATGGTCCATATATAAGAAGTGCACCTTTTTACAACAATCACCACAATTTATTTAAATTATGTCTAAATATGTAGGTACACGAGTAGTAGATATACGGTACCTTCATAGTTTGGTAAAAGTAACAAGTGGTTATATTTAAAATAGGACATATTACGTATTTGTTTCCCAGTTGACTAAAACTTTTTAACGGGAGGTTCCTTCAAGTTTACAACACATAATATTTTCAGAGAATAATTATTATGTAAGTTCATGCATGAAAAGAGACTTTTGAAAATATTAGATAGATATTAAATTAGCATTTATCGAGCTTTAAACGGTAAAGTATTTTACAGAAACAAGGGTACATAAGTACACGAGGGGCAAGGGGATGGTTTGATTAAATTACAAAATTGAATTAAAACGAAAAACTTTTCGAAGGAGCAAATTATAAACAAAACCTTTGAAAAGTCTTACTTAGAATTTGCTAAATCAACTAAAGCTCTCTCATTTCTCATCATACCCTTGAAACTTTCAAGTTTATCCTTCTTAAGTACTCTGGATGAAATTACACCGCGTAAGAGTTCGAATGTCACCACCGCTATTTGGAAAAGTTATAAGATGAGACGAAAGATGAGAGACGATGATGATGAACGTTGGTATTGTATGGAAAAGAAACTTTTATAATACCTATGTCCTTATACACATTTTATTTTGTATCAAAGTTCGGTCGGATATTCGTATCACGACGAACAATGTTGGAAAGTGCATATTTTTCCAACCCGATTTTATGCTATTTATTTTATTCCTACAGATAAACTAATAGATATTCCTAAAATTTTACAACGACATCGTACAATACTTGTAAATGAATATTTTCAAAGTCATGATTAAGATGTTTGGTACGTATGTCATGTCAACGTTTGACAGTTATTGAAATTTATTTCTCAGTATTTCAAAAGAATGACAATTGTTTGTTAGATCCTGAAAAACAATCTGGGAACAATTTCTGTAAGAACTAAAAATATGCATAAAACTGAATTTTGTTTAGCGATTTTTCATGTTTTTAATACATTATTTATTTAAATTAAGTATATATTTATTTCATTATTATCTTAAAACAACATTGAATCGGATATTAGGTATAACAAATTATAAAAATATACACAAGCAACGATATTTACGAGGGTGGATTGATAAGTCCGGTAAAAATGAAACAAAGAGTTACTTTTTTCGAATGGATTATATTTTTTTTTCAACTTTATCTTCTTTTAGAGCTATACACTTGGTTAGACTATGCTGGAGTTTTTTGATCCACTCTTTGTTGTTATCTTTTCCAATGCCCTGAAAATACGCCATAGTTTCGGAGATAACATCCGAATCAGTTGCAAATCTTCGTCTCCCAAGCCATTTTTTCGTGTTTGGTTAAGGGTAGGATTCACTGAGAACCAGGTCAGGAAAATATAGTGGATGGAGAAGCATTTTGTAGCGTGACTCCACCAGCTTGGCCGTTGCAATGGCGGAAGAATGAGTAGAAGCATTATCGTAGTGAAACAGGATTTTCTTCTTGGCAAGATGATGCCGTTTTGCTTTGGTTTATTGATTCAACTGGACCAAAAGTGTAGAGTTATACTCTACATTAATTATTTTTCCTTTTAAGAGGAAATCAATTAAGACTGTACCTTGTGCATCCCAGAAAACCTTAGCCATAGCTTTGCCTGCTGATGGAACCACCTTGACCTTCATCGGAGTACTTCCACCAGCTTCCACCCGCTGCTTGATTATTATTTTGTCTCTGGTGTATAAAGATGAATCCTTGTTTTATCTAAAGCGATGAAATGGTCTAAAAACTCATCTGGATTTCGTTCAAACAGCCGAAAATTTGCGTGGGAACGTGTCACTTATTCACGTTTTTGGTCAATTTTCAACAAACGCGGCAGCCATTTTGCTGGAAACTTTTTAATACGCAAATTTACATGAAATGTTATTAAAACTCGTTCATATGAGATGTTTAAAGTGTTGGCTACCCCTTTCAACTTCATTCATCGATCTCTTAATACAATATCGTGAATTTTCATGAGCATTTTTAGAGTGGTTACCTCAATTGGACGTCCTGATCGAGAAGTGTCTTTCGTGCTCGTTCTACCACAACGAAATTCAGTAAACCACTTGTAAATTATCTTAAATGACGGAGAAGATTCACCATTATAGTTATCAAGACATTTCTTTGTGTCCGTGATGGTTTTTTTGCGTAAAAAGTAGTGTTTTATCAGCACTCTAAATTCATCAAGGCATATACATTTTCTCTGGCATTAAATATTCATAATTTTAGATTTAGTTATTATTCATATTTAGTCAACGATACAAATTATTTAAATGTGTATGGGACATACTTGTATTATTACAATGTTGAAAGTAATTTTGTTTTAATGCGCAAATTATAAGTCTGTTGTTTCACATAGGTACACAAAGTTTCATACTATTAAATTTTTATTTTTAAGATTCTTTCACAAAACCGATTTTCATTTTCCTAATGAGTTGCTTAGGAACTATGTATATAATATCATTTTAGTAAATTTCTATCTCCAACGTTTTTTTCATTGTTGATTTTGTAGTTTTTATTTAAATATATCTTGATTGTTACCGGAAAAGTTAGCGGGACAAACTGAATTTTGATAGAACGTGCTACTAAATAATATCAACTTAATTTTCTTATGTTGAAAGTTTTCTGGTTCAACGACATTTTATCGACAAGTTTTATGTACTTTTAATGTCTAGCTCTGAATAATATCTACCACGTCTACAGAGTCATGAAATATTTTTTTACTATTCATTATTTTCAGCATGTTTTTGCTTAAAAATAATCACCAACGATACTAAGATTTATTGATATCTTTAGAATTTTTTTTTAATTTTGCGGTTAAATTGTAAATAAAACTACTATCATTAAAACATTACGGCATTCCCCACAAGTAAGGTAGCCATTGGACCAAGTGCTTGAAATAAACATGCAAGCTGTCCCCTCCACGTCAATAAAAGTTAAGACATTCAGGATCGGTGGCATGTCCTATTGCTGACCTCAAAATTTTAAATGACATAAACGTGATGTTTTACAAATCTGCCCTTTTTGAAGTGAATTCCCATTCGAACACTCGTAGAAACTAGTGAAAGGCTCCTTTTTAACCAGATAGTTCACGAGATAATTTGGGTTTTGAACTTATCATTATCTGCACGTATATTTCAACTTCAACTTATTGCAGAAATATTTTAGTTTTAAATATGAGATATCTCTTGATTCTATGTAGATTAATTGAATAGCAAAAATCAATTAGTGTAAAATTCAAATCAATCTAAATCAGTGAAAATTTTTAACAAATGGAAGGATTTTTGCTATAATATATTTCTGATAGGTACACAGAATAATTTCTTATTATTTTACCATTCATTGCATTGAATTTTTTTCTATGTTCAGAAATTCGGTGCTGTATTTGAAGAGATTAATTGATAAACTTAATTTACAATATATTAAATTGAAACTTAAAAGTATTCCTTGAGTTTATCTATTTACCACAAAGGAAATTTAAAAATTACGCAAGCAACTTATCTACCAAGTCGTTTCTTTTAAAAATAGTAATCCACAATTAGTATTATTACTCGAGAGCTTTGGGCTCACTTCACTTCGTTTGAGTTGTGTACCTACTTCATATCGAATAATCCAAAAAGGTTCTAGAAGAATAAAAGACAGAAGAATATAGCACGAGCGATGATAGAATGTGAGAAGCAATGACACAAAATGTGATTTTACGAAAATTAAAAGAAAAACTAATGAAATGAAACAATTTTAGAAATATTATCATTATCACGTATAACTTGATGTTGCATCCACGTTTGTTGCATTTGCATTTTTATTCAGTTTTAACTTTTAAAAGTATCCGCTAGTTTTATGGTATGATGGTATTCATATTGTACCTAACACAAATATACCTATAAATACTTGATTGAGAAATAATTGTACATACTTAATGTAGATTTTTTTTATTTTATTTATTTCTCTCAATAAATTACAATTTTACATTCATACTTTATTGAAGCTGCCCAACTAGGTAGGTCCTGTACTAGGGCAAACATCTTACAAACATATCAATCATATACAAAAATATATACAATTATCAACAAGCATTCATATACATAAAATAAGACATTTAATGTGGATAGTATCCTTATTACTAAATTAAAGATTTTCATGACTGAAATGTAATATTACCCCCTATTCTATATTAATTCAAACTAAAACAAGAACGTTACAACATTTTATAATCAAGTTTACTTGAACTAAAATTCGTATTCTATATGATACAAGTTGTAAATAATTCTAATTAAGAACAGTTTTAGAGTTTATAGAATACCAATGTAGACTGACTAAAATTGGAACGTTACTTTTTTGGTTAGTGCACACTAAACATGAAATAGTTAGAATCGGGGGTAATATCAACTTTTTATTAATTTTAAATATTCCAATTTTTTGTGTCAATAGACTTTTTGTGAAATTACTCCTCAACTGAAGAAAAGACAAAAGAATGAGAAAATTTAAAGAAGAGGGTGGAGAGCAAATATACGAAGTCAGCAAGGATCAGCTATCCTTCTCAAAGGATACTCTTATTTATCAGACTTCACAATCTGCATCAAAACAATGAACTTTTGTTCCGTAAAGAGAATTTACAGAAAACTTTATACAACGGCTATTACGAGAGATTGTTTATTATTATTTTGTACCCCAATTGTATGAATATTGTAAGAGGCAGCAAAACTAAATATCTACTTTTAAAATGTATGGAATTAATATATTTATTATTATTAAATTAACTTTTTACAGATGAAATCAACCTTTATTTATTCAATAGCTTGCCTTTTAACACTTTAATCAGAAGCATAGGGTATCAAACAGGCTTCTACATTCAAAATGTCATCATACTTTCTTATTCTATGACACTTTGAAGTTTTTAAAAATTAAAAAGAATGATGTTTTGTAAAAGAAGAACGGAAAGGCTATCTTCTGGATGAAAGATAAGTACACTCATTTGTGAAAAATACTAAGCTTCGAAATAATGTAGGTAAGTGATTTTCGAGAATATTAGCTATTCATTGAGAAAATTAAACTTTTTACCAACTCACAGATTTTTTTCCAAGAGTCATGTATTGATTATTCTTCTACTTTCTTCTTCAGGCAAGGCACCCGACACCGGGTGAATTATGTCTATTGTTTATAGTGGTTAGATGGGAGAAATCACTATAAAGTGACAATCTCGCCACTGCCTATAATCACATGTAAACTGGTTTTTTGATCCCGCTATGTGAATGACGATGCACAATAAGTACAAAATAAATAAATAACTAAATGGATTGATTGTGAGTACGTCACCTTAGCGTAGTGGGTATTTGATTATTGTATGTAACACAGTCTGTTGTGTTGAAAACTGGATTTTCACTTACTCAGAAGTGTGGATGTCAATCAAATTAAGTTTTGAACTACTATAGATGACTCGCACACTGTGTGTGTGCGAGTCATCTATAGTAGTTCAAAACTTAATTTGATTGACATCCACACTTCTGAGTAAGTGAAAATCCAGTTTTCAACACAACAGACTGTGTTACATACAATAATCATAATTCAACTGGTTATAGTATAGACAACAATATTTGACTAAAATACTTGGCATAATACGCTTAAAGCGCCATCTATTCGCGGCATATTGTCTTAAATGAACAATGTTGAGTATAAAGATGGAGGCTTCAAATATTGTGTGTTTAAACAGAACTTCGATAGAGGGACATAGTATAGGAAACCGTGTTACATGTGAAATATTTGAAAAAATATAGTATATATACAACTTTCAAAAAATTCTGATACATGTGACAAGCATGATATAGAGGAATTGGGAATGTTACCCGGGTTTAAAGAGTACTCTTAACCAGCCTGTGTCGATTCGTAAGCATCGAGACTCTGTATCATGCTATCCTTAAGGAAGTTCACATTGATGTATCACCACGTACACACGGTATATATAATATACCTAACTAGTATGTAACCTAATTCATTAGGTTGGGCTAGTGGTTAACACACTCGCCTTGCAAGCGAGGGGTCGTGGGTTCGATCCTCAGTCTGGGCAAAAATATTAATGTCCATTTTTCTGAGCAATTCAATGTGTGCGAGTCATCTATAGTGGGTATTTATTAGTAGTAGCTACCTTATCAGTCGCCACGTGCGGCAAGTACAGCTCAAGGGCATTGGGATCAATGAACTCCCCGCACGTGTTACCAATACATGCAGTCATGTATTGATTATGTTCATTAGTATTTTGTCAAAAAAGAGTAGGTTTTGTTATTCATCATAATACCTCTACGACGAATTTACATGTAAAATGTTTTCAAGTGATCTCATAAATAATTTATTGCATGAAACATAAACTTCAGTTATACATTTAGGTACACTTATTATTTTAATAAATTTACTATTTTTCTGTTCTAATAAACTGTTCAAATGTGTAAACTTGTAAATAGGGCAATATATTGACACCTTTTTGTCTGGATTATTTAATTATGATGAATAAATAAATTAATAATTATACTGTAGAGTAAATATTTATAATCCGTGAATCATATGTGAAAAAGAAATTACGAGAGAAGTTTTATTGAATTTTGCCTTGAGTTTTTCACGTAAACTTCATTAGAAATTGTTCTATACTTTGCATAATGCATTTTGGAAGTAAACTTATTTCATAAGCTCAAAACTTACATCGTTAGGTGCTAATTGCATACAAGTTGCAAACTTATGAAATAGAGCTTGTATCTTATAAACATTTATATAGAATTTGTAGGTTTATTAAACTTTCTTATGCATGTATATTATTATTTTTATAATTATATTTTAATGAAAAGCTAATTGATGAAATAATGAAGTCTTTGTATATAAGTTAGATAATACTTGTCGTGCGGAGTTCCTGCTACAAAGAATAGGCCTTCCATTATTTGTATCAGGAATAAATTGTGTGAAATTGGAGAAAGCTCAAGGGCCACTTTTAAGTTTCGGGAAACGTCGAAACCTTAGTCACTGAACTTCATTTGTCATTATCATCGTGAAGTTTATCATCTTGTGATAAGTAGGAAAATGGAGATTTTCGAGTAACACTTGAATAAATTTCAATTGTTAATTTGAAAAACATGATTATTTTTTACACTTAAAAAATAATTATCTCGTGGAGTCTCCGATAAAGAATAGTCGGAGTGTCCCGTAAAAGGCAATTATTCGTAAAACATCATGTTCAAGTAATTTAATATAATAATAATAATCTTTATTGCACAAAATTAGTATACAAAGAGGAAGAAAAAACATGGTATCATAACAATAGAATACATAATTTTGTGCAATGGGCGAGTTTATTGCTGAAGCGCAATATCTTCTAACTAACACATAATATCTTCAGTTCAAAGATGATGAATGTTACCACCTATCTTTATTAACTCTTGGGTTAGTTGGAAGATATCGCGTCCCGGCTATGAGCTCACCCATTGTGCAAAATATTTGTTTATGCCATGTTGTAATCGAATTATTTTTGTTTGAATATTTTGTACAATAAAGTTTATTATTATTATTATTATCATTTATTGGAACGCAGAGGATGACTAGTAAGTTTGTTATTTGCAGTTGGTCCGATGGCTACCCCCCTTGTGGAAGATAAATATATTATAATTATGTGCCTATAATTGTAACTTTGTAAAATGATACAAAAAACACACAGGGATAAACTAAGTCTTTTTTGGAATTCAGATTACGTAAAAATCTTCTCAACAAAACAACAAAGTATCAAGGGAAAGCTCATAAATATGTAGATATATTAAGTATGTAGGTACTTGATTTTAGACCACTTGCTACTCGACTAAATAGTAAATAGGTACGAGTACTAAATTAATGTGAACTAGTCTTCATTACTATGCAGATTGCACATGCGTTTCAACGACCCTTGGAGGTTAACATCAGTTGCTCTCAAACTGTTTGAACGCTTTCATATCGATATGAATAAGAGGGTATAATCGCATTTCAATGGATTAATAAATAATAACGAGTATTTCAACAATTTAAATGGCCGATCAACGAGGCTTCAGCGGTTTTACTAGTAAATAGTTATAATATTTTGTTGTTGCGTATAACATGAAGCAAAGTGATTTCGATCTATTTTTCACAAATATTTAACTATGTAGGTATGCAGAAATGTTAGTATTTATTTTTGTTATACTGCATTTTAATCGATACAATGAAAATCTCCCTCCATCCTCGAATTGATCAATAAAAAAACTGATTTTGTATCAAAAACACCTCAAGTAGAAGGATCTATTGCTTTTACACCCCTCACACGTGAGAGGTGCCGTGATGGTATAGTTGAAGTAATATGTATATTATATAAATATAGAGGGGACGAAGAAAAAAAATTGCAACAGTCAAAATACATTTTAGCGTTATGTAGTCATTCGACTATACACGGCTTTGCGAGAAAGTATCAATTTCGTTGCTAAAATATACAAGTCATTGTACTACGGCTGCTGTTTTTTTATGCTTTTTATGAGCAAGGTTTTATATCAGAAAATAAATATCTATTAAGGAATAAAATACATGTAAAAGATTTAAGATTATTCCTAGAATTTTGATTCTTTATAAAGAAAAAAAAACAAACTCCAATACATCTGTACGGTTATCAAAGATTTTTCTAGAATAAGCTGCACAGTTGAATTATCAGAGGATTCAGGTGCCAGGTTGAAGACACGTTCAGGTATATAATCAAGTCAGAGGCACTCGTGGTCATTCTGAATAGAATATAGATTCGAAAATAGACTTTATCTTTTCACCTCAGCTTGCATTTAAGTGCATCAGACTGAAAAAGCTCACCTCGAGTTTAAGGATTATTTTAACTATTGATATAAACACAGGTGTAAATGCTTTTTAGAAACCACATTTAATGTGAAAATGTTATATTTACCTATATAATAAAAACGAATATTAAAACATAAGTATATATTTTACTTTTATAATATATGATCAAAGAGACTGTGTTTTTCATACTACGTGTAAAATGAAATTAAAAGTTCTACTCGTAATTTATTTATTTATTTATTTTTATTTATTCACTTTTACACGGCAAAGCCTTTTACATGTTGAACAATAAAATAATAATAACAATTAACACAATTTGACAGACGAAGATATTTATATACAGTTACAGTTTCGTGCAAACAAATTGATGAAAAAAAGATTTATGTATTTTGAAATAAACTTCATACGTAGGTACAAAAGAAAATTTGAATTTAAAATGATTAAAAACTTATTAGACAAACAAAAAAAATATAACAAATGAGTCTGATTTACCAATAAAAATTAATATATGTATACCAAGGACTAAAAATAAATTGTCAAAAGAAAAATGTGTCAATTATAGTTTAAGAGTCAAGAAATAAAATAGTCAATATCGAAAAAAGAGTATAGTCAAAATAGAAACACAAAGTTTTGAATTAAATTAAATTGAAATATTCTACACAATGCGGAAAAAACATGATCAATAAATAATGAAGAGATGAATATAACAAATAAGTAATATACTTAGATCAAATAATAAACCACTGATCAACCACCAATTAGTAAATCAACTCATTTTGTCTATTTGGAGAACCAATTACTAGTTTTTGGACTAATCAGTGGTTGAGGTTCACATTGGACCTGTATTTGATATTGAATATTCATTGCTTCAATTGAATCAAAAAAGGCAAAGCAAGTTTAATTTATTTCAAACCTCCACAGGATGTTAGAAACGCGACAATAGCAATGTTGACATTAAATACGAAATAATAATAATATAATGTACCAACCTCAAGAAAGTTTGTTAAGTTCGTTAAGGTAAACTTTTGATAAACACAATAAACCTTTAGACCAAGTTACATGGCGTAGTAACATGAGATCTCAAAAGAAACAATATATATAATATGTCATTTTGTAACGTAAAACTTCGTATACATCGAGACAAATTAAATAGTTCGAATATGTTAATTTATAATTAGAATTAAGTATATGCACTTTTCAAAAATCAAAAATTATATTATGAATTATTTATTTTGCAAAAAATAAGTATGAAAACATATTAAAAAAGATTATACGAAAAATAAGTATGAAAATATATAATAAATAATGTCTATTGAAATACTATTTTTCCTTTTAAATTTTATCGCTTTGAGATGTTTATTAATCAATTCATGCTTTTTCAAATGGCTTGTTTTCAGTGTAGATTAAATATTTCCCTTACTGTAAAGCTTATTTTTTTCAGTAGAAAATTTGTAGATGCATATTATGTTGACACTTTTATTGTGCAGATGCATATTATATTCCGGAGCTTTCTAAATGTACCTCTCTACAATTTACTATGTAAGTTCTTTGATGCAACAAACTTATTTCATCGCATCCACGCCTTTGAAAAGTTTTCTAAGCTTTACACTATATTATGCGAGTATAAATGTACTTTAATGATTAGTTCAAATGAAAAGCTATTCATCTCATGACAACAATTTGAGAAGAAGATACAAAATTCCAAGAAGCAAACTATGTAGATACATAATATAAGAAGTATTGGCTAATAATAATTGTACTTGTTTAATAAGGTAGGTAACGAAAACTTTGAGAAATTCTCTTCTGCTACATAGAAATTTATTCATAGGTACCATAACGTAATTTTCCAAAAGTGGGAAACCAGCTAACTAAACGTGTGAAACAAACATCTTCTCCATGCCAATAATAGTTCATTCACGTTTTTGGTGTCGCACGACCCGTTATCTGGAAACGGCTTAACGAGGACTTTCGTAAATACCAATCAATAACAACGTTATTCATTTATTTATTTATTAAATAAACGGCAATCGCCTTGTACAAAAAACAATATTAAAAGATATAGTAAAAATTTACATTTTACGTCTGCTATAAAATTACAAATTATAAAAATATATACATCTATCATTCAAGTGTACAACATAAGTGTAAGTTATAGAGCAAGTTTAAGACATCTATTCTATTCTTCTCAAGGCCATCCACTGGTTTGCGAGTGATTTAGGTATAAGACATCGCTCTTCCAACATAGTTTCCCGCGCCCTTGAGAAGGATGTTCCATTAAAATCATCCGACATACGTAAATAAGATGTTTGGGAAAAACCTGCCTTTTACAGGACTTTGGAAAACTTACAGGAAACTCTACGGGTAAAGAAAATTAAATTATTAAAGAAATTTAAATATAAATATCATATTTTAAGCCTTTATTTACAATGCGAGTACACAAAATTTTATAGATCAGCCCTAATAAATTATTATTATTATATATATATTACTATATCCAAATAATTTTTCACGTAGGTAGGTATCTCTGAAAACTGTTATGTTTGACGTTGTCAGTCTCCAAAAAAACATTATGTAAAATACATTTATTTGTTAATCTCATAATGGAATTCTATTACCTTAACACCGACACAGTGAATGAAATGAATGATTTTACTTTTATTAGCACGGAGAGATTGACTTGCATGGTTATGATATAGGTACAGTTAGTCCACTGGCTGCTTCATTTTTGGGAGATGCCGTGGTATATAAATAAGACTTACAAAAATGATCCCGTGGAGCACCCGATAAAGAATTGGTCTCCCACTCTTCTGCGTAAGTTTTCGAGTGTCCTGTAAAAGGCAGGTGTTCGAAAAAATTGAGACATTTTACATCTTAAATTCAGCGATGAGGTTTGCCACCCATCCTGAATGTCTTGATTTTATATTGGCACGGAGAGGACAGTTTGCATGTTTCTTACATGCAGCTGATCTGCTGGCTACCCCACTTGTGGGATGTGCTGTGATGGTATAATAAAAAAAAAATAACAAAAATGATAATATTGGCGAATTTTAGAAATAAACAAAATTATTATTCTTTTTGTTTTCTGACTGCATAAAGTTTTGAGGATGAAAATAAAAAACAAAATAGAATTGTATTCACATAATAAAGTAAGACATCAGTAAGAGGTTCAAAGACCGCGGTCTTTTAACACAATAGTCGTAAAAAACGTACAATAAAAATTGTGTGTACCTTATTCTATTCTTAGATTTAACGAGGGGTCTACTCAAATGTACTTATGAGTATTTTGCACATGGGTTCAAAAACATTGCTTTAAATATAATAAAGAATAATTGTATTGAGGTCGGTAGCCTAATGGATAACTTGAAAATTAAAATCGAGAGATTTCGGGTTCGGATCATCTCGCTGCTGACCTACTAATCTTAAATGTGTACATACTCGTAATGATAATTTTACTAATTTACATACTATACTATACCTCAAACCGTGTCCCAGGTGGGGTAGGCAGAGAGAACGGAACTCCATGTTGATCTATCCTTACATATTTCTTTCGCTTCCTCTGCATTCATACAGTTTCTCATCCTCCATGCCATATTTTGTAAGTTTTAGTGAACGCATCTAAACTACGATTATTTTGAATAAATTTTATGTAGATGTATTGTATTTAATGTGGAGAATTAGAATCCAGTGTAATTTTTCGCGTTTGACACGTCACAAGTACCTACTTAAATTTGTACGTTTGACTGATTTGTAAGTTAGGTCAGAGTTAGTCTGATATTTTTTTATGCAAAACCACATTTAATGTAAACTATATACTTAATATTACGCGGATATAAGATAAAAATCACATTTTTTGAAAAGTTCACCTCTCCTTTATATATTTTTTTTAATATTTAGATGCTTAGCCAAGCACAGGCTTACAGGCTTCACTTATTTGCGCAGCATTAATTATATCAAATTCTCAATGACGGCCGCGTGTTGAGTAAGAGGAACCGACGTGCGTGTATGAGAAACTGTATGAATGTGGAGGAAGCGAAGGAAATGTGTAAAGATAGATCTGTTTGGCGCTCCGTTATCTCTGCCTACCCCACTTGGGACACGGATTGAGGGTATAGTATAGTAATTATATTGTTTTAATACATATTTATTTATTTGTTTTTTTTTTTTTTTTTAATTTATTTATTTAATACATTAAACGGCGTTCAAGCCATTTTACACTGTATTACAAAGTATACTTGAACATATTACATTACAGTTATACACTCAAGGTACATATAGACTACAAAAGATAAAAACAAATTTCATTATAAAAACATTAAGACATTAGCATTATACTGCAATTCATTCACAATCATAACAATCCGCATATTACATTTATTTTAAGAGAAGGACCCACCGATTACGTCATAACATATCACTGCCAATTTCCGGAAAGTACAGAAGGCTTCCATTTATCTAATTTATATTTTATAAGAAATTAAAGTTAATAGAAAATATTAATGATTGGATACTTGATTATTTGTAATAAAATCATCTGAAGATCATGGAATAATAGTTGCTCAATCATGCGAATGTTAATTATCTATAATCACCTTATTTATGGAAAAAATAAATACTTGCATGAATATTGAAATATTATGAATTGTAACGGGTATTATTAATACAAGTCACTTATTTACACTAAATATTACTTTACTATTATTGATATTAAAATGATAAGAGTTAAACAGTGTTTAACTCTTATCATTTTAATATCAATAAAAATGAACTTTCATAAGGTTACCACCGAAAAAATAGAATACACTTTACTATTCCCTGAAGGGGAATGCAGAGAGTCAACACTTAAATACTAGTTGGGCGCCAGGTGTACTCCTGAAGGGGTACACCGAGAGAGTTTAAAACACTATTTACTAATTTCACTATATCTATTTATTATCACCACTTTATACGTAATACAACCGACTTGACAAACATAGATAGATATAATACACAACACTATAAGTAATACAACGACTTCCCTTCCAGGCAATGTAAGATGGGATTTGGGGTAGTCGGAGAGAGTGTAGGTAAGAAGGGTCGCTACTACTGTATGGCACCAAGAGTAGGCACATCTCGGACAGCCAGGGAGTAGCGGGTAGGTATAAGGAGAGTTACCTTATAGCAACAAGAGTAGGTACTTCTTGGACAGCTATAGAGGGTAACGGTAGGTAAGGAGAATTACTTCATAGCAACAAGAGTAGGTACTTCTTGGACAGCTAGAGAGTAACGGGTAGGTAAGGAGACCTTGGCCCTGGAAGAGCCACCGCGATTCTCCCTTTCAGTATGACGGGCTCCGTCTTTTATACCCTTGACTCCGTACTGGACAGCTGATCGAGACCTTGGAAGTGGATAGTGTGTTGGTGGGAGATGTACTGTGGCCTTGAACTCCGCCTTCCTATATCCGCTCGGATTGTTCTAGAAGCTTCTAGAACATTCGGGAACATTCTGGAGGCTTCAATCAATGAGACATCTATTGATGAACCTGGCAACTAATCAGGTACTTCCTGTATCTTGACAGCGGCTGTCAGTCATGATTGGCAGGTTATGTTATTATTATGCTATGTCGAAAATACGTGGTGTTACAGAATGAATAATATTCAAACAAAAACTTTCACATTATAATATTTACAATGTATAAAAAAATAGGAAAATAGACGCTAGATGTAAGGAACGATTTACATTATAAAATGCAATTTGAGTAAAAATGCAAGGAAGCGGTGAGAAAACGGTTCGTTTACTTTTTATTATTATTATTATCGTGTGCTTTGTCGACGATCTATCTACTGCTTGCCTTTGCTTGCTTCTGCATCATTCAAAGAGAATCTTATTGTTTTCGTCTCAGAAATTTTAAAATAGATTTATTAAACGTTGAATTCTATATAACTTCTATCCTAATGTCCAATTCATTCTTTGCGATATAAGTAGGATACCAAATGAATACTCAAATAAATATTCTGACAACTTTGCTTATAAATATTTAACTATAATATTTATTCATTCATCTATTCTTTATAAAATAAAAAATCACCCACAAAACCACGAAAGTATATAAATAACTCAGAAAATATACAATATAAGCCAAGAACTGTTACCTAACTTATGATTTTCTTATAATTTTCCTTTGTCGTGTGTGTTGTCCATGCATTGAACTATTTCTTTTAATGATTACGAAGACACTGAACATAAACACTACGCCTAGAAAAAAACTGCTTGCTCAAAATAATTGTGACTATGAAAATTGCAATTGGTTTTTAGAATTTCCATCTAGTTTTAAGATATTTTGTATCAATTAAGATAAGCAACTAGTAGGTACGTAGTAAATACTTAACTGTAAGTCAATTTTAAGTTTTTTTTGTAAAACTATGGACTCGGTGAGCCCTTCAGGCGAAAATTGAGCCTTTCCTTAAGATGAATTTGCATGAAGAGTATGGATGACATAGGAAATGACATTGCTGTAACATCCATGTGTGAGGGAAAGTGCAACCTTCAATGTGTGTGAGAAAAAGAAAAAAAAATCATTCCTTTGATGTAAAAAGATGTAGCCATCGCTAATTGCTTTCAGTCACCGACGCAATTTATACAAACATGTGAAAAATGTATCTTCGACATAAATTTGTGATGACAATATGGTTCTATTTATTTCGCTCATTTTTCATAAATGCATCGTGAATCAAAGACGATGAACTTTTATCATTTTGCGATTCACCGCACGAGACTGCAATCTTCATAGTGTTTCGTTATTTTATTATATTGTACATAAAACTGACTGGAAAACGCAATCAATCACTAATATATGTATACAGACCATATAAATTCATATATTTTATCATTTTGTACAGACTTCTATACTTCTCAAATAAAACTCTCTGATCGCATTAGAAACACTGAGATACGTAGAAGATCGGGAGTTACGGATGTTGTCGAAAGAGTGGCAAGGTTTAAGTGGTCATGGGCAGGACATGTTGCTAGACTTAAAGATTTAAGATGGGTAAAAAGGGTAATGAAGTGGACACCTTGTGAAGATAAAAGGAGTAGAGGAAGACCTCCAACACGTTTGTCAGACGACATAAGAAGAATCGCTGGTGACTAGTTGCAGAAAGCTCAGGACAGAGATGCCTGGAGATATGGGGGGGGGGCTTATGGTAAATGTCGTGATGGTATGAATCAATGAAACTCCACTACTATCATACCATCATAGTATATACCATAGGTGAGGAATAAGTACAAGTAATAAATATGAAGGTTGTCTTCCTCGTGCCAATAAAAAACAAGACATTCAGAATAGTTGGCATGCCTCATTCCCGAATTGTAGATGTCAATTGTTAATATGTATCATGTATCGTTGACGATCCCGTCGGTTTGAACGATGAAAGTTTTCCGATTCGGGTCTGTTGTCGACTCCTCTACAGCGGTTTTGTTTATGTAGATGTCACATTTTTTGATCTGTGGAGCATTCAAGTTCGTCCGATGTTAGGGTCCGATATTGTAAATTCATTTTTTATCTACTTGATTAATGTATATTGTGATTTTTCTTCTTTGAATATTTCATTTATATAACTGCTTCATTCATTAATGGGTAAGAGTGGATACTTTACTGGTTCACTTATTGCTTATTGTGAACATTTTTAATATTTTTTGTCTCAAATGTGTGTATCTTTATTTTGATAAATAAATTAATAAATGCACTTTTTATTCTTATTTCCTAACAATTAGTGTAATCTTTTCTATTTTCAGATGCTGTCCATTCGTTTACGAGTGATCATGATGTTTATATTAACGTCGTAAATTTTCGGTCAACGATCGGACTGTGGTCACCGTCGCTATATCGGTGGGTACCTACATTATATTACTATCCACATTTTATTTTTGTTTTGTGTTTTGTTAGTACCTACTTTTTATGCAGCAACAAACACCAAACACCAGACAACTTGAATGACGACTTATATTTTTTTTTATTATTACGACTCGTCTTCTTTGATAGTGCCGTAAATGCGGGAGCCATCTTGGATGGACACAATAATTTCAAGATGTCGTGGGATGTAGAATACATATATATTCCATTTTATTTATACTGTATATCCCATTTACTCTGTACGGTTTTTATGATAATGCAATAGAAGCGTAAACTTTCAAGAGTTTGATGATACCCAAGTTTCCCTTTAAAATTGAACTTTATATTCCTGTTAACATTTCATTCCATTTGTCCTTTGATGCTCTTCTAGAGATCATAGAGTGGAAGTTAAATCTCCCCCCTTCAGAAAATTAAAAACCAGGGAATAAATCTATAGATTTTCGAGTGTTTCGTGGAGCGTCCGGCAAAAAATTGGTCTCCTACTCTTTTAAAAGTTTTCGATAGCGATGAGGTTTGCCACACATCCTGATGTCTCAGTTTTTTGTTGGTACAGAGAAGAAGGCATCATAAAATATAAAGAGAAGGGACATTATACATTTTATCCTGGAGATTCCGTGGAGCACCCGACAAAGAATTGGTCTCCCACTTTTTTTTGTATATTTTAGAATGTCCTGTATACGATAGGTATTCGAAAAAATAAAGACATAATCAATTACAAATAAACATTAACTTGGTACTTCCACTATGTTTTTTATAATTAATTTAAGATATACTTCCACCAAGAACCGTCGGTCGAAAAATATCAACTTTGATATTGAAAGTTACGTCCTAAATTCAGCGATGAGGTTTACCATCCATTCTAATGTCTTAATTTTTTGTGGGCACGGAGAGGACGGCATTATAAATAAATAACACATTTCATTAATAGATAACGCATTTCGTCGTGTTTGTTCCCATAATACTAGATTCATCTTAGTTTGGGACTAGCTCGATCTGTGTGAATTGTCTATTTTTATTTTATGTTATGCTTTGTTATTATATTATGAAGACAAGAGATGGTACTTAGGTTATATGTTTTGTTCTAATTGTCTATTAATATTAATAGTTCCGAATCTCTTTGGGGAATCAATACTGATAACAATATAATCGTTAAATTCTCTTGTAGGTTAACTGTTTACACTTTGTGTATCTTACAGACGGTACTGTATTTTATAAGTGCTGTAATACTTAGGAATAATAAATAATAAATTACCTATACCAACTCTTGGGACCACATGAGCTTATTACAACGTAATTCTAACAAAATTATATTCATACCGTGCGTTGTTGGTATGAAAGCTAAGGTGTTAGTACTAGGAAAATAATAAGAATTTAAAAAAATTCGAACAAGAAAAATTAATTAAAATTAAAATTGTGAAAATTCATTTTAATATGAGTTTTAAAATGTTAAACTAAACACTGTTCAATTTTCACGTATGATTATTTAGTCAATTAATATACCTAGACTAAATTCTAATTGCCGAGCGCTTTCGCCTTGCGCCATCTTCAGGACAAGAGTTACTTAAAACTAAAGAATAGAACAAACTAGCCTACATTATATATTATAGTCTAACCTACATGTAATAATCATACGTGAAAATTAAACAGTGTTTAGTTTAACATTTTAAAACTCATAAGAAAAATTAAGTTGCGACACGTGGAGCAATTATCAAGTTTCCAAACTGAATGATGAAATTTTGAAGAAAAAAGTTTATGTATTAAAGTACATAAATATTTTAAAAAGTACTTTATATTGTGTCCAATTATTACAAGAAAGCACGAATGTCTGAGAACTACGTAGATTAAATTCTTAAGGACGGCCACGTGTTTATTATTTAGTAAAGTTATGTTTCAGCTGGCTCGAGTAGCGCTGCAATAAGAGCTCAACCACACCAGAATTCCCTGTGCTAGATCAATAGTGATATAGTACACAATATCACCACCAGGCGTCGTAGCGTGGTTGAGTTCTTATTAAGGCGCTGCTCAAACTAGCGCAAACTTAGCTTAAGAGAAATAGGTGTGTATGTATGAGAAATCGAATAAATGTGTAAGAAATTAATCAAATTAGCATTTGGTTGTCTCTGCCTAGCCTTCTTGGAACACTGTGTGAGATTATTATTGTGTGAAAGTAAGTTAGAATGTAAGAATGTATCATTTTAGTTTTGTGACATATTGTGAAACCCCAAGGGATATTAACGGTTGTAATTAACTGTGGGGAAGTTTTGTCGGGGTAGCCCTTCAGGCAATCTCTGAGGCCTCTCATATATACAAATATTTTGCACTATGAGTATGGATGACATAGGAACTACCATTCCTAAAACATCCACGGGTAAGGGAGGGTACAACCCTTAATGTAATGTGTGAGATAATTTATTATACAGCTAGTATTGATTATAGTTTCGAAAATCACTCTTCTGAGTTTTTCACATGCAGATTGTTCTCTCCATACCAATAAATGAATAAAATAGTCAGAATAAATTGGTGGCATGTCGCATTGCTGAATAGTAGATGTTGGTTTTTTCATACGTGAGGTTTTACGAACACTTGACTTTTGCAGTCTCAGCACTCGAAAACCAAAAGAAAGGAATGAGAGACCTATTCTATACCGGAAACTCCACAGGGTATCTAAGAATCTAAAATTTCATATCGTTTTATGTAAAATTTCAAGCGACAATACCTCAGCCTACCTGCCACTATAAAATATGAGGCTTTTCGTATTAATTACATGTAGATATTCTCAGAACCTTAGCAGTGTCTGAACTTTATTATTATGTTACATAATATGTAGTTAGTACCTTATAGTAATAATAATAACAGTAGGCTCAAATAAGTACATTGTGGGATTCATTGGTTTCCAATGTCGGCGATGGTTTGAGGTGACGCAGAGAACCCAAAAGTGGGTTGCTGATGTATTCAGTCTCGTTTAGCAAAGTAGCCGCACGGGACCTAACAAAAGGGGATGAATAATTACCTCTGGATATTTCCAACCCCGCAATACTGTTGTGTGCGTATAAAACATCCTTTATGTTCAAAGTACTACAACTACCACCACTCCTAGAAACTATCAAAACAATATTGGCCATAATATTTCCACATGCATATTTTATTTATAATTGCCAAACTGAAATACAAATCCAATCGAATCGGCCTTCAATGTTCCAGCCAAGAGAGTATAGGGCAGAAAATGGTCACCTCCTTTGCACCAATCGAACCACCTCTTCTCACGACATTCTTATTGCTTTGATAATTATATGACAATATTTTTATCAAGCACCGTGTTGTGATAATATCACTTCAAGGGCGCTTTGCAATCTTTAGAATCAATATAGACTCTCATCATTAAAATTACATAATATTATTAATTTAAAAAAGCGCTTCTTTTGATTAATTTTTTATTATTATTAATAATAACAACTTGATGTTCCTAAAACATGACCCATGAAGAATTGCTTTTTCACAGGCTTACCCATATTTATTAATCTGACAGTCATTGAGACTGCAAGAAATTAGAAAGAACTTTTTGATGTGAATGGTATGCGCTTGTAGACTTTAATTTTTTAAAGTTTATTGGAGAAAATAAGAATAATAGATGTGACGCTTAAAGTCTTAAATGCGTACTTAAGACTGATCAAGAACACTAAAATAGGTTAAAGTCGAAAAAAAAAATGGTTTTTGTTAGTTACGGTTCTATAACTCTTTACGGCAAAAAAAATATATAACAGGCCCTATATGGCTCATTTACAAACTATTTTTAATTATTTCACATTACTCTACTCAGTAATCCCTGTAGGACCTCAGAGAGGACATTAAATATAATTTAGGCTAAATGTTATACTGACCCCTTAAATGTAGACTATTATAATAATATTCTGGACATTAAATTAAGATCGTTATTTAGTTGGCCAATAATTCTGGCCATATATTAAATTGAATTAAACGAGAGAATGATTAAATAATGTTTGTAAGGCTCTCAAAGTTAAGCCGACACTTCTACGTATAGAGAGGTTGCAGTTGTGATGACTAGGCTACGCACTTCGCATACCAGTAATAGATTATCGCTTAAATCGTTGGAGATTATGAAAGAAGATAGAAGATAAATGGGTCGCTCCAGAAGAAGCTGTTAAGGACAAACGTCAAACATTTATGCCTAAAGACTTGTTTTGGAGTTGCCAGAGGTCCTGGAAGGATCAAAGATCTCAGTTGAGGAAGTACCTAGAAGTAATTGGCGCCGAACTAACTAGGGCAAGGGGAAGAAGATGTGTTTATGAATGAGGTAGTCAGCAATTTGACAGCTTGAACGTTCAATCGAAAGATTCAAGGGTTGTGGTCTACTCCACTTGTGGGATATGCCGTGATGCTATAGTTGTAGATGTAGTAGATAATATTATGTGTCAATTAATAAATCTCTTACTTAATGCTCTATTCACGACTTGTAAAAAGTAGACATTATATATATATTATTCGACATCTTCAATATGGCGATGAGCAATGTCACCCATTCTGAATATTTTATAATGTGAGGAGGACTATTTGAATAGAGTGGTTGATTATACTAATCCGGGAACATTAAGGACTACACTTGCACACATTTTTCAGTAGAAAATAATTGAATAAATTTCATCAAGTACTTACAAGTAGTATCAGGCGAACATAAAGGTGGTACACGGGGTGATATTGTGTTGTGAATATGAACGGAAGCACACGTACTTTTTATTGCAGAATAAATATAATTTATTAAGCTGCGGCAGTGTATTTAAATATAACCTACTTTGTTATTTATTTATATTCAGTAATACTCATATGTATTATGAAATTATTAATATAACAGGGATATAAATGAAATAGAAATATCACAACGTAGTAAATATTGTCGTCCGACTGTGTTTGATAGAAGTTTATGTTGAAATTAATACAATAAAATACTTTTGTTTAATAATTTTAGATCGTAGTTAGATGGAAGAAAACACTTGATAGTGATAACCTCGCCACTGCATATCGTTCTAGTATTTTAAATTTTCTATTGTTAACACTGTTATATAATGATGACGTGCAAAAAAAAACATTTTAACAAAGTCAACTTTGTACTGCCTCAGAACAGATAAAAGTCAAGTGAGCCATTAAATCAAATTGCTTACTATTGTTTTTTGAACACGTGTAATTAGGTCAAGAAAAAGTTGTGTTTAGTTATATGGAGTTTTGATCTTGTTGGAAATAAATAAACAAAACAAAAAAGTATATATACGTGGAGTATCCGACAAAGAATAGATTTCCTTTCTTTTTCGTAAATTTTCTAGTATCGTAATATTTTGTAAATCTTTACAAGTATTCATAAAAAACCACAAATAAGATATTTAACAGGTTTATTAATTCAGCGATAAAGTATGCGAATATAGAAAATTACAAGTATATAAAATAGAATTTTAAATATACATAGGTATGAGGGGTGTCTTTTTAAATTTAAGGCTAACAAAAAAAAATGTTTAAAAAAGAGTGTTTGCGTTTTTCTACGTATTTTTAAATATTTATTTTGGAAAAGCTTTACAAATAAAAATGTGCGACAACCTTACGCGGCAATTACCAATATTTATAAAACAATTCAACCCATTTTAATTCGCAATGAATTTTATTAAAAGTGCGTAAAAAATTGGGGAATGGCGATGATTTTTAGATTCGTTTATGAAAATATCTGTTCAGTCACGTTGTACCTACATAATTATATTTATGTAGAACCATAAATACAAGAGTTATATTTAGTCATTTACGGGGTGTATTACTTCTCTGCCCGATTATGGGGGGTATTATATAAATATTTTTACCCGGTAATGGAGGATAAATCTATAAATACCTATATACCGAATTTTAACCCAAACTCACTCAAAAAAAAAATCATTTCTTACGGATGTCATAAGCAAAATTGGTATCCAGAAAAACAGTGTCATGCAAAAGGTATTCAATAAGACAATAAAAAATTTCAATTTATCTCGTGGAGCACCCGGTAAAGAATTGGTTCCCACTCTTCTTCGTAAGTTTTCGAGTGTCCTGTTAAAGGCAGGTGTTCGAAAAAGTAAAGACATTTTACATCTTAAATTCAGCGATGAGGTTTGCCACTAATCCTGAACGTCTTATTTTTTGTCATGGAGAGGACAGCTTGTATGTTTATTATATGCAACTGGTCTGCTGGCTACCCCAATTATGGCGAGATGGTTTAGTAGTAGTAGTAGTAGTAGTAGTAAATTTTCAATTCGGCAGTGATGAGATATGCCACGCATTCTGAATTTCTCATTTAAAGGAACCGAAAGGACGACCAGCATGTTTATTACATATAGTAATAACACTTGTTACCTTGCTTACTGAGAATTTAAAGAGTAAACACAAAAACATATTTACATACTGAGCAGAGGCGGCCGGCAATATATATTTGGGGGGGTTCGGTAAAAAAAAAAACATCTACCTTATTACTTATAAAGAAGTTCTATCCTCCTCTCTTTGCCATTAGCGAACACTTCAGTTACTAAACGGTTAAACTCTGGTATTTCATGTATAAATTGTTTTTCAATGCTTAATACAGATAAGGAATTTAGTCTATTTTGGTTCATACTATTTCTCAAAAATGATTTTATTCTTTTTAATGTTGAAAAACACCTTTCACTTTCCACGGATGTCATTGGTATAGTACAGATTATTGTTAACAGCTTAAAAGTTTCGGAAAATGATTCCGATAAATTTGTTTTGTAAAATAATCGCAATATGGCTGCCGAGCCATCAGCATCAGCAAAATCATCACGTTCATATATGGCACACAATTCACTTTTTAACTGAAATTTATCTAAAAAGGGATAGGTATTCACTGTTACAGTAACGTCATCGTGCGGAAATTTTTCTCTATAATTTTTGAAGTCTTGAGATTCAAATAATTTAGACGCGGCAAGATGGTTTGTGAATTCGAATCGATCCTTTATTTGCTGTATTAGGTATTATATCACATACTTCGATGCAAATTATATAATTTTCGGTTTTTCCTCGTTTTGCTGGTGGCTCGAAATTGGAATTCATCGAGTTGCGTATGTTTTGAATACTTTTTTCAAACTGAAATATACAATTTTTGATTTTGGTTGCGTCTATCGGTTTTGTTTGTAATTGGTGAAATAGTATATCAGATTGCATAAAAATGGAATTAAAAAACTTTAACCAGTATTGAAAATGCGGATCTTTTAGATATATTAAAAGCATATCAGCCTGATTAATAGTGTTAGGATCGTTGTTCTCCATATCCAATATTTTTTCCATACAGTCTATTAATAATTCGGAATAAGTGTGCACACGGTTCACTGTCTTGCTATTAAAGTTCCATCGTGTTTGCGGAGCAGAAGGAATTTTGATCTTAGCTACATCTTTAAGAACTTGCATTCGTTTTGGAGATCTTGAAAAGAAAACAGGAAAAGCATGCAAATTTGCAAAAAACCTTTTCAATACATTGTTTTGTGACGCACTTTTTTCAATTATTAAATTTAATTGATGAGCGTAACAATGTACATAGTGGGCAAATGGAAAATCTTGTTTTATTTTAGCTTGTACCCCACCTAATTTTCCACTCATTACTGATGCACCATCATAGCATTGTGCAATCAGTTTATTTGGTGTGATGTTTAATATCTTTAACTCATTCATGATTGCATTGCATAGACCTTCAGCGCAGTGTGATTTCGGTATTAAATATTTCCAAAAATGTTCTTGAATTTCGCCCTTCCATACGTATCTTAATATTAATACCAATTGTGAGGTTGTGGATACATCTGTCGTTTCATCCGCTTGAATAGAGACAAAGTCGCATTCAGCGATCTGTTTTATTATATTGGAATGGTAGACTTCCAAAATTGAGTCTAAAATATCATTTTGAATGGTTTTTGAAATGCCTTTGAATACAGAGGATTTATCTAAATGCTCTTTCATCACTCCATCCAACTCTTTTACAAAATTGATCAGACCACGAAAAACTCCCGGATTTAACGAATCGGATTTTTCATTATGACCTCGTAGTGCTAGCACAATCAATTATTTTTGACATTACATATCGATTTTGATCTACTGCCTCACTGCATTTGTTTTTTGAGTTGCATGTATGATTAATATGTAAAAAAGGACGCGGAGGGCCGTGTCTTTTTATTAATAGGTTTGTTTCGAAATTTTAAGAGCTATTTTTAATGTATTCTACATTTAATTCACACATTTTGTAAGCTAAAAACAATAATATATTAATTTAATTTAGGGATATCGTAGATTCTTAAAATTGTACGTAATATTATGATATAAGCGCGCCGAAATCAAAAAACTTATTATCTGCATAACACAATCGCGACTAGCGGTGTCTTACTATAGAAATTTTACCACTATCTAATAAGTAATAACAATGCATAGGGCTGACCTTTGAACCTCACGATGTCAAGCGATGCATTTTTTAGGTACCTACACACACACTTGGTAGGTAGGTACTTATTCATCGCGTCCACATATAACTAATAACAGGAATCCCTTCACATAAAAAAAAACACACTAGTCAAAAAAATTCCGTCAATGTACGACAAAATGTTACAAGGTGTATCTCTTACTCCTTTTTACGTGTGAGCATAGTTGTGTTCATTGCCCAAGATATCCCATATATTTTTAATATCTCCATACAATTTTAGCACCGCGTACTTTGTATTGGAGCTATACGAAATGTACGTGGGTCTTGTTCAAGAAATAATTTTGCACCGATTAGTACGCTCGACATCCGCATTAAAATATTCTAACGAACAGTGGCGCTGCATGTTGAAAAGCATTAATGTATGCGATGACTGTTTTGTTCATATGGTTACTGGAATAATAATATTATATTGTTCGTGGGAAAATTAAGAAATATTTTTTATTTTAATTATTACTTATTGTTAGGTTTTAAACTGGGGGTGCGTTTGAACTGCCGCTCATTATCAAAGAGCCGCCTCTGATACTGAGTCCCCGGTATTGGACATGATATAAAATATGTCTCCCATTCTTTTCTGAACGTCTTTGAGTGACATGTAAAAATATCATAAACGTAGGTATATGTAAATAAATAGAACATGTATACAAACATATTTACATACTGAGTCCCCGGTATTGGACATGATATAAAATATGTCTCCCATTCTTTTCTGAACGTCTTTGAGTGACATGTAAAAATATCATAAACGTAAGTATATGTCAATAAATAGAACATGTATACAAACATATTTACATACTGAGTCCCCGGTATTGGACATGATATAAAATATGTCTCCGATTCTTTTCTGAACGTCTTTGAGTGACATGTAAAAATATCATAAACGTATAAATAAATAGAACATGTATACAAACATATTAACTAACAGACTATTTGTTAAAAAAATTAAACTGTGTTTTCTCCATAATATTGTATTGGACAATAAATAATAAGATAGAGATCATCGTTTATTATTTATCGTGCCTCCTAATCTAATTTATTGAGGTTCCATCGCTTCCTGCCCTCTTGACCCTTCGAAAGCTTCGGTCACATCACAATTCATGACCAACACATTGCAAATGAACTGTCGATTCATCTTTTTACGAGTGGTAATACTCAAATACTATACGATTTTATGTATAACCAACGACTTCATATTATGAAAGACTAGAAACGCACTACTACTTTGCTCAAAAACATGTTTCTAATTGGGCATCATCACAATAGATATTTTGTGTTTCACTCCATGATATTTATATACCTTCGCTGTTTCACTTCACCTTATCGTAACTATTGTACATCACACCCCTATTTTAAAAATATACTATTTCACAACGTTGGACCAAAGCTTTTTTGGGATGATATGAAAGTATTTGGACTCATTCTTGTGATTATTATATTTGATTTAAACCCAAGCTTTGATTGGATTCTGTACTATATTTTTTTTGAGTTTCTGGTCTATGGTGTAATATGTCTATGTATTATAACTGGACTTTGTGTTTAAGTTAGTACAGCCAATCGCCTTAAGTTAGTACAGTTGTTTGTGCTTAAGTTAGTACAGCCAACTTTCTTATTTATAATCGATAGTATTGATTCATGATGCAAAATTATTTTAAATCTACTAAATTAATTAATTTTCGAAAATGATACTTACCACAACTCCAACAATTGCCATTGCTGCTCCTAGTGTCCCGGCAGCAATGTAGGCATTGTGCAGCCTGTCATGGTACAGGGCAATGGGAAGTCTCACTTCCCTAACAGAGGTCTCTCCACCATCTCCGTCAGTGGCGTCGCCCTGGGGCACTCCAACGGACTCCACGACGAAATCTTCTAATCCAAAGGATGAATGTTGAAATTAGTTTGATGATCAAATTGTAATTGTAATTTTATCAAACTATTAATGAAACTTGTTCGTAATGAAAAAAAAATATACCGAATAAGCTGTTGACTTCCAATGAAATGATGAGTTTGAAAAAAAAACAACTTTCAAAATAACAGCTCTAATTTTTTATGATAGAAATTGGTGGTTGATTTTTAAAAATGAAAAATATCTAGAAACCTGTACTGTGTTCCCGAGAGGAGCAGTACAAAAGTCAAACAAAGAAGAAATTGATGAAAAGTTAATGAGTATTAAATAATATTGGAGAACAAACCTTCACAAGTCTTGCCAGTGTATCCTGGTCTGCAAGCACAGTAGAAGGAATTGACGCTGCTCCAGCATGTCCCACCATTGGCACATGGGTTTGTGTTGCAAGTCTGGAAATAAAAAGGGATAGGAGTGTTAGAGTTGGTCAGTAATGAGGTAACGATTCAAATATGGATTAACATGTGAATCCAGTATATCTTCAATCTCCGTGTATTTATCTATAAAATCAAGACGTACCTATCCTAATAATGGATTAGCTAGTACAACGTTTAATCATTTTGCAATTTTTCTTCGCCGTGCTAAAAAAAATTGCCACATTTAGGATGGATGGCATACTTTTTCGATGAATTAAAGATGTTAAATGTCTTTCTTATTCATTCTCTCATTTATATGTCTCGTCTGATTGAAAGTTAAAAACTACCCACGGTTACCGTCTTATTAATAATAATTGTGAATCAAATCAGGCAAGTGATCAACTGCTGATCAGTCGAATAACATATTTAATTTTTTACTTTATGTTTTCAATATAAGGCGTTGAATGTTGAACGAAATTAGTCGGCCTTATTGCTTATTGACCTCTTTTTTTATACTTTTTAAATTTAAATTTACTTTGACTTTTTTTAGAGAATTTTAACTTTTACTTTTTTTTTCCTCAAGACAGACATTTCTGGTAAGAGTGGAATCTTCGCTGGTCTACATGTTAAATGTATTAATTGTCAACATATTGTGTAACGACTGTTTGATTCTAAATATTGTTAAAATAAATAAAAATAAATAAAATAAAAAAATACTTTATTCCATGTTCACAGAGACTGCAAACAAATGGCTTTAAATAAATATGTTTCAATCAAACCGATATGTTTTATATAACCTTCAACTTAAATCGCTTTTCAACTCTTACCATTTCAGTTTCTCTATCAAAAGTGACTGCGTTTGTGTAAATATGTGAATTTAAAGAATTTTCGATTGAAATATCAACATCTTTAACATTTAAATACCATTTTTTTATTGAACATTATTTTTAATATTAGTAAAAAACAATGAAAAATTTAGATGATCTTTATTTTAATTCGATGTGTCGTGACATTTGTATGCTTTTCGTCAGAAAAATACACAATAGGTACATATCTATCTTATATTGTGTTTAATATTATTTATGAAACTGTATCTACACACACATTTAATGAAGTTGAACTCAAATTTAATTATGATAGAATAGGCGACTATGGTTGATCAGTTTATATTGAATTGTGTGAGTGCATTAAAACAAGTGGTACTAGCAAACGATGTTACCTACATGAAGTTTGTATGATTATTATTAGCAGCAGTAGCATCATAACGCCTTTGTGGGATGTAAAGTAATTTCATGACGACAAGTGTTTCAAAACTAGTGGCACTATATGATGTCATCATATTATTTCCGTGACAGGACTTTATTATTACAATTATTATATACTTTACATTATCAAAGCACAAAGAGAGAATTCTTAATTAATTTGTTTTGTATGACACTTTTGATGATAGGAATTACCTCTATGTTACAAGACCAGAGCTGGGTATTAAACCTAATCTCAAAAAGGACTATTTCAGAGCACTAGTTATGTTGAAGGAAGAGGTAACTGAACAGGCGTAAAGATATCTGAAGGAGACTGTGGTTTGTTCTATGCTCCAGGGAAGAGCGTTAAAAGACCTATGATCTCTACAAAATTGTTGTTAACAAGCGTATCAACACAGGGAGGTTGGAAGAAATTATGTCTTTTCGATAATTTCGCCCTCTGTAATGAATTTATGCGGCAAATTATTTATAACTTTTTGATTTTAGAAGAGGAAACACTATGAAAGTTCATTTTAATTTAGATAATAAATATTTAAAGAAAAAACACTGTTTACTTTAATTTAAATTGTTATATTATTAAAAGCTTTTCGGACATACGTCCATCTTCAGTAATAATTACTTATAACAGTAGTTAGTCCATCTTCATATTCATCTTCATCGTCCATCTTCAGTAATAATTACTTATAACTACTGTTATAAGTTATTATTACCGTATGTCCGAAAAGCTTTTAATAATATAACAATTTAAATGAAAGTAAATAGTGTTTTTTCTTTAAATATTTATTATCTAAATTAAAATTATTTATGATCAATGAAAATCAAATAATGAATCAATAACATCAAATACTTCGTAGACACTTTGGCGAACCGTAGACCTCCCACTATTTTATGCTAGTTTTCGAGCGTCCTGTAAATTGTCATTAATAGAATTCACGATACCATGAATGTGTGTATTCTATTCTTCTTCAGGCTATTCTACTCGTTTGTGAGCGATTTAGAATGAGTTAAGTAATTTAAATTTGATACTTGTTTTCATATACACACTTCGGACGAGTTCGGAGTTTAAAGCAAAAATAAATAATATATATGCATAATTTGGACTTGGTACTTACTAGCACGCTTCATTTTCCCAAGATTTAAGAAAGTTAAAAATGTGGTAAAAATAATTATTAAAAAATGTGTGTAAAATTATCTATGTTTAAAACTATACAACGTTCAGCAAATAATATTCAAATAGGGACTTTAAAATTTATAAATTAAATATTTTTTGACTGCTGGATTAGAAGAGAATTTAAGTACGAAACGATATCTTAGTTAGAATAATCAAAGTAGAAGATAATATTATTATCTTTAGGATAACGATCAAAGTTGTCACATCGTTCTGTGAATTAGAATTAGCGACAATAATAATATATCCAATAAAATAAAACGAAATATTCTTAGTAACTGTTATGTCTGTAATGAAAATTAATTGATATTAATACTCTTACTATGTATTACTATTACTACTCTTATTATTACTATTATTATAATATGTTAGTATGAAACATGAAATTACATCTATGCCGCATCCTTCCATTAACAGATTAGATTCATACACGTCGTTGTGTTACTAGGCGTTTACCTATAACCTATTGTTATCTTAATGTATAAAACTGTGTTCACATTTCACAATTACGTAAACCACAAAATACACATAATATTTGTATGTCACCAAGATAAAAATAATAATATTTTTTTTTAGATATTAAATTGGTAGGAAAGGTTAAGAATAATTTATTGTATATTTGAGACAAAATACTCTTCGAGTAGGTATATAGAAATATGTTTAATTTTTTATTCGGCCGTTCAATGTTTTTTCAACATATTTTTATTTTTGTTTCTCACATAATATTTAATTACTGAAAAGTATTACAATATCAACGATGAGGTTTGCCATCCTTCGATTATTATTAGCACGAAAAACACGACTCCATGTTTATAAAATGCAGTTTACCTGCCGGGAGATGCCGTGATGGTAGATATAATCGGTTACAATTGTAACTTTTTTGGAAATATAAATTATGTTGTGTTGAAATGACGTTGTAATGCTGTGAAAAATATTAGATTCCATTTTTTATCTATAGGTATGTATAGAATTAATGCGTTTATAACATCATCATCGTCGCCCTCAACGCTCCTCTCGGGAGCACAGGGCAGAAACCAGCCTCCTCCATTCAGAGCGTCTCTGCGCCAATTGCGTCACCTCTTTCCAAAACATTCCCTGCGCTCTGATGTCCTTGTCATAGGAACGGTGTATTGTGAAAAAGGGACACCCGGGCCAACGGAACCCCTGCGGATGGAAGAACAGTGCTCTTTTTGGCCAACTATCATTGGGCATTCTCAAAACATGCGTCATTTTTTTTTTGCGTTTATAACATAGATAAATATAAACCATACCACCTTTTGTTTCCTTCTCTCTACCTTTAACCTCAATACATATCTCATTTTTATTTTAATATTTTGTATAAGTACCTATTCTTTTAATGTCCATAAGTATGGACGAAAACGTTAGAGTTGTTCTTTATGAAATGTATTATTGATTGACAAATAAAAATTATCTCATTACTCTTTTTTTACCTGTATGACTATATATTTATGAATCCTTTATTTAAAATGATCTGTTTGAATATTTTAGTTTGACATATTTATAAGAATTGACTCACATACATTTATTTTACCAGTATGACTATTTTTGATTCGACACATTAATTGTAATTTTTTTCCATGTTGTTGTTCTCTATTTTTAATTTGATTGTTATTATATATGTAAATAAATAAATAAATGATTTTTCGTAGTGTGAACACAAGTACCCTTCGATAATTGATTAATATGGTATAATAAAAGGACTACAGATTCTACTACTACTACTACTAAACCATCACGGCATATACCACAAGTGGGGTAGCCAACGTAATAGGTAACTGTTTTTAATAAAAATGTCAGCAGTTCTAAAACGAGTAGATTACTATGTTCAAATGTCAATAGGGTTAATAGGGTCAAAAATCATACACTTATAACTATTTCTAAGCATTCCTGTATATTTGAACATGGTCTTCATATTTACGACTATAAGCGGACAGCTGTCAAATTTAAGTTGATTGACAACTACACAGGGCCACACTAATGGAAAAAGTAGGTAAAAATAATTTCAAAATTAATTTTACTTATGTGATATGACGTTAAGATGAATACGTGACGCGAAGGAACATAGATGTCATACTTATTTGGATTTTTTTTTTCAGCACAGAATATTCTTATTTACTACAACTACTATACCGTAGTGGCAAATCTCACAAGTGGGGTTGCCAACAAACTAGTTGCAAGTATTAAACATGCAAGCCGTCCTCTCCGTACCAGCAAAAATTAAGACAATCAGGATGGATGGTAAAGCTCGCTTTTTGGCAAGCCTCGTTTAGTTTTAAAACTGTTATCGTTTGTAATAATAATTATTATTTGTTATCAAATTTGTTTAAAATATAACAAATCAAAAAGTAATTCAAAGGTTTTTAGCATTATTCTTGTTAGTGTTGTGATGTGAACGTTTAAAATGTTTCTTTTTTAACAGTGAATGACGAAAAAGTGTAAACTGTCAAACCATTCAATTGAATTTTATCATGTTAAGAAATAAGTCAATATGCCGTGATGATACGGATGTGAACAACAGCAAGCAAAACCACTGGGTATAATAGGCTAGTTCTCGTAATAAAATAAGTTGAAGGGCGTAATCCTAATACGAATAGTTGTAATAATAAAATAAAAACTTGTAACAAGCAAATATAATAATAATCATATATACTTACAGCGGGAGAAGATGATACAATCAAAAGTTTTGTTTTTTTTTTTTTATATATGTACACGCCTTTTCTCTTTTGTAACATTAGTAAAAGTTGATGGTAATAATAATGAAAACTCGAGGTAAGAAAAATAGGAAGATGGATATTTACAAATGTGACGAGTTTGATATGTGACTTTTTCACTGTTATTTACACCTTTGAGAAAATTGAAACAGATCGAACTAGTTGCAAACTTAGATATGAATCTTATATTATTATGGGTACCTACTAACACAACATTACATACTTGTTATGCATTTGCATAGAATTTTGTAGTATTAAAAATTGACATTGTTGGAAACATGCAAACAAAAATGTAGCAAAAAGAATAAACGCTGGGGATCATTATTCTAGTCAAAACCATTGATTTTATTATCAGAAAGTGTTTATAAGCGTTTGGTGTTGGATCATAGCTGATCTCTGAAAGATTTACCTCTTTTCTGCACTTTATTTAATTATTAATATCAATCAATTCACGGCATTTGCCTTTTACAATACATATAAAAAAAACATAACACATTTAGCGAACAAACTTCAACACAAAAATAAGAAATAACAATTCTATAAAATCCTAAATAAGTAAAAACAATAAAAATGTTATCAGCATAATACAACAACATGAAATTTAATATAATGGAACATATATGTTGAAGATTTCTGTTATGTGCTTTAAATGAATAAATAAATAACGAAAGCAAGTGGCACAGCTAAAAAAAATCAATTTGACTCGTTAAAAGGTTATCAATAATTATTATGTTCAACTCTGTTAATTCGCTATTTCTCGTATTTATAAAAACAAATGTTACCGCTACTTTCAAAACTCTTGTAGCTCTTCTCTGTCCAGTAAGTAGTTGGTAGAATAAACATAATAATAATAATAATACCAAAAAAAAAAACATAGGTAGCTTTTCAAAGTTTGTCAAATAAGATTATATTATAGTTGTTGTTTTGATGTCAACATGAATATTATCATCCTGAGTGGAGTTATTCAAAAGCTCGGCTTATAAGACACTCGGGCGCCTTGAGGAAACATATAACTTTCGTAAATAAACCTACCATTGTTTCAGATATTTTTGAGGCTTTAATTTCATATGTGGGGTTTAAAAGCAAAAACGTCATTCTGGGGTAATATTTTTAGGAAATAAAAAAAAAAATATAGCAAACAGATTATTACGCTTAAAATGTGTGTAATTTTACTACATATAATTCATGTGGAATATCAATGATGACCTCTTGGCCCATAAACTATGTACTTCGAAATCCTCGTGAAAAATACTTTATTAAAGAAATAAAATTTGCAATATCGATTTTGAACTGGCGGTTATGAATAACTGCCGTATTGGTTTTTTTCATGCAGCGTTTTTCATTGAGTGTTGTTAAAGATTTTGCATTTCATATATAGGACTATTTAAAGAGCGCCGTTTACTATAAACATGATTTTAAGTCATAGTGTCGGTTCATGAAGTTTTAAGCCAACTTTTTATACATTTGAACGCGGTTTTGCAAATGTTTCCTTATTGTAATCTGTAGAGGGTTGAAAAATAAACCACAAGCAAGATTTATCTTGAAAAAGAAAATAAACGAACACAGGCGATTTTTATTCTGTACTCCCACACATATAACAGTTTCCCACACAGGAATAGGTGCACCAAAATTGCGGAGGCCTATTTTTTCGTTGTCTATTTATCTTTATCACAATGAAATCTTCCCCATATCGTCCCTCTTCTGACTAACAGTCGTATCTGGCTAAATGTAAATTGTTCAGGTGAGCGTTTTTTTGTGTTTTGTCATGCATATTTTCGTCTCTCCTAGTTATATGATACAGTGTAAATATATTAAATTATTTTATTTGTACCTATTCTTATATATATAGGAATCATTTTTGTGATGAAATTTTGAGGAATCAGTAGATATAACACATTTTATTTAGATTAATTCGTAAATACGACAAAAAATCAGAAAGCTATTTCAGGATAACGTTAACAGTTACAGGTGTAATCTTCAGTGAGAACATGCAGGGCACATAAATAAGTACACATTGGTGATCATAACTCGATTTCGCTTAAAATGTCAGATACGACAGTTAGTCAGAAGAGGGACGATATGAGATAACCTGTATACTTACTGCATATAATAATAAGCATACGGATCGTCCAATTCGTACTGTAATAAATTAAGCCATACAGGATGGGTGGTTTTTCTCTATACTGAATTTTAGATAGAAAATGTCTCATATGTAATTAAAACTCGTTGAAAACGGAGACAAAAATTACTGGCTATGTATTTATCTATATCATTACGACACATCCCACAAGTAGGGTAGCCAGCAGACTAACCGAATATAATAAACATGCCAGTAGTTTACTCTGCGCCACTAAATAAATTAGACATTAAGGAAAGCAGATTAAAGATGTTGAATGGTTGTGTGCTCTGTGGAGTTTCGCGCAAAAAATTAGTTGACGAATTATGCCACTCACCCATTCTGAATCAGCTTCAAGTAATTACATTTGTCTAATGAAATAATAATAAAAGTGAGAAAATGAAAGTGGAAAACCAAGCAATAGAACAGGAACAGTATTATAATATACCAACACTAGGCATCGTTAGTAAAAAAATAGCTCAATTCATCATTAATCTCTCAACAAAAAATTAACACAAGCTACAATTCTCTCGTGCATGGCATTAACAGTATAAGTCAAAAAAAATCGATTTTTACTTTTTGATGGAACCTTGTAGTATATCTCAAACTACACATGTGTAATCGATAACAAAAGTCAAATTGTAATTATAAGACCTTAAAAACAATATTTGTATTTAATAGTATATCTTATTTATTTTAAAACTCGTATAGCATTAAAAGTATATGTCGACCTATACTCTTAGTGACCAATCATTATGGTTAGTTTTCAACATTGTGAGTGGCATCAACAGTATAAGTCAACATGTACTATGAGCCGCGTGAATGTTTTTTTTTCTTACTAATTCACTTATACTGTTGGTATCACGTGTTGTCCCTCTTATTCTTTTGTTGGCTTTCTTCCTAGCCAGAAACTGCCAAGAAAAATGGCAATGTTCAGGACAAAAAACACAACATTCAAAGCTTTATCAAATGGGGCTTAAGGAATAGGACAAGGAGTTTGAAAATACTTTTGTTTTATTGAACCCAGGAGCAAGGAAGTATTTGTAGGTAACGGAACCCTATAATGTACCAGGTTGTTAATCAAAGTTGGGTAGAAGTTATTGATCGGGCATTCGAAATAAAAATGATCAAGGTCCTCCTCCTTCAGGCGGTCGCATAGAGGAGAACCAATAACGTGGATTCGGTAGAGATGCAATCTGGCAAAGCAATGAGCTAACTTCATTATACAGATCGTGGAGGTGTCAGCCTTACTCATTGAAATTTCCGAAAAATAAAAGTTTCGTGGACACATTGGGTTGGATTGAGGTATACTTTCTTCCTTTGAGTTGGCTGGTCTCTGACCACTCTGCCTGCCAGCACTGGATGAGATTTCGGCCGAATATCAAAGTGTAATCGGAGGCTGAGACAGTTTCCGATGGGTTAGGGAGGTTCGTTCCCAATTTGGCCAATAGATATACCGCCTCATTGCCCGGGATCCCACAGTTCACATGGGATCCAAACCAGTACCACCTCTCCACCCAAAATCTGAAGTTTATATAGGAGGTATCTAATATCTAAAGATAAAAGATCATCTGGTCGGGATAATGCTGGAGAGAGAACGGCCTGGAGGGAGAACGGACTGGAGAGCGTTTTGAGAGTCGCTGAGGAGAGTTTTAACCCTGTAATGGCGTATGGTCAGAGCCCTTATAGCCTCTCTAATAACAAGACATTCCGCTGAGAAGACTGACGACTCGTCTCTGTGCCTGAACATTTTATTAGTGTTATATTAAAAAAAGAAGCCAGCCCCTGTACGTTCTTTGTCACTTTTCGAACTGTCTGTATAGATAGGTGCCAGTAGTGCCAATCGGAATCAAAAATCGATTTGAAAATATGAGGTGCGAATATGCCATTACTGACACCCAGATTGAGAGCAACTTTCGGTTTAAAACTTAGTGTGGAAAATGACAAAGAGTATACAGTAAGAACTGTGTAGCTCTCCAACAAGGGAGTTTTAATTTTTCTATAGCTGGTAACAAGAGGTGGTGGATCTTTACCCTTCCATACCGGTAAATGAGTTACCAAGTATGAGAGGAGATGAAGTTTGAGAGACAGAGGGTAATCAATAAAAGGTAATCAATAAAACGCAGGATTTTGACTAAAAACCTGTTACACATAAGATGTCTGCACAGTCCAAGTGGGGGATCTGCAGCCTCCACCTGTAATGCGTTGATAGGGGAGGATTACCCGTAATTAACGGAAGAGACTGAGACCGGATCCGGTCTCAACAAGTTTTCTTGGAGGTTGGGGTTATTAAAAAGGATCCAAAGTCCAAATGGCTGTAGATAAATGCTGTATAAAAGATTTTCTGAGTCGCGGGGTGGCAACCTCATCAGACCCTGGAGACGGCTCTCATGATTTTGAGGCCGGTTTGACATTTGTGGTGTATGAGTTCAATAAATGAGGTCCATCAAAGACCAGTGACCAATGTGACCTCTAGGAATCTTATTCCGTCAAAAGAATTAATTAACCGTTGGTCAAATCAAAATTTCAGGTAGACTAGACGGAGTTTTCTGGAGAATACTATGCTTTTGCACTTCTGGAAGGAAGCATTAAGGCCATGTTCCGACAACAACTCTGATTGCAAGGACACCTGGAAGTTGTCCATGGATTTATCGGAGCAATATACGAACAAATCATCCGCAGATTTCAAAATTTGGAAATCCGTAGATACTGACTGATAGACATCATGCGTGTACAAGTTGAATAGAATGGGTGAGAACACTGAGCCTTGCGGCAATCACCTGTGAATGGTCTTTCTAATAGGAGGGTTATTGCGGGTTCGGTTCACGTCCGGATAAGGTAGAAGGAATGTCCAATTGATCAAGCTTTGCACATAGTATAAAAATAATAACATTATCGAAAGCACTATTGATGTCCAAGCATACACCTCCCAAGAGCTTTCTCCTCGATAACGATACGTGAACATCTGTGACCAAAATAGCTACGCTGTCCAGGACTCCCATTCTCTTCTTGAAATTGGATAACCAAGATAGCTGCTTCCTGTTACCTTCTATAAATCAATCTAGTCGATTTTTCACCATGTGTTCTGTATTTTTGGCTATTGCTGAGGAGAATGTAAGTGGTCGATATGATTGGCCCTGGTTTGGGTCAGTCTCTGCTTTCAAGATTGGAATAATGATCTGAGTTTTCCTCGAGCAAGGTATATTGCCTATGATGAAAATATTTTTAATAATGTGAAGTAAATATTCTAGAGAAACTCTTTGTATAAGGCTATACGTTATTCCATCGATTCCTGGGATGTATCTGTAACGCAGTTCAGGACCAGCTTTAGTTCCTTGTCATTAAACTTTTTGTCAATTTCTCCAAGAGCAAAGTGGGAATAGGATTGAGATATTTCATTATGTTTTGGCACTGAAGGGGGGCAAGTATGTCTGCGAATTTAAGGATCCATTTGTCTGAGGATGGATGAAGTTTAGGAGAGCTGCAACCCTGGAAGATGGTACCATCAGTTGGGAGACAAAATATGAAAATAGTTTCCTAAACACTCACAGTGGATAATAAGAAACCACCATGGAAACTTGCAATCTATACCATTACAAAGCGAAGTACTACTACTACTACTACTATACCATCACGGCATATCCCACAAGTGGGGTAGCCAGCAGACCAGCTGCATATAAAACATGCAAGCTGTCCTCTCCGTGCCAATATAAAAACAAGACATTCAGGATGGGTGGCAAACCTCATCGCTGAATTTAAGATGTAAAATGTCTTAATTTTTTCACAAAGCGAAGTACTTATGTTTTTTAGTCTTCCAAAGAAGTGTCTGTTTTTATGAAATTGGATGATTTTTAATATTATTTTTAGAGCTAGCCTATGAAAAAGTTGCATTTAGTAGTATACGTCACAAACAAAATACCAACACAACTGACATCAACAGTATATGTAAGAATCTAACAGTATATGTCACTGAAACCAGATACCAACACAACTGACATCAACAGTATATGTAAGAATCTAATAGTATATGTCATTTTTATATCAGAATCTATGAGTACAAGTCAATTTAATTTTTTATTTAAGTTTTTTTTAAACTTTTGTATACACAGTAACAAAATAATACACATTTTACATTGAAATTGTAAATTTCACGTCTTTATATCAATATTTGACTTCAGAAGCTTATTTTAAAAACTTTAAAATGCTCTCCTGTAAAATGTTGAAATTTGACTTATACTGTTAATGCCATGCACGAGAGAATTAATTCTTGGAGTCAATGAATCAAAAAACCATTCGGTTTATTGGCTTTGAATGTCTGTGATGAGTACCTACTGATTATTTTTTTAGATTTACTTTAAAGTTCGTTCATAACATCAGAGCAGTTGGCTTCCGGATGCCTGAGTCTCAAAATTTTAATCTAGAGGTTCTTGTTCGATTTTATATATCGATGGATAGATTGCTTGCTGTGAAGGTTTGAGTTTTGTTCGTGTGTGGCTTTGAGTTAAAATGAGTATTTGAGTCCATAACAAACCCGGATTCACCTATTAAAAAGTTTAGATATTTGGGATGGATGCCGTACCTTATGGTTGAATTTAATATTTTAAATGTCTTGTATTTGAGTTAGAATGAGTATTTGAGTCCATAACAAACCCGGATTCACCTACTAAAAAGTTTAGATATTTGGGATGGATGCCGTACCTTACGGTTGAATTTAAGATTTTAAATGTCTTGTATTTGATGTTTCACAAATATATTAAAGTTGGGTTATAACAATAAACAAAAAAATTAAATGCGCCCTTGCCGTGTTTCGTATCGTGAAACGGCACTTATTAAAATTGTCTAGTTTATTGTTATAATTAATTACAATTTAACGGTATTAATTAGTTCGGTAATCCAGTTAACGTTAACACTCAGTTCCAAAATAAACCTTTATTCAATGTGACAGGATAACATGGATGAGAAAGGAAACATATTTATGAAATGTTACAGAAGTAATTCATATCGTGTTGTACATAACTGTAATTAATACTAATGAAATAACATCATGTTGTAATATGATATTATATTCTATACGTTTATTTGATTCCCATAATACTTACATACTCTCTTTCTCTCTCTCTCTCTCTTACCATCACGATATTTACCGCTAGTGGGGTAGCCAGTGGTCTAACTGCACGTTATAAATATGCAAGTTGTTTGTATATAATCATGCCAAAAATAATAAAGAAAAAGAAGTGTGATTATTGTCATGTCAGTTTTATATCTTTTTCTATATAAAAATGTCAGTGTATAGCTAGCTTACTTATCACTATAGTAGTAATTTCTTTCAGACAACCAATACTATTTCAATCATGTCAAGACATGCTAAATTCCAGATAAAAAAGCTCATAGGTACATATAATATAATAATTAATTACATGGTTGCTCTAAAACAATATCAATTTATCTGGAAATTGTTATAGGTATAGTTCATGCCGAAAATATAAACAAAATGAAAATATTATTATTGAAAACTTCGCGGCCCAACCAGTTAGGAATCGAATACGAAACCTTGATGATGCTAGTCGAATGGGATAGACTTTGCAAAATGTACCCATTTTCTTTTTATAAGGTGTTCGTAATTCTGGGGTTTTCATAGAATACATTGTTTTCTTCTGGGATCGCATTGGCCTTCAGCTGTAATGATCCTCGTAAGAATCGTTTTATTGTCGGCAATAATAATAATTATAAATATTTATCGTGTACCAAACCGGATATTATTGCTAGTATCAATGCTATAATGAATGATATGTGAAATGATTAATAATTTACGTGTCAAATAGAAAAAAACTAATTAATTTATTATAGGAAATAAAACACGATGATATATTACTTATTATTTTATTTGTATCGCGTATTAGAGATGAAAAATATATCCGGCATAATTTAAGTTCGTTTAGGGTTAGTTGGAAGAGTTCGCCCCTTTGCAAAAAACTCGCCCTTCTGTATGCGGGTTATATCTAATTTGAATACATTTTTGGTTCTGTTATAAACCTTAAAAACAACCTTATACACCTTTTACAGTTAGCTAAAAGTTTATGTCGTGAAAGGGGAGTTTGCCGGCACCTGGGATTGGACCGCGTTTACGAGTTCCATTTTGCAGTTTGAATGTTCCATTTTGAATGTTCAGAATGTTCATTTTGAATGTTCAGAATGTTCATTTTGAATGTTCAGAATGTTTATTTTGAATGTTCATTTTGAATGTTCAGAATGTCAGTTGTTCCTGATAAAAATAATATGCCTACTACGTTTTACCTACTTTTCACAACTTTACTCTCGTACTCGATAAGCAAAAAACGTCATGACATAAACCAAATATTCGGATATTCGGCTTTCAATTTGGCCGAATATCTAAACCACTATTAAATATCTACTGAATATGTACAAACAAGAAAAATCAGTAGCCTTAATATTTCTCTTCTTTTTTATTCGAACATACTTTAGTTTCGAGAAAAACGTGGCTGGAAATATTATTTTTTTACACATACCAATTCTAGAAGATAAGGGTTGTTTGATTAATAAAAGAAGTGCTCAATTCCCAGTTGGATCATATTTTCTAACAACTACATATCTACTTAATTGTTTCTATCTTAGTGTATTCTATTCTTTTATCTCAAGACTATATATACTCTTTGCGAGTGATTTAGGGTAGGTACTCGTATCTTAGTGTAAATTTTAGTTTATCACGTTTTAGCAAAACATGAATCCTTTTATTAGGAAAGAATTATATAACTACTACTACTGTGGTGCAGCACAGACTATGCCACACTTGTTGGAGTGTCCATTGTGCCCTGTCACTTGCACTATGGAGGATATTTTTGACGCATTTCCACCTGCTGTGCGTTTTGCACAGTTCCTACTGGAGATCAGTTTGATTGTTTTTTTTTCAAGGTTTCGACACGATAAATAATATACCATCACGGCATATCCCACAAGTGGTGTGGCCAGCAGATTGGATGCATGTTATTAAAATGCAAGCCGTCCTTTTCGTGCCAACAAGAAATTAAGACATTCATTTGGGATAAGTGGAGAAGCTCATAGTTAAATTTATAAAATTAATGTATACAGGTAGATTTCGTGATGGCTTTAACATATATATACTTACAATTTTGTCTATTATAACGCAATATCACTAGATTTTTCGTTCACTGACTTTTCATTTTTTGGTTGTGTTCCGTAGAGCATCCGATACTGGTCTTTTCCAATAATTTTTTAAGTGTCATGTTAAAGTCAGTTTAAGCCAGGTGTAAACTTGCCACCCTTCCATTTGTTTATTTATTTATTTATTCATCAACGGCGCAACGACCTTTCAAATGTAAATAAAATATAATACATAAAAAATGGCAACCAATAACGATAACAACAATAAATACGTGGAAAAAATTAACAACGTTAACAATAAAAACCTTATCAAAAAAAAAGAAAAATTGGTGTGAGCATTACTTTATACCTACTTTGTTGATATGGAGAGAAAAATTTGCATATTTATTATATACAGCTGGTCAACTTGCAACACCACTTTTGAGATATACCGTGAGGGTATGGTAGAAAACTTTGGATCTTATCTTGGGAAATGTGATCGGGGATTTGATATAAAAACACACGTTAAAGTTGGAGAGAGAACGTACTTTAATTCACCATGAATATGACAAGTTGAACAGAGAGAATTCATAGATTCGAACGGTTTATATAGATACAACCATAGACAATAAATAAATTGTGAATCAATCACATAGAAATCCTAAAGGTGGTAACCCACGACCATCTCCATGTGTCAACAGATGTATATATTAAATAAATTACATTACAGTAGAAAGAAAATTAATAATCATTTTCGCCATAATACTACGAAGCTTAAGTCCATTTAAGTTTCAACTCGAGTATCCACAATGGACACGAGTAACATGTTTAGTACGTACATCATTAGTTAGACAGTGAGGGGTACCCACATGAGTACTTTATCACACAAACCACACCGTCTGCAAGCCACTAATCTCCATCATGTCATGATTATCCTATTGCATATCCGTACATACAGGATAGCTATAGGATACAAAGCATTTATAACTAATTAATAAACGTCCGTAATACTACTAAAGTAACAAGCTGCAAGATAAAATCCAGCTTACAACATTGGTAATACCTGCATAAAGCAAGACATACATAATGCAAGTACATTGGAATGATATTACTGACAAAATTCTTAGTATAGAAGAAAAATAATTAATTATTTAATTAATTAAATTAAAATATTATTAAGTACAAGCATTCAATGACAAAGATAAGTATTTCATAATTATTTAAAACAAAATTATTCGTAACATTTTTTGTATGCATATAGTTCAAATAAGAGTTCGTCGGTAGCCTGGAGGTAGAGTCTCGGCCTCTTGAACAAGGGGTCCGCGGTTCGATCCCAGGTGCCGGCAAACTCCCCTTTCACGACACAAGCTTTTAGCTTACTGTGGAAGGTGTATAAAGTTGTATTTGGGTTTATAACAAAACCCAGATATATCTTTTAAAAAAAAAAAAAAATTAGGTACGCACCCGCAAAGAATAGGTGTCTCACTTATTTTCATAAGTTTTTTTCTTGGCAGGTATTTAAAAAAAAAAATACTTTATACATATTAAATTCAGAGATGAGGCATTCTACTCAAAATGACCCAAGATATACTATTCTAAATCAAATAATTCGTTTTTTTTCATCATGAGTTTTTATTACCAAACAGACATTTTATTACCAAAATAATTCCGTAACATTAAGTTATCGAGTATTGTTAAATATTGTTGTATTTATTGTTACATCCATTTTGAAATTTATTAATTAAAATTAAAAAAATGTTTGACTGTGTAAAATAATAATAATAACTAGACAACTTTTTTTCAAGATTCGTGGAAGAATTTTGTGGCAAAACACCTCCTGAAGAATCATAACACCTCCTGAACAACAGGGTTTTTAACCTCTAAATAAATCGAATCCTGTTATTTAGCACAAGTCTTTTCATAGATTCATTAATCAACTTTCTGTTATGGTCTCATTAAAATGTAATATTTTTGCAATTAAATGAGATGTTTCAAATGTTTTTGGCCTAAAACCTGCCTAGAGGATGAGAACTTGTAAATAGGGTATTATTAAATAATACCCTATTTACAAGTTCTCATAAAATTTCATAAAATTTTTATCTCTGTTTATCCTAATTGCGAAGTTTACTGAGGACATACATGCATACATACATAATATATACAAACGGGCTAAAATATTTATTTGTCGATTGCAATGCCTATATGAACGATGTTTTATAGCTGGTATTACAAATAAGTGGCATTGTCTAATAGTTTTCCCATTTATTGTTGAATGAATTATCAAATACTAATATCCATTTACATACATGTGCTTTTCGTTTGTATAGGAAACCCATTCCATAGTCGAAAACCTGCATCCATTGCGTATGCTACTTCATTCAGCCACTCATACACAAGTTGAGTAGCCTGAAGACAAACTGCAAGTAATAAATTTGCAAAATTTCCACTGCGTATCAATAAAGTTAACATTCAGTAAGGAAGTCATAGCTCAACTCAACTACGTATATTCGAAAAACATTAAATTAGAAATATTTGTAATACTCAACTATCTAGATATGTCTTTTACAAAGGTGATAGGTCAAAAAGATATTAAAACAATATAGACATGATAATATTCAACTTAATTGTTCAACAGAACAAAATTACTCTCGTTCTCTCAATGAAAAATAATATTTTTAATCAACTGAATTGGATTGCTGAAACGAAATTTTAATTGTTTCATTATGTTTTACTTGTTTTTTTTTTACAGAAACGGAGGGTCTTCATAAAATATTATTATTTTTAGATTCTGTTCTCATTTTAACTCATTCAGAACTGAGAGTTGTTTTAATTTATGTAACTAGTTGAAGTGTAATGACCATTTCTGGCAGAATTCCAATAGAAATTTATGCTTTACTGATTTTAATATGTGATATTATTTGTTAAAGTGTAGGTATGCTTTCATACAGTGTTTTTTAACTCTTGGATTCCCCAAAACGAAACATTAGATTATAAATAATTAAAAAATAACTCTATTTACTTTTTCACTTTATTGATAAACCTGTGAAAATAATAAGCTTTTCGTAAGTAATCATTAATGAAGATGGATGTTTGTCCGAAAGGTTCTAATTTTTATATAAATCAATCAAGTGATAGTAAAGAGTGTTTTTTTTTTTATTTATATTGTTTAAAAAACTAAACTATGTTTCATTTCATTTCATTTTATAGACTTCAGACATTAATTTGCCCTAAGTCGTTCCCCTTAGAAACACATTAAGTTATGTAAAAGCATTCTTAAAATCAAAGCGCTTTGTGCAATAGAAATATTCTCAACATTGTAAAACAAATTGATAATCTTTAATGAAACATTTGAATTCAGGTATTAGATGCCACCCATTTTAAATGTTAAATTCTTATTGGAACTTATCGTTTATTATATGCACTTGGTCTACTGGCTACCTAATGTTGTTTTTTTTTAGTATTATATTGTATCTAGTTTCACGTATCAAATTTACATAAATACCAAAAATATACTGTTCGTCAAACGATGGAAGACACGGAATAGAAAAGGCAAATCTAAGATAGTAAGATGGAATGAAAGAAGATCCAGAAGTTTCAGGCATTACACAATGAACTTCAGTGGTTTTACTATCAGTGACTGAAAAATGATGCTCAAAATAGCTCAATATTATAATAATTTATAAATAATTAAAAACACTGTTATATTTTCACTATATCTATTTAAACTCTAACGTTTTCGCCCACTTCAATGGGCATTCTCAAGAGTACTGTGAGAACTCTGAGTAATGAGAGTATTTATAAATTATTAAATATGAATTTTCACAGTGTCAACACAAACACCCTTCAACACTCAATATTATATATAAAAATTTCTGCTTTAGCCCAAAGTACTAACTGTGGTATCCCGTGGAGCACCCGGTAAAGAATTGGTCTCCCACTCTTCTGCGTAAGTTTTCGAGTGCCCTGTAAAAGGCAGGTGTTCGAAAAAAATAAGACATTTTACATCTCAAATTCAGCGATGAGGTTTGCCACCCATCCTGAATGTCTTGATTTTATATTGGCACGAAGAGGACAGTTTGCATGTTTCTTACATGCAGCTGATCTGCTGGCTACCCCATTTGTGGGATATGCCGTGATGGTATAGTATAGTATAGTAGTAGTACTAACTGTGGTACGAGTATCTGAAGGTTTTGTAAAAGTCCTAGTACATAAGACTACAATGCACTAACAAAGGCCAAAGGTTTAAGGATGGGAGATGGTATTCTGTAATTATTCACTGTGGCATTTCATTATTGAGGTTTTAGGTGAGATAACAATATTGTACAAGTTCTCACACCCAGGTTATGGATGAAAAATTTGATGATGCACACATTGTCAAAGCCTTGGGTTCAGTATTATAGCGGTTTCATATTTATGTCATACTAACTGACACGGCAAACGTTTTTTGCCATATACATTTTTTCTAGATTACCAATATCGTTATTAAAAAATAAGGGTTGATGGTAAAAGGGTGAAAATTTAGGACTGTATGTATTTTTTAATACCTCACCATAAAAAAATAAAAATAATAAATTTGTTCAAAAAACAAAATATCAGGGTGGACCACCTTTAACTTTTAGGGATATGAAAAACAGATGTTGGCCGATTCTTTGACCTACCTTGATAAGCACACAAAATTTTATCAAAATCGGTCCAGCCGTTTCGGAGGAGTATGATGACAAACACCGTGACACGAGAATTTCATATATTAGATTTACAGTAAAATATAACAAAATTGTTAATGCTACAAATGTCTCAAAATTTTTATGTGGAATCTTTCTTATTCTTGAAATACTGACAAACTTTTTGAATCATAAACAAACTTATGGGTTGTGATTTTTTAAAACTTGCTGTGATTTGTTATAATATATTTTTTTAGTATGTTTGCGAAATTTGAAATACAGTATAAAAATTGTGTGATTATTTTTTTCAGAAAGTGACATATTTTTTCTTGTTGTTATGCTGAGAAATTGGCTTGAGCTATTATATCATATTATAAGGAAACACACATACTTGTGAACGGACTGAAATATTAATATTCAGATTATTTATGTACTTACTCAATGCGAAATATTTTTGTAAATGAAAATATATCTCTCCCAAAGAGAAATGCTTTAAGGGATTTTGTAAAACTTTAAAGTGAATGAACGCAAGCTATTTCATTATGTTTTGTAATTCCTTTGTGTGGTCCAACATTGTGTGGATTCTTTGTGTTATTTTTGGGGAATGCATTGTGGGGTTTCGTGATACATTTGTGTTGTTTGTAGCGGCTCGTCGCGATTGAGACTACTGCGGGTGCCGATTGGATAGTCCTAGTCCCTTTGCTAAATCGGGCGCACATGCGGACCCGCATAGTCTGTTTGACGGTGTCGTGTGTTTTTTTTTCATTTATTAAATGTATAATGTTCTATTCTATTTTTTTTTATTGATTTATTACACACTTCAGACAACACGTAGAAATAAACAAAAACAATTATAATCATATACAAGAGATCGTGCATTGCCCATTTTCGAAATGTATACAAATTAACTCTTTGATATATTTCATTAGTCCATAAGGTTGTCAAATATTATAAAAAATAATAATAAAACACCAGAGATATATTAATATGTATATTCATATATTTTATGTTAATATGTGTGTTTAATTATGTGTATAATAGGATGAATAAATAATAAGTAAACAAATAAAATAAATATACATACCTACTTGTTTTAAAAAGAGTTTAGGATAAAATGCTGTTTAGATACGTAAATAAAAGCCGGATTAAGTTTTGACATGGGTTCACATTCATTTTACAATATTTTAGGCTTAAGTGTCCATGGCGTTCTGTGTGTGAATAAACATTTCCGTAATAAATTTCAAGAACCATGCTCGTACATTTTGATAAATTCTCAATTAAGTATTTCAAAAATATACTGCGCGGCAAAAAAAAAATTGATGTAAATTATTACTTAACCACAATTCATAGAGAAATGTGATAAATTAAAGGAAAATACTTCGTATATTTTGCCTAAAAAATAATGAGTTTTTTAGTATTTGCATATTAACGGGTGCAACGGTATTCACAGTTTTCAGGATAATACAGCCAGATGAGTTATTTAAAAAGACTCAAAACGTGGACCTGAAATACTTGAATTAGTGCCTGAAATTTAAGAATGAGAGTTTGAAAGAGTATAAAAGTACATATCTCGTATTTATTATATTGGTATTCTATCTTTTCAAGAAACATATAATGCATAGCAAACATACTAAATTGCTTGGAAAATCCTACGTTACTGCGACACACATAATATAAAATATTCACCGTGAACGATTATGGTGGGAACCGTACAATTTTCAAAAGTTAAAAATCTGAAAGATTATTCACTAGGATCCAACGGGTTGAAAATGGATGAAGGAGGATAAAAAAATAATGTACGTGAATTTTATTTTTTGATCATGCTCGTTAAGCATTCAAAATAATTAGGTTATTTTAATTAATTAATTTAACGAACGTACGCAATAAAGATTTTATTGAGGTCTATAATTTTTCTCAGAATTACTAAAATGGTTTTTAAATTACAATTTTTAATTATTTTATCAATAGGGTGTTATAAAGAAATATCATAGATGAAAATGTTCTCCGTATGCATTCAATAAGTAAATAAAATGGGCATTGTTGCGATTCAAAGGTACTTCTATTCAAAACCTGAATGAAAAATGACACTTGTTACCATTAATAAATTAGTCGCAAGCGGACATTTGTATTGAATGCGGAGCAATTGAGAATGCTAGCATCTATTAACTGGATTAATTGGAAAAAGTTTCGTTATTATTATAGATTAAACTACACGAGAGAGACGTCTTTCGAGTACTTAAGTCATTAGCATCAGTTGTTAATTGTTGTGTTTTTTGTTTATGAGTGTATTTTTACTGTCTTACTTTTATTAGTAAGGAGAGAATAATTTTATGAGTATGTTTACGCATGCTATTAGTCTACTAGCCACCCGCTTGAGTGAGTTGCCATAAAACGATATAATATTTCCAGTATGAATTTTATGCACTGGCTATTTTCAAGATTTAATGACAATGTTCTGTAATGTTTACCTACTGTGTGGATAATAATAATAATGTTAATGCTAGCTACTAAACTAATTTGTATTACTACTACTACCACGCTACTCTACTGCTGTAATCTAAATGTTAATTTTGTTATAATGGAACATACCGCAACTGCGGGCATCAGACACTCAGGGCCGGCATAGCCCCGTGGGCAGACGCAGGAGTAGTTATTGCCCCTGTCCACACAAAAGTGGTGCATACTGCATGGGTTTGGAGAGCATAGATCCACCTGCCAATACAAAGTAATATAAACATGTAGATATATATTATTAAATTCATTGAAATCTAAAAGGAAAATGTTTTAGAAAAAACTCGAAGCTAAAGATAAGCTATCTAAGAGTTAATGGAAAATTATGTTGATGAGAGAAGAAGAAATGTGAGTATGAATTAATTCTTCCCTGAAATGGGTGAAATAAAGCAACACAGTTAGTATAATAATGTGAGACGGTGCTATTGCGGTTTATATGAAAGAAATCCCACAGTAGTTCGTATCCGATTGGTAGCCTACAATAATTAGTATAATTGTCAGCTGGAAACTCAATGAATAAATAGGCTCAAAAACAAGACGATGAACTCTTATAGATCACTGCTTCTTCTTTTATGAACTTTGATGATTACCTCACATGTACTATGCCACTCATTGAAGAGGTATTTAAACTTTATTCTGTAAATATTCGAGAGTAATTGCTACGCATTAAAATATTCAACGCGTAATATGTTCATATTCGCTACTGTACCTAGAATCATTCGTTGTCCTTTTTCGTCACTCGAACCGACAATGATAATAATAATATTATATTCTCTCAACACGATGTCGTTTATCATCGGGTAGCTTCGTGTGTTCGAAGTTTTGCACTCCTTACCAATAATGCATTCGACTTCGTGCTAGGTCACGTGATTCCCAACGGATTTTTGTCAACGACTCCCGAAGATTGGCATGACGCGTTAGTTAGTTACCCCCTAACAATGGGTTAGGCAAGACGTAGGGAGGGCAGTCCCCTCTCTGCCTTGGCCGCGAACAGCCATCGACGTAGCTCCGACACGATAATAATATTAACCATAATTAATTAATGTCGAACGCCGTAATATTGTGATGAACAAGCGTGTTATCCTCCGGTGTTACATGGAACTATTCTTACTGTGTGTCGTAATAATAATATCCTAACGAAATCTGTATATTCGTTATGGGCGCGACTAATTTTGCCTCCAACATCTGTGTACAATAATAATGATTAATAATCAATATCGAATGCCGTAATAGTGATATGAACAAGCGTGTAGTCTTCCTGTGTTATATAAAACTATTCTTACGGGTATGTAATAATAACATCTGGAAGTATTCAGTATTATGATATAATTTCATTTCGGGCGTGGCTACTTTTACCGCCAACCCGCTAGACAATTGTGATGTGTTCTAATTCATTGTACCTGAACAATTTTAATTGAGGTTAATCTTGTTTGTGACCGCATAAAAGTTCTTTACTAACTGCCCCAGTATTACAGTCTCTGGTTAATAATATTGAGTGCGATTCGCGTACTGCTACGGGTACCACTTAGTGTCGTGTACCAAGTGATCGGTGACGCTGTTATATACATAAGTGCCTCTCAATTCCATGTGCTTTTAGAAATCCTCTGCCAACTTTACTGGCCACGGCCTTTGTTGGAGGAGCGATTAAACAACTTGCCATGTTTTCTTGGAAAGAATAGTGAATTTGTGACGTTCCCTACTTTATAACTGAGAACAGTGTAGGAACGTATAGGAATTTCTCACGCCTCTTGAGAAGTAGTGATCTTCCGTCCTGAGGACTGAATCTACCAGGTTCTGTCTCCACTCCCACCTCCGTACTTCTTGGCATGTCCAGCCCTCGCCATAGAGACAATAGAGTACGTTTTCTTTCTCGACTCTGGTCTCTGCCGTCAAAGTACAACTGCTTCTTCACCAGTAATCTACATGGCTTTGTGTATTTCGCCAACTACGCACCTATTCATCTGTAAGTGACTGTATTTCATATGTTATATTGCATAATGTATATAATGATATTTCCTCCACATGTACGGGTTCATGTTATGATAGTACTAGATATAGTATGATTTTCCTTTGTGTATTAATTTAAGCTCTTAAGGTTGTATGAAGAATGAATGGCTCAATTTGATTAATTTAAGGGTATATGGTAGTCCTGGTATTGATTATATATATATATAATACCGAGGTTGGACTAACCGATTATTATCATTTAATGTTTTAATATCTCAATACAAATTCTCCAGTACTTTCATAACTTTCATATTGTAAGGAATATTATTCCATACAAGTTTACCTTGGAAGTAACTGTTTTGTTATATAATATATGTACACAATAAATGTGAATCACATACCTTAATTTATCTTTCTGTTGAAATCCATTTTATACCTACAAGTAGCTTCAGTACTTCTAATCTTGTTAAAGTGCATTTCTTAGCCTCCTTGTATGTAGAATTCAGATAACCTATTTTATAACTTGAATTCTCTCGTCGCCGAGGTTCGAATCCTTGACCAACCAAAGGCAGGATGACTCTACTATCTCGCTATGAAGACAATAAAGAGCTAGATTAAGGGCTTCATCAATAGAGATAATTTATCCTCATTCCTGGAGAGCTATGATCTACTTTTGATAATCTTGTGGTGCACTTGATATATAATTTTGAATGTTTACATGGATATATCTATAAATTTACTCTGATATGTAATAAGAAGAATTTATACAATATGTTATAACTGGTATACAGAAGGAAGTGACAGAGTTAAGAGGTCCTGGTAACCAGACTGCTTGTGGAACTAAGGGTAAGCATGACACAGAGGCCTCTCTCGGCCAAAGTTAAGTAAAAGGCACCTATACTTAAAGATACCCCCTAGACAAAATAACGAGTACAGGCACTATTGCTATAAGAGACCCCTAGGCAAATTATCGAGCATACCTAATACAGCACCACCAATCTGTGGAGTGGAATTTTAACATATATATACTAGTATTACTTTTGAGAACTTATATCGAACAACTTATATAAGACTATTGGCCCCGTACCTTTCCTTCAGAAAGGAACACGGAGATTATTTCACTTCTTCTTGTTTGATATGAAAATTGTTTAATGGTTGTATTTTTTTTATTCTTTAAATGCAGTACATTATTGCGTCCTCTGGATGTAGCAAATTGTGTGCTCGACCAAGACGTAATATAATGTAAAAGGCAGGTTGTGTTTTTGATATTTCCAATTCAGTGATGAGATATGCTCGGAACATTGGATTTTTATGTCATAAAAATTTTCATCTACACACAATAAAGCTAGTTTATACAATACACGTAGAAGGTGCGAAGGTATAAGACTAAAATTCACATTACCTATGTTACATTTGCTATAGTAGATTACTACAATTCAAGGAAAAAATATTTCGTTAAGTAATGGAAAAAATATTAAGATCTTATGTTATGAATATTTTTTATATTAGAAGGTAATTTATTTTTATTTATTTATTTATTTATTATTTTAAGGTGTCCCGTTTACACTTTCCATACTCTTCTTACCTTATTTATTTTACGTATTAATATTTTTATTTATACTTCACCCTCAAGTCGTACCCCAGATGGGGATGGCAGAAAGAACGGAACGCCATTCAGCTCTTTCCCTACTACAAATTTATTTCACTTCTTCTACATCTATACAACTTATTTTACGTGTACGTCTGTTTTTAATATAAGTACATATTTGCTAATATGCTATTTCGTTAATTTTATTTTTGATATATTTCATTATTTTATTCATTATTTAGTAAAGATTTTTTTTTTGTTTAAAAAAAAGATATACCTACCTGGGTTTTGTTATAAACCCAAATACAACCTTATACACCTTTCACAGTAAGCTAAAAGCTTGTGTCGTGAAAGATCTATTCAGCATTAATGATAAATGGTGTTATGATAATTATTCATCCATATTTGATAATCATTTATAAACATTTCTGGTAAATTTGAGACTTTTGCTGGCCCACATAAGGAGTGTTAATTTTGTTAACATATTCTGTAAAAATCGACTGTTTTATCCTGTGAATATTAAAGAACAATGTCTTTATGTAGATACAAAAGACACATAACGAGAATCTTATTAAATCAATATTGGAACCAAAATTCTTCTTATTTTATTGATGAGTACGTGAAGTACACACAGATATTCAGAAGATTTACATAAGCCACCAGTAATTAAAGTACCAAAAAATACAAAAGCTTTTTTTACAAAATAACTCAAGAGATTAGTCAAACGTCGATAATGTTAAAAAATATGCAGAAGCTTAGAAGAATCTCCATACTTGTTTTTCACCTACATAGGTTGGTGGTACAAATTTAGTGATGGGAAAATAAGCTTTTAATAATGAAATTACCATAATATTAACATCATTAACACATAATCCTCTTAACTAGGGATGTAATGCTCATATTACATCATTTTTATAAAGCGGAATTTAGTTTTGTAGCGTTTTAAGAATCGCAATTTGTATATAAAGTCCAATAGTTAAATCAACATAAGGTATCATGTAGCTTATTCCACTTTTTTTTGATGTCTAATATGATAAACATATAAATAAACTCGCCTTCTGTACATTGAATTTTATAACTGATATTTTTATGTTACTTTGTATTGATTTGAAATATTGAAATTATGAATAGTGAAGAATATTTTAATTTTTTAAATTTTAATTATTAAAAAATATTATTTGAACACTGACTAAAATTAATAATGGATTTCCACAGTGTAAACACAAACTCTTGAATTATTAAATAAACTGTCTTTACGATGCCATTAACTCCAAAACTTGCAGAACAGAGTGAAAAACTCCACGAGGTTTATACGTAGATATATGAAATTCCTCCATCATTAATTATTGTTTTCATATTAGGTTAATATTAAAAACAAAATAATTACCAAAGCGCGCATCTTTTTTTGTGAATCATTTGCTTCCAGCTTCCGATAAACTCAATTCCGTAACATCACTACTCTTAACGCTTCCCACTTGCCACTACTACTCGCTATGTAGTGCTAATGTTTATTAAGTGTCTCATCATGCTAACTAATGAGCCCATTCAAACCGTGTTAACATCGCAGCATTAGTAGTAGTTAGTTGTTGTGCAATACGAATAGTTGCATAATATTATATCGAATTTCATCAATTAGGTATATTATATGTAATGCAAGTTACTTGATGTGTTTGTACATAAGAGCAGTGGTCTTCAACCCAAAAACAACATGAAAGTCTGTCCTTTTTTTGTTGAGCAAATTTTGTGAAGTATTTCCCCACTTCAACGATGAATCAACAGGTACGCAGTAATCACTCCCCCCCCCCCCTTCCCCTTGATTTTTTATTAATGACTTGTGTTTTGTGCTAGTGTGATGATTGAGTGAGCGAGACTGTGTATTATATTATGTTGGCATGTTAAGATGACCGGAATGCCAGGTACCTATGTTTTTTAAATTAATTTTGGCGCATGGTGTTAGATGATAGCTGATCTCTGAAAGATTTACCTTTTATCTGTACTTTGTTATTGTCTGTTTTGTGCTTAAAATTGAATTAGTAAATAAATAAATTTTATTCCTTAACTAAACCAACTGAAGAGAACGTTACATATTTCAAATTTCTATACCTTTTCGAATATCTGGGGACGGGGAGGCAGCAATTTAAGTGTATAGGAAATTATGAAACCCTGTTATCTGAGAGTTAAAAAAATCTCATTTTAGAAAAGTGTACTAACAATACCAGATTTTAAGAAAATAATATTTAACGAAACAGTAAAACTGAGGAGTCAAACAATTCATGTTCTTATACCTTTTCAAAAATCTGGCGACGAAGGGAGGGGGTAGAAATTTTTTAGTGTAAGGAAAATCATCAAACCTAGGAATATGAGAGCTACAAAAAATTCTTCAAAGGTAAACAATTAACGTCTCCCCCTCAGCGACCCGCTGTAAAATTATCAAACTTTGACCGGGTCACGAAGATAAAATAGTTGGAGACCACCGCTTTAGAGGGTGTGTTTTATTGTATATGTAGATATGAATACTGTATTATGTTATGTGGATGAATGTGAGCAAGTTTAAGTTTTATACATTTTGGAGTAAATCGCATGTCTGTGGAGATGAGGCTAAGCTGCAATTGAGTATTATTGATGGTAATACCTATATGTATATATTTATAATTACACTAATGATTTGCTTTGTTTTTGTAATTATGTAACTTTTGCAATTCAAATCGTATTGTTTTTTATTTAATAAAATAAATAATAAATAAAATGCATGTTTATAACATGTTGTACTCCATCTGAAATGTTGTACTACAGTGTTGTACTACAGTAGATGTTGTACTACATGAAAATTAATAAAGGCAAAACAAAATGTATGGTCGTTGGAAGGGAGGAAACGACTGTCTAACATTGCCATAAACGGAGTGAGCATCAAACAAGTAAAAGACTTTGTGTACTTGGGCAGCAGAATAAACCAGGATGGACGCTCCAAATCAGAAATTGTGAGCAGAATAAACCAGGCAAGGATTGCCTTTAACAAAAAGTCTAAAATATTGGAATCCCCAAACATTGATTTAAGCGTAAGGAAGAACCTTACTAAAGTCTTCGTATGGAGCATTTTGCTTTATGGTTGTGAGACATGGACCATCAGCAAGATTGAAAGCGGACGGTTGGCGGCCTTTGAGATGTGGTGCTACAGACGCATGCTGAAGATCCATTGGTCGGAACACGTCGAAAATGAAGAAGTATTAAACAGGGTAGGCGAAAAAAGGCAACTCCTTAAGAGAATCAGCCAACAACGAGCTAACTGGATTGGCCACAACATCAGGCACCCAGGACTCCTCATCGCCATCGCGGAGGGTAGGACCGAGGGCACAAACGGCAGAGGCCGGCCCAGAGATGCGTATATGGACCAACTGAAGAGGGACATGAATTGTGGCTCATACGTAGAGCTGAAAAGACTGGCTAAGAATAGGGAGGAATGGAGAAGAAAGACAAAACTCGTTGCAGACCAATCCAATGGATTGTAACTCATTATATATATATACTCCATCTATTACCAGAAAAAAAAATCTTCACCTAAACGGATAAATAGGAGTTCTTGGACTCCTGAAATATCCGAGAAATAAAGATATTTCAACAGTTATCTATTACCAGAATGATGAAATATTTTTAATGTCATTTTATAGTTTAATTTAAATCAAAGCAATTAGTGAGTTTGTAGGTTTATTTTGTTTTCGCATTTTGATATTTTAATTTATTCATTCGTCTGTAGGTAAATTAATAACACCTGAATTAAGACAAAAAAAAGATCCTACAATATAAATGCCTCATGTTTATTTTTGTTGTTTTTGTGTATAAAAATAGAACAACGATAATTTTGATTCACAATTGTATCAGCAGATGAAATCAGTTCGATACAAAACAATAATGATAATCTACAATCTCTCTCTCTCTCTCTCTTTTGAGTGGTTTCAATATAGGGTGGAATTCTCGGGAGCGAATGGTGTAATATACTTCATTTAAGACCAGACTAATTATGCACGAATACCTATTCCTATTAAAACCTAGGCTAATTGAAATGCTTCGCTATCACTAAATCGCGATCTAATAGTTATCCACGTACGTTACAAGAGGAAATCCGAAGCATTCAAAGCGTTTCTATTATTCCCTAATAATTAAACGTATGTACATATATAAATAATATACAAATACACACGGCTATAATGTATTATATCTCTTTAAGGCTCTAGCCCCAGTTTATTGAGGCAAAATGAAAATATTTCTTTTTCATGTTTCAACGTGAAACAACGTTTTCAATCACTTTTTTTGGTTTCACAAAAGCTTGCACGAGGTATACCGTAAACACGTCTAGCGCTTTCACCAACCCACTGGCATCTTCAGAGTTGAGTATTAAAATAATACCTAGAGAGAAATAATTATCTACACATGAAAATAATTGTTAAGGGATATAAGGTGGGGGTGTTTTGGTACAAAGATATAAATGTCTATTTCACTCTTGATTTTTGCTTTTTTCCAATAGATACAACAGGCTGAACAATAAACAAGAAAATAATTGAATTTCTGATTTAATCGCTAATTGGAATCTCATGTCTAACAAGACTCACAGACCAGATTTTTAAGGATAAACTAGTACTGAGTACTAAAAATAAAAGAGCGTCCATTTGGTACTGCATGAATGATGCAAAAGCAAAATGTTTCTGTGCTCGATTTTTTCTGCTTATCCCACAAGTGTAGCGGCATGATGGGATGATGATAATGATGACGGATATTTTTTGTGACTCCATAGAAATTAATTGTATGGATATAACCCTTGATTTGGGATATATGCTCCTTACTAAGCCAAACAATAAGTTAGGAATATACGAGTTGGATTCAAAGCTACTACAAGCTGAAAGAGAAATGTTAAGCTTTCCCAACCTACATACATTAAGCCACCTTAATACCTTAAACCTCGAGTGCACTGCGAATTGGGATATGTTTGTGATTAGATATATAATATGAATGTAATGAATTATGTTGTAGCCTTTATATAAATTAATTGTTATCCTATGTTTTGTTTGATATACTTAAGTATTTCAGTATGGAAACGTTGGATAAGTTAGCTTTTCTTCCTGTATCTTCATTGTAAGTTCCCAGAATGATGATGGATTCATACTCTTTCTACGAAAGATTTAGAGTATTCTGTATTGAGAGAAATACATTTTATTATGATTTGCAATATTTATATCATTTTAACCCTCTCACTACCAAATTAAATCCTGGAATCATTCTTTATATGCACAATAAATAAGCAAAAAAAATATTTCTGGTGAAATGACTTTTGATTACCACTTACCGTTTTTAAGGGAAGCGCATTTGTTAGTACAAAGATATCGGCAGTTTACGAACGCGTTACGAACTACATGAAATTATTACTTATATTATTTTATTCATAAACATCGTGACAGAAATATACAATAATAAAATATGGAAGTATGAAATGATAGGACCTTTTTCAATTTCCTAATCAAAGATCGTAAATGTAGAAATTGTGGCCAAAAAAATAAAATCAAAGTTTGAGAATAAATTACACATCAAATAAGTAACTTCATTAGAAAAATTCTTATTCCACATTACAAAACTAAGCTTTCTTAACTATTTCCGCATAAAATATAAATTCTTTTTTTAAACAGGCGATTTTTAATAAATTAAATTGTTCATGTTCCCGTACGGGCACACTGGTAATCAGACGGTTAAGAATAACTTCAAAGCGTTCAAAGACATATGAAAATTAAAGACGTCATTTGTAATAGAACTCAAAGACAAAGATTGTTAATGGAATAGTTCAATTCAATCAACAACTGATTGAATAGAGCAATAATAAAATGTTAAACCATAACATAACAGGTATTATTGTAATTTTCATAATAGTTTTACTGAAGTCAATAAAACAGTACGTGCAGTATGTATGTAGATATGTAATAAAAAAGCTTTTGCGATAATAATTTATTAGTAATTGTAATAATGTTTTACCTTTATATGGCATCGCTTGCCAGTATACCCTCTCCCACAAGTGCAAAGATAGGCTCCAATGTGATCCGTACAAGTACCTCCGTTGAGGCAAGGGGACGACTCGCATTCGTTATATTCGTACTCGCAGTGCTGACCAGCGAAGCCTGAAACAAAATAATATAAGTTGAAATATATTTTTTAAACATGCTATTTTTTTTAATACCAAACTTAATCAGACATCTCAATTGGAGAACCATGTTTACACAATATACTATTGTACAAAATTTAATTGGAAAAAATGTGAAAGGCAATGTGAATGCAGACAAATTGGCTGTAGGCTGGTTTTAGTGGTCACGATCGGTATCCAAAGGCAATGTTCACTAATATTGTTGATTTGATGAAGACCATGACGTAAAGATGATGTTTATTGTTCACATATTATTGTAAAAAGGGCAACCTGTATATTTTTGATAAATAAATAAACATCCCATCAATTTTGAGTTCGTCGGTAGCCTGGAGGTAGAGTCTCGGCCTCGTGAACATGGGGTCGATGGTTCGATACCAGGTGCCGGCAAACTCCCCTTTCACGACACAAGCTTTTAGTAGCTTACTGTGAAAGGTGTATAAGGTTGTATTTGGGTTTATAACAAACAAAAACCCAGATATATCTTTTAAAAAAAAAAAAAATCCCATAAGTAGAAAAGCCAGGAGATCAGCTGCATTTAATCAACACTAAAGCTGTCATCTTTGTTTCAGCAAAAAATAAGGTATTTAGGATAGGTGGCATACCTCATCGCTGAATTTATTTTAAGATGAAAAATGCTTTATATTTCGAACGCCTACATTTTACAGAACACTCGAAAACTTGTGGAAAAGAGTGGAATATCCATTCTCAACCGAGTGCCCTACGGTTGTTAAAACTAAACATATTATAGTTATAATTATGTTATATGATTAATTTACAGAGTGCTTTTATTAATAATTTTAAACAACAACAATTACGTTTGCGACAAACAATTTTTTTTTTTTTTTTTTTTTTTTTTTTTTTTTTTTTTTTTTTTTTTTTTTTTTTTTTTTTTTTTTTTTTTAAAAAGATATATCTGGGTTTTGTTATAAACCCAAATACAACCTTATACACCTTTCACACTAAGCTAAAAGCTTGTGTCGTGAAAGGGGAGTTTGCCGGCACCTGGGATCGAACCACGGACCCCTTGTTCTGAAGGCCGAGACTCTACCTCCAGGCTACCGACGAACTCATTTTCATTATGAATATTGGTATTCAGTATGAAGCAAACTGGTATTCTTTATAATCTACGAATAAATATTGTAGTCCATTTGTAAATGCGAGCGTGAATTCGTTCAATTTTCTTTTCCACTGAGATCGCATTCATCAAAAATGTTTAAGGAACATAACTATCGTCTTTGAAAATGTTCACACACTGGGGGTTATTCTGAAAATACGACAGTATCGAATTGCATCTGATTCGATACTATCGGTTGCCATGCGACACCCATACGAGTATATTTCAATACATTCTCATTCGACTGTCGTTTAAAAAGTTGGATGGAACGCAATACTATCGTTTGCAAGCAATCGGTCGAATGTTCAGAATAACCCCCATTGAGCGAGTTGTTGGACACATATATTTGGACAAATATATAAATTATAATATACGTCAATTTTTTTTCCAAAATATATTTGAACTTGTGACCAATAAACATTACATCTACTGGAGTACTCTGGGTGTTTTGAGATTAATTTTTGATGCTTTTCCAACTTCTGAACAATAAGCTCAGCATTCGGGTGGGATCTTAGTTTATGGTGATAAATAAAGACGTTGCAAGTTTGGTGAAAGTATTCATAAAAAATGGAACATTTCATTCCTATTAATAGTTTTCCTTGATTCTTCTTCGTCGATGTCTCAACAATTCAGATCGTCGAGTTCAGTTCATCGAGCTTTAACTTCCGTCAATCCTCGTTTCCAAATCATTCTATTTTCCGTTACGGTTCTCCAATCTATTATCTGCAGTAGTTTCTTGCGACACCTTTCATCATCGCTTCGTATTTTTGCCGGTCAGCCCTTCAGGCTGCCAATTGTGGCACTTCCGGTGTGGACAAGACTTGTTAAGTTGTGAATTTTTGATAAAAAAATTCCAGTCTTCTGAGGTACTCGTATTCTAGTGGGCAGTGGGTCTCCTTCAATGTTTTTTCTTTACACCTCTCTCATCATGACCTAGGTCAGCCAATTTCCCTTCATCCACCCTGTTTTCACATGGTAAATTCACGTAGTTCTCGGACGTCGAAGTTTTTTCACATCCTTCTTTTCAAATTATCACACCCTCTTTGTCATTTGTATCATTTCCATTAGATTAGATTTTTTTTTCTTCTATCTACATGACATCTCCTATATTTTGCAATTTTAATTCTTGACATATTAAATACTAAACATTTCATTGACATTCTGTACTGACACTCCAATATTTTATGATTTGACTTAAATTATTATTGTTATGAAATGATTCTCTTTTGTGTTTTGTTAATTCTTGTTTTCCAACTGTGTTGTGAATGAGATATTTGATTTGTGTATTATTTATTCTTGAACATGTAAAAGGCTCACGTGGATTGTGAAATAAATAAATAAATAAATCTTCTCATCATCTTTTCTCTCCACATGACCAAACCATCACAAATTATATTTAAAGATATCTCTTAATGGTATGACCCACTAAGATTCAAAGTTTAAAGCTAGGATTTGAAACTAGTAGGTAATAAATGTAGAACAATAAATTGTTGATTGGATGCTGAGTACATACATATATATTATTAATTATATATAGAATTATTCCACTTATATCTATCTACCTATATACAAGTACAATCATGATAGATTAGACTACGAATACAGCTAATCAACCGTATACATATTTCTGGTTGGTGTATAAGTAAATTGAATTAGAAACCTTTGAAATTTATAGCGAAGTACGCACACCCAATTTTTTTATTTTATTTTATTCTTGATTGATTTGCATTTAACTCGGCTTTGCTAAAAATAAACGATAATTTATTTAATCCAATTCAATAGCTGTTCTTAAACGTTTTAACCGGGAGTATTAGGCAAAAATTTTCTCCTACAGTCAGTGTGTTTTTGGAGCTATTGTGTCATTTCTTTCTAGGATTTTCCCAACGCTCTGATGTCGTCGTCGAAGATCGATGTACTACCAATGGGGGATGATTTAAAAAATCTCGCTTTATAAAACCATTGGAGTATATCGAGGACATATTGTTATACAAATATTATTTATTCGGCAGATGTGGCGGGTAAAACTCTTGCGTTTGAGTTACAAGGTCCCGGGTTCAATTCCCGGCCAGGACAGAATGAAAAATTGCCTTTTTCTAGTTGTCCTGGATCTGGGTGTTGCATTTACCTATATGTGTTTGGTGCATTGTATAATTATGTGTATTATCGCGTTAGTTACTAAATAACAGATTCATATCTTAGTTTGGGACTTAAACGTTGCCGTGAAACACCTGGTGAAGAACTGGTATTCGAAGAAATAAAGACATTATACACTTTAAATGCAGCGATGAGGTTTTCCACTAATCCTGAACGTCTTATTTTTTGGCATGGAGAGGACAATCCGCATGTTTATTGTATGCGACTGGTCTGCTAGCTACCCCTCTTGAAGGAAATACCATGATAAGATAGTAATAAAAGCGGTATAGATAGATGAACTTACGTACTTACATACATATTCACAAAGGGTTAAAAATTTGATAACTTCCTATGTCTCTACCCTCCCGAACAAAATTGATTAAAAGGCTATCGAGAAACTGTAGAAAATATATGTACTTTGTTGGATGTATGTATGATGCAGTGGCGGAACTAAACTGTTTTTATATTGTACATGCAATTGTTAAAAACTTTATTTGTAATTGAAAACTTTTGTTATCCAGAGTAAATAAAAAACAAATAAAATATTCCATTCATACATACTATCACACCGCTTCCCTCGCGGGGTATGCAGAAAGGATCGAGGGCCACTTCCTTCTATCCTTGCATACAACTTTCGCTTCCGTCACTGTCATACAATTCCTCATCCTCCTGTTCAATGTGCTCAACACATGACTATTCTGTAGGATTTGATTTAAATGATCTTGCTATTTAATCCTCGGACTTTCATATATTATGACCAAGGATAGTAAACATTACACAAGATTCATATCTTAATTTGGGACTAACTCGATCTGTGTGAATTGACTATACATGCTATGTTATGTTATATAGAAATATAAGATACATTTTCATCCAATGTCAAGGAAAATTTATGGTAAGGGTTTTTAAATTTTTATAAGGATGTTTAAGTACTGCTAAGAAATAACATTTTATTCAGATAGTTAGGTTTCAGAAAACTCAGTCATGCGATGGGACTTTGCACGTATAGAACCGCATCATTTTAAGTTCAACCACTCAACACATTTCGACTTGATTATTGTTCTTCAACGCTCCTCTCGGGAACACAGGGTAGATAAACCTCCTCCAGCCTCCATCTCTGATGTCGTTCTAATAGAAACGATGTATTATAAAAGAAGGGAGTCGAGGCTGTCGGAATCCTTGTGGACTAAAAACAGTGCTTTTTGTACCTTTGTAGGCATGCAGTGCTTTTTGCGTGTATTGATCTATTGAATACTCCCCATGTTTTTTTTCCCGGTGTTTTTTTTTGCATATATGAAAGAAATACCACTGGTACATTCGAACAATATTGCCGATGCTGGTTGAGTAATTTCGAAATTCCCGAAAGCACTGATCAAAATGTAATCCAATATTCGGCGAATTAATTTACTGTGACGTTTTCCGATGTCGAGAACAATCGATACTCGTTGCCTCGGCTCGAATTGGATCACGTTTGGGAGGCATGGATACGAAATACGTGGATAGATTTTGGTCTCCGACGATTACTGAATCACCAAACATTACTATATTATTCTAGACCCGTGTTTCATGTTAGATATTTTATTAAATTTCACTGTTGCCCCTTAGATAATACTGTTATATGTTAGGAAGAAGAGCCAATACAAAAATTCTGTGGTGAGTAAGAGATTTTATACGTGAAGAAAAATAAGCAACGAGTGGATGAGAGTTTTCCACTTGCTTTCCACGTGTCAGATTGAAACGAAATCTTCTCCAACCACCTTCTTGTTTTAACAATGTCAAACTATCTTGTCCAAAATGTTCGGGTATTTAACTATTAGTGTAAAAAATAAACAGTGCAGTTGTTATTATATCTACATTTTAAATATTTTTGGAAAAGATAACAAATTAAAAAACGACGAACAATATTTAGACAATTTGAAGTACCTACCTCACAAAACAAAATAATTATAAGACAAAGATAAATTAAACACTAGAGATATGTACATCCATATAATGTCAATGGATGTACATTGGAAGGCAATTTATTATGGTGCTTTAAAATAATTTTTCACATAAAATTAGCCTGATGATGAGAGCGGATGTTCCTAAAAACCAGCTCGCAGTGAAGACACTTTGGAAATACTAAATATAAAAGTGTTCTATGTATCTACATATTATAATAATTTTTTTTTTCTCTCGTTGAAGACACAAGAGAAAATATTTACATACATAGGAAAAATCGAATTAACAGTTCTTATTATTTTATGCAGTTTACGAATACCTACCCTTCTTGAGACTCTAAAAAATCAGTCAGGAGGGAGAGACCAATTTATTTCCGGCGATTATATCCCGTGGAGCACCCGGTAAAGAATTGGTCTCCCACTCTTCTGCGTAAGTTTTCGAGTGTCCTGTAAAAGGCAGGTGTTCGAAAAAATAAGACATTGTACATCTTAAATTCAGCGTTGAGGTTTGCCACCCATCCTGAATGTCTTGATTTTATACTGTCACGAAGAGGACAGTTTGCATGTTTCTTACATGCAGCTGATCTGCTGGCTACCCCACTTGTGGGATATGCCGTGATGGTATAGTAGTAGTAGTAGTAGTAGATTATATAAAGCTGTAATAGACTTTTTCTTAAATAATAGACAATTCTTCACCATTATAATAATATAAATTAAACACATGGACATTTTCAAGCGGACGTTCTTTGAATAAACATTTAATGAGTGTTGAATCTTGTCAAACATATGGCAGTGAGATGAGTCTTTGATAAGCATCTCTACCAAACATTTACCTACAGCCTCTCTATTACCAAGTAACTAAACATGCCGTTGGCAAATGTTTAGAGAGGTACACGGTGCTCAACTATGCGTATACGTGAATATTGTATAGTCCAGTATCATAGTAATTCGTAGAAAGGACGAATGTAAGTAGATATTATACAACATTATATTGCTTATTATTGGGAAATATTCTACATAGAATTATTACTATTGAATCTCTTCGATTGAATTGACATTGTGAGAATTAATATCGGGGTTTTAGCAACTTATTTTTATTTATACCTCATATTTGTGTGTTTTCTATTGAAACTGGACAAATCCATTATTTGTTATAATATAATGTCAGAACAGTTTTCCATACAAATACTATTTTTCATACAAATTTCATAGAAATTGACTATTAAGGAACGTGATTTTTTTATAAACTTTTAGCACTTTTGAATCCAATCCAATCATTTCAAAATATTGTTCCAGGTAAAAAGGGAATGACGAATTCGTCATAAAATGATATTCTGAGAACCTCGACAAATATTCACATCTAAAAGGAAAGAGTACATAAAAAACAGCTTTATATATAAAACTGCCTAATCGGGTAAGAAACATGTAGAAGATTGGGAGTTACATTTATTATCGTTGAAAGAGCAGCCAAGTTAAGCGGTTATAGATGGAGCAAATCGCTAAATTTAAAGATTAGAGATGGAGAAAAGTATTAGTTGAACGGTGACCTCGTGAAAATAAGAGAAAGACTTCTTACACGATATTCTGAAGAATATTGGTGTTTGATTGCAAAAATTTCAGATATGCCTGGGACGCCTGAAGAAATGTGGGAGGTTTGATGATCTAAAATAGACAAGAATAGCTGTATAAGTATGAAATTACAAAAAAAGTTTTACCAATATAGTAAATTAAGCTAAAAATAGCTTGTGTAAAGAAATAGGCTGATGACATTACTCGAAGTTACAGTTATCAAATATTCATCTCACAGTAGGTGATCATAAACTTATTGTTACGATGGTTTGGACATGTTAAGTGAATGCAAGATAAAAGAATGACGAAGAGGATGTATTTGTCTGAAAGAGGATGTGTGAGGAAGCGCGGACGGCCAAGAACTACGTGGCTTGAGCACATGGATCAAATACTAAAGGACGGCCGCGTGTTGAGTAAGACAAATCGGCGAACATGTATGAGAAACTGGATGAATGTGGAGGAAGCGAAAGAAGTTTGTATGGATAGTTCTACATATATGGCGTTCCGTTCTCTCTGCCTACCCCTCCTGGGACACGGCGTGAGGGTATAGATAGATAGATAGCCATTACTCGAATCGCAGGACGAAAATGGATGCAGAGGGCACAAGACCGTGACGTTTGGAAAAGCTCAGAAGAAGGGTTTATCCAGCGATATCCAGATGACTGATTAGTGAGGGAGCGAGAGGAAGGGATGTTAAATTATTTTGCTGAAAAAGTTATTTCTTCTTGAAAAAGGTTTAAGAACAATGCTCAGATAATTTGAAACTATCACTTTTTCAATATACATATTAGGTACCTATATTCGCCGTCTGTTACAGGAATAGATTTCCAGGAACATTAAACAGTTCCCAGATTAATGCGAACGATGAATTGGTTTAAAGCAATTTGGCTGGACGCTGTTTTATCCAGTTACGGGTCTAATAATAATATATGAAGTTGTTCGTTACTATAGACGGAGACAAAAGTCGATAACTCCCAAATGAATGTAGCATATTACGAGTATATATTTGTACCAAATACCTAGACGTAATTTTATTAGGAAAATTGGGAATCATACCTAATTGTCAGAAGTAACTCTATCTTCATAATATTAATCAAATGTTTTGTAGACCGAAATATCGATGTATTAGTAGAAACTTACTGAAAGTACATATAAACAAATTAATTCTTCTTAGAAGTAAGTTTAATAAAACAATATTTTTTTACGCTTCTAAGATTGTACAGTGACAATTTAAGAATATCAGGACAAGTAGTAAAATAAGATAATGATTAATTTATTAAAAGTATAATGCAATTAAAATTAATAAAGTTTACCTGGTTGACAGAAGCACCGATATCCATCATCTTGGTCAACGCAGATACCATGAACACATGGCGAAGACTCGCACTCATTCAGAGCATGTTGACAGAGGAGACCAGAAAACCCTCTAGGACAGTCACATCGGAACTGTGTCACGTTTCCTGAACAGGTGGCTCCATTTTGGCAGGGAGATGAACTGCAGGGATCTACTTCTTCCTGACAGTTTTTGCCGGTATATCCTGAAACAAAAAAATACGGATTTTTAACAAATAATATAAATAAATATTGACATCAAATTTTAATAGTGTATTAGGAGAAAATGGTTTTGAATTTGACCTATCCTGCAAAAGTATATAATGATGTAGTAAATATTGTTGACCGATGGTACTTAGTGGAAGTTCATATTAAATTAATAAAAATAAAACGCTCTGTTGATTGAACATAACGATGTGGAGTCTCCCACTCTTTTACCTAAGTTTTCGAGTGTCCTGAAAAAAACAAGTATTGGAAAAATAAAGATATTTCACATATTAATTCAGTGATGAGGCTTGCCACCCATCCTTAATGTCTGCATTATTTGTAGCTACGTGGAAGACTGCTTGTATGTTTAATATATGCAGTCAATTTGCTGGCACTCCTCTTGTGGGATATACCATAAATAATAGCTATGAAAGCGTAATATGTTTAAAAAGTTTAAACAGCAATCTTCTTTTATATTAACCCTTAGCTACAGTGGTGAATTTTTATAATTTTAGCACAGTCGTGCCGTCTGAAAGACGTACAATTCGAAATCTATATAGAATACACTTAATAATAAATTATTATATTTCTTAGCTAATATTACTAAATATAAGCTATTTGCAAGCATATAATAGGAAATTATTAAATTGAAACAAAGCACGTACATTTTAAAATTGATATTTATTATGAGCTCAAAAAATACGATGAAAAAAACAAGTACTTATGTTTTTCGGTTTTTAGCTAAACATGAAATATGAATATATAAAAAAATACAAAATCCTTATCGTAAATAGACTAGTTAATAATAATAATAATAATAATAATAATAATAAACTTTATTGTACAAAATATATGGATACAAATGATGAAGATACATGGTATAAACGAATAATTTTGCACAATGGGCGAGTTTATCGCAGGGACGCGATATCTTCCAACTAACCCAAAGACATAAAAAAATTATAAATATAAACACACTAAGATTCTGCAAGTACTCTTTACATAAGAGTTTTAGTACTACACTCTTCACAAATTTGCTTGCATCAAGACACATAGGCTTGCAACAAAATCTACAAGTAAGTTTCAGACAGCTAGGACAAGTTTTTCTAATGTTGTTTTTGTTACTTTCTTTAAAACCGGGACGAAAATGTGAGTACAGTGAAAAATAAAATAAATAAATAAATATTGATATTTATACATTATATATGGTAAAGTAAAGTGACCATATATATAATATAAATAGTGACTCCCTCTTCATTGACCAGTGAAATACTCTATTGGAGAGGTAGCACGTTAAAATTTATGCAAGTAATTATGAAACAAATGTTTAAATAAATTTCATTCGAAATAGTCGAAATATTTCCTCTATGAGACTCAAAGACATAAAAACATTAAATGCGTGGTGACGACTATTAGACGTATGCATAAAATCACACTATTACTGACCTGACGTCTGTGAGACGTAACTATCACAGCACAGGAACATAACACACACAACGACAAGGCATTGACGACTGATCGATTGGTCACTAGGATACAGAAAGGTATTGTGAGTGAGGGATGGGGATGGATTGATGGAAGAAAGATATCTAATAATTTCTTAATGAGGTGTCTGTCAGACGTGCACAACTGCGGTAGAAGGTTAATGTCAGACGTTAAAGCCATCACAAACTTTTTTATGAAGAATTACTTATTAGATATCTACCTACATAGGTTCCTGTAGAATTCAAGTCGTAAGACAAAGATAATCCGTTTTCTAGCAAAAATAAATAAAAATATTAGATTTTTGAAAAAACTTTGTTTTTTGTATTTTCTGATACAAGATGATGAGGTACTTACTATCAGACGTGATGTATAAATACAAGTTCCAGGGATACAAATATATTATGTTTCATTGTTTTTTCAACCAAATAATACATTATTTTGTACATGATTCAAGATTCAGATATTCTCTGTCAAACAATGTAGGTACACCATAAATACATATTGTAAGTCTATATTATAATAATACTTGCTGACCCGGCAAACATTGTTTTGCCATAATTATACTAATATCGCTATTAAAAAATAGGGTTTGATGGTATAAGGGTGAAAATTTGGGGCTGTCTGTATTTTTTAATGCCTCACCATATATATAATGAGTTACAATCCACTGGATTGGTCTGCAACGAGTTTGGTTTTTCTTCTCCATTCGTCTCTATTCTCAGCCAGTCTTTTTAGCCCTACGTATGAGCCACAGTTCATGTCTCTCTTCAGTTGGTCCATATATGCGTCTCTTGGTCGGCCTCTGCCATTTGTCCCCTCGGTCTTACCCTCTGCGATGGCGATGAGTAGTCCTGGATGCCTGATGTTGTGGCCAATCCAGTTAGCTCGTTGTTGGCTGATTCTCTTAAGGAGTTGCCTTTTTTCGCCTACCCTCGTTAATACTTCTTCATTTTCGACGTGCTCCGACCAATGGATCTTGAGCATGCGTCTGTAGCACCACATCTCAAAGGCCGCCAGCCGTCCGCTTTCACTCTTGCTGATGGTCCATGTCTCACAACCATAAAGCAGAATGCTCCATACAAAGGCTTTAGTAAGGTTCTTCCTTACGCTTAAGTCAATATTTGGGGATTCCAATATCTTTGATTTTTTGTTAAAGGCAATCCTTGCCTGGTTTATTCTGCTTACAATTTCCGATTTGGAGCGTCCATCCTGGTTTATTCTGCTGCCCAGGTACACGAATTCACTTACTTGTTTGATGCTCACTCCATTTATGGCAATGTTCGCAGTCGCTTCCTCTTTTCCAACGACCATACATTTTGTTTTTTCTTTATTTATTTTCATGTTGTACTTTGACAACAGAATACTTTCCATTTTTCCTAAGGCTTCGTTCAGCTCCATCTCGGAGTCTGCGAGCAGTGCTATGTCGTCAGCATATCTGATCATGTCGACCTTTTTCCCATTTATTTTGACTCCTGTCCAGTTCTTCATTTCTTCTCTCAGTTCATCAATGGCTCGCTGTATATAGCAGTTAAAGAGAGCTGGCGACATTGAGCATCCTTGTCTTACGCCTTGTTCGACCCTTGCTTCTGCGCAGCTCTCTCCGCTTTTAATTACGGCCATTTCGTTCTTATATAGGCTCCAGATTGCTCTTCTGTCTTTGTAACTCATTCCTATTTCGTTTAGGATGTTAAAAAGTTGTTCCCATTCTACTTTATCGAATGCCTTTTCTAGGTCGATGAATGCTATATATGTGTTTTTATTAACTGTTATTCTCTTTTCTAGAATAAGTCTGAGACTCAGGATTGCATCTCTTGTACCAGTCTCCTTGCGGAATCCAAATTGATCTTCTGAAAGTGTTTCGTTTATTTTATTTTCCGCCCTTTTCATTATAATGTTGGTGAGTATCTTAGAAGCGTGTGATATCATGCTTAAGGTTCTGTGTTGTTCGCACTTTGTCGTGCCTGCCTTCTTAGGAAGCGCTCGTATCAGACATTTGGCAAAGTCCTCAGGTATCTATCCTGTGTCGTATATTTTGCAGACGAGCTTATACAATGTATCAAGCATGCCTTTTCCCGCGCATTTAAGCAGCTCTGATGGAATCAGGTCGATGCCTGGTGCTTTGCCGTCTTTCAACTTTGCTAATGCAATATCAAATTCACTTCTTAAGATGTCATCTCCATTATTTTCTACGTCATATTCTGCTTCCAGTGCTTTGCTTTCCTGGAGTATGCTCTTTCCTTTGTACAATTGTTCTAGGTATTCCTTCCATCTTTTGACGATCAGTTCGTCCTCAAACAGCAGTTTGCCGTTTTTATCTTGTATAGCACATCGTGGCTGTGTTTTTTCATTGAAGAAGTTCTTTACTTCAGAGTATGCGGTTTCGAATTTCCTTTGTTTTATATTTCTGTTGATATTTTTGCATTTTTCTTGCAAATAACATTCCTCACCATAAAAAAATAAAAATATTTTTTTCCAAAAAATAAAAAAAAATTGGGTGGACCACCCTTAACTTTTAGGGGTTTGAAAAATAGTTGTTGACCGATTCTTAGACCTACCCGATAAGCACACAAAATTTCATCAAAATCAGTCCAGCCGTTTCGGAGGAGTATGATAACAAATACCGTGACACAAGAATTTTATATTTTAGATATTCTTCCTGTCTTAGATGAATTTGAATCCGACTACGTTTATGTATATATGCAGGTATTTTATCCAGAATTTTATATTTACTGCTGCTTTCAAAATCTCTACCCTCTTTAACATAATAATTTAATTTTTCCTTCCTTGAAAAAGCCAATTATTCACTTTTTCCAAAAAAATAGAAATAACAAAATGTATTATACCAGTACAATATAACTTCTTGACTTTCAAATATACCTCAATATTCACTGACAAAAAAACAAACAAAAAGAAATATGCGCCTTTTTAAAGCTTAGTTGGAACCCGGGTTGGTTGTAAGAGATCGCATTTTAGCGATAAACTCGCCCTCTGTACATTGTATAATGATACTTTGTCTTGATTTGTATTATTGTAACCAATGTACAAGGATGAATTAAATAAATTATAAAGCTAGAAGGATCGTAAAACGGCGTCAAAGGAGTAAATCATCGATCAATATCATTCAAAAATGCCTTAATAGTCTATTGATGAGGTGTGCTATAAGTAATTAAGAACCAGTAAAGACATAGATATTTTAAAGTTTACAAAAGATAGGTACTAACGGCTTTTTAAAAGAGTTATTTAAAATCGTTTAAAAGGGCGAATCAATTGAGCGGTGACTATACAATTGTTTGTTCTCTGAAAACATCCACAGTAATGTCTTTGTACATTCAGGTAATGATAGTACGATATTTAATATGTACAGGGTGTTATTAAAACCATAAAATAGACTATAAAAATAATAATAATTTATGCTAGCACTTATGTATATTAAAATGTCATGATTGCACAACCCAAGAGCACTTAAATGCATACATAATTCAAGCAAACAAAAATGGGAATAGTTAAAGCTCGTAAATCGCTCTGAATAAAGGTGGTTTGTTTTTGGCTTGTGCTTTCGAGTGTGAATGGGTGTTTAATACAGAAAAAATAAATGTAACAGAATAATAAAAAAATCATTAAACAAACGGTAATATATACAAATATTAATAATTTAAAATTCAGGTTGGATTTTAGAAAAATAAAAAATGCGAATATGTATTACAATAGAAAATAACATTCTATTCAGATAAGTAATCAAAGAGAAAATATGTTAAAAAATTTCATTTGTTTCGGACAATAGCATTTCACAGTTTTTATTGAATGATGGTATTGTACTTGTGGATGAACCACACTTATTTCATTTCCTTTTTTTCTACATTGGTTTTGGTTCACCTACTAGGTGCAGAAAACCCGAAATGTTCAAAAGGAATGAAAAGAAAGAGACAAGGTTAATTTGCAAATACGATACCATAATTCATTTGGGACATGCTGTTTATTTTGAAAATGAAATTAATGAAACGAAAGTAGTAATAATAACACTTAAATAAAACAATACTTGTTTACATTCCGTAAAATGGGAACATGTGTATTTGTATGACAGCTATTTCATGAACTATTTCCAGTCAAGTTCTACCAAAATGAAGAAGTTACATTGTGTTGTAATCACAACCTTGTTTTTAACAAAATATTTATTGTGTCAAGGGGAAGAAATTAATTTAGAGTACTTAATCAACGGAATCATACCGACCTGTACGTATTGTGTGAATATTTTCTTGGGCAAACATTCACTTGCTTCAACCATCATAAAGATTGTTGAAAAACATTGTCCAACTTTTATTTACGACGTGCATTCAACGACCATATTTGCCGAATCGAAATGTCCACAATCCATATTGTTGGCTGATGACAATGATGCTATAATTGGTTTATTTGAAAGGAGTCAAAATGTGAAAACAAATTCTTACGCATGTGAAAATTTGCTCATCATCAATGAAGAAACACTTCAAGCACAAAATGTTTCGTTGAAAGATTATACAAATTTCATTCAATTAAAAGCAATTGATGTCAAGTATTTGATTCTTCGATATACAGACGATGATAGTTTTCTGTCTGAAATTCATGATCTCGATTTGATTGATGGCTTTGAGCTACGAGATTTATACGATGGGGAAGATATAACAGGTACAATAATCGATTACCTAAATAGAAAAACGAAGAATTCTCAATTAACGAAATCTCACTGTAAAATACCATATCTTGAAAATATCTCTGTACCAGTGAGTACATTCAACTGTCCACCCTTTGTGTATGTAAATGAAAAAACGAAAGAGGTAGTAAAAGGAGTAGAATCATTGATACTGTTTGAAATAAACAAAAAATTACCTCTTAAATATACAATAAGGAATTCATACGACGAGAGATGGTTTAAAATCATCGATGACGTCTCAGATGGAATCACTGAAGTTGCAGTTTGTTCCTTGTGGTTGGCAAATTTTATGGGTATCTATTCTTCAGTTGAACCATCTGTATCTTATAGCCAATGTAACACTAAAATGTTTGTACCAAACGCAGAAGAACTATCTCGTGGGCTTATGATATTGAAACCATTTGATAGTGATGTATGGATTCTTTGGATTATAAGCATCGCTGTTATGGCATTTATAGTTGGACTGATAGCTAAATATATAAAAAGATATTTTAATTATTCAAGCGAAGCAAGACTCTTATATGATAGAGTTTCATATAATATTTGGTCCGTATTGAGGATAGCGACATTCACTTCCCCAAACACATTCCCAACACGAGATGAAACCGTAATGAGACTGATTGTTGTACTCTGGATGTGGCTCAACTTTCTAGTTGGAGTAACTTACACCTCTAAATACACAGCATCAATGACAATACCACTGCGACCAAAGAATATTGAAACGTTTGAAGAACTGCGAAAAAGCGAATTTCAATGGTTACTGGAAGATGAGTATGAAATAATTAATAGATATTTAAACAATAGCGAACCGAAACTAAAAGAATTATCTGACGCAGGGTTTGTTGAAAAGAATAGATCAAGAGTCTTGGAAAGGTTGCAGTCACGTAAGTTTGGTGTTGTATTTGAAGTAGTCATGGATAAACATTTAGTACATACAAATGATGTACCGCACTCTTTTATAAAAGAAAATTTATATCCATTGAAAGAAAATGTAATGACACATTCGTTGGTTTTTGCTATCAGAAAATATTCTCCGTACAAATGTGTTATTGATCGCACAGTATCAAGTCTAAATGAAGGTGGTATTTTAAAAACTATCTTCAGATCTTTAACAAACAGCACGAGAAAAACTGAAGGGAATTCAAATTCAGGACCAGAAGCATTACAATTTAAACGAATTGAAGGATGCCTCATGCTACTTCTCGCTGGACTCGTATTGGCATTGATTGCCTTCATTTTTGAATTATGTATATGAATATTATTTCATCATATTTTAATAGGGTAAACCTGTAAAGTCCTCGAACATACTTCAAAGAGCTCAAGAGATTCTTTACGAGTACCTCTCTTCTTTTGATTCACTATTAATCACTGAATTAATTCTTCCCTGTACCCTCTCAGTCTTATTTATTTATTTATTTTATTCTTCACTGTACATTGTTTACAATAATACATATTTACATAGAAAATATCATTTATACAATTCAATGCACAGAGGGCGAGTTTATCGCTAAAATGCGATGTCTTCCAACTAACCCGGTCTTTTAAGTTTTTCTTTGACTTTTCAGTGCTTATGTCTATTGAATATTATGTAGTTAAGTTATTGAATATCTTAACTGACATGTATCTCTTGACACATTGTTTATAACGTAAATCTTTAATTTTGCACTAAATGCACCAGCTCATTTATTGTGAAAGACGGTAAATTTAAAACTGTCTTTACATTTATGACATGTTTTTTCAAAATAAAATTTAATAGATTGCTAAGGTCTTTTATTACATTTCACTTAAATATGATGTATTTCCATCTATATTGCTCTTTATCAACAAAGAACTACCTCATGAATGAAATAGTAGAGTTTTAGATATGTGGTGTTTTAGATACGTGGTTAGATGAATGAAATCACTAAATAGTGATAATCTCACCACTGCATATCATCACATTTTTTCTTTTGTAAGCTGACTTGTTGGTTTTGATATATAAGTGATGATATAATATTAATTGATAAATAAATATGTATAAATGTTATCACAGATACTAACTACACAAAGATTGTCTTCTCCATACTAATAAAAGGATTAGAATTTCATTGCTGAATTGTAGATGTTAATTGTCTTATGCTTGAGGTTTTACGAACATCTGTCTTTTACAGGACACTCAAAAACTAACAGAAAATAGAAGGAAATATTTATTTCTTACCGGGGACTCCACGGTTTATTCGCCCAGCTTACAAAACACTGAATATGGAGATTGATGAATAATAATATGTATATCTAAGTGATTAATGTAAGATAATTAAGATAATGTATTACCAGATGTACTAGATTTATAGGTAGGAGCTTTATGTACGGATCTGAGCAATAACGATTAATGGATTAAAGAGCTTATTATCTTCAGTTAAAATTGTTATTAACTTTTTAATTAATTTTATATTTTGTTGAGCTTCCGTTTAATCAAGTCGTTATAATAAATAACGAGTGTTTCCGTCCGCACGGATTCCGTCGGCCTGGGCATCCCTCTTTCATAACACACCATTTCTATGACAACGACATCAGAGTGCAGGAAATGTCATGGGAAGAGGTGACACGATTAGCGCAGAGACGCTCTGAATGGAGGAGTCTGGTTTCTGCCCTGTGCTCCCGAGAGGAGCGTTGAGGGCGATGAATGGAATGAATTAATGTTTTCTTAGAACTGGGAATATCCAGCAATTTTTCGAAAATGGTACTCCTGACACATCAAATGGACTTATTCTGTATTAAGCTTCAAACTTTTTAGTGATGGGAACTTTTTTTAGCTTCTGGTATTAATTTATTGTTTAAATGAAGCGTTTAATTTTCAGAAAAATTTACTACTAATTTTTTCATTATTACAATCCATTAGATTTGAATTTTCTTCTTTGTTCCTCCCTGTTTTCTACCAGTCACTTTAATTCTACGTATGTGCCACAGTTCATGTCCTTCTTTACTTCATCCAAATACGTGCCTATTGGTCAGACTCTACCATTTCTGCCTTTGGTCTTGCCCTCCGCGATATTGATGAACAGGCCTGGATGCTTGATGTTGTAGCCAATCCAGTTTCTCGTTGTTGAATGATTTTTTTAAGGATTTGACTACCCTGATCAACACGTCTTCGTTTCCGACATGTTCCAACCAATGGATCTTCAGCAGCACTTTTAGCATTCGATTATTAACCGCATAAAATATTTCATTTATAGTGGCTTACTCTAATACTATACGTACAAACTCTTATATAGACTTCAAACATCGCCTTAAGTATTTTGGTCGGTAACTAATGGCCAATATTGGATTGTTGTGTATCCTCAATGTGTATATAGGCTCAAATTACATTGGCAGTAGCTATATTACACCATGATATGATAGCCCTAATGACATTATTATGTAGACATAGTCAAACATTATAACTATTTACTAATATAGTAGTTTAGTGGTTCAAACGTGATGGAAACATGTCATATTATTTTGAAGAGCATCGATTTTATGATTATATTATGAAAGTATGTGTTACATCGACGGCACATTATTTCGATGTTCTTGATTAGGTCATATTGTTTTATTTTATTGATGCACATAATTTATTCGTCCAACAACTACGTGACGTGACCACACGTAGATTAAAATTTAATGAACGACCCGGTTTTGCGTAAAAGATACCGCCATGATTGTATGATAAATTGTTTTAGGAGTCAGAACCCCAAGATTTGATCATTTCCTCACACTTTAAATTTCCACTCTCTCGACGTCAGCTTTTCAAAAAAGTTAAAGAATCTTCTCGGTTTTGTGAAGGCATATTTCACAAATAAATTTCGTAAAAAGTTCAATACCTATAATTAATTATATTAACTCTTATATAGGCTATTATTTTATTTTTGATCTTTAATTAAAATACATACATAAATTATCTTTGTTTTATTTTATTAAAATAAAATGTATTTACAATATATATTTTATTTTTATGTAACCTTATATTTGTAAAACAAAAAAAGTCGTTTATTGAAATAAATAAACAATAACTTCATTTTGAATATCGAAAAAGTGCACGCAATAAAAAAGACTGACATTCATGTTCCTTCCGCGACCGAGGGATTGGAGACCACTGGTATAGTACATAGATTGATGAATTAGTATTATGTAGGTTTACTTGTTAAAGTTACCACATTAGTTCTGTAAATATGATGTACAAAGACGGGATGGATAATTTATGTAAACAGAACAGAATCATTAGTTAATAATATAAAATAAATTATTGTAATGATAAAACGAGAAATTTGTTTATATGCGAAGAGAAAAGGCTGAAAAAATACTTAAAATAATACTATAGTGTGAAAATATTTCACATACTCGTACCTGGAAATTATGTATGATGTGCTACCTATTCATAATGTCTCATTTATGATTGACATAGAAAGGGCGACTTGGGTCTTTAATACTTAACATGAATTTAGTCTGCTGGTTAAATTATTTGCACCTGTGATAGTAACGTAGCTACTACTACTACTTCCGTACCATGAAGTGAGGTAGCCAGCAGACTAGCTTCATGTAATAAACGTGGGAGATAAAGTAGTAACAATAATACCGATCTAGAAATTACGATTTGTATAGTGTATGAAGAATTCAAAGTTTCTTTGTGACGTTGAATCGAGTTGAAAAAGAGAATATACTTGTCTGAAAAAAAGAGTTTGAGTAAGGTGCGGGCATTCGAAAACCACGATGCTTGATCACGTAGATCAAATTCTCAAGGACGGGCGTGTTTTAAGTAAGAGAAATAGACGTGCGTGTTTGAGATATTTTAATTGAGTGTAGAAGAAGCGAAAGAAGTATATAAGAAAATATTTGTATGGCGTTCTGTTCTCTCTGCCTATCTCAAGTGGGCGTGAGGGTATTGTATAATACAAATAGTTGAAATCTGCTCCGTGGAATTCTCGACCAAGAATGATACTATACTACTATACTATACCATCACGGCATATCCCACAAGTGGGGTAGCCAGCAGATCATCTGCATGTAAGAAACATGCAAACTGTCCTCTTCGTGCCAATATAAAATCAAGACATTCAAGGTGGGTGGCAAACCTCATCGCTGAATTTAAGATGTAAAATGTCTTATTTTTTTCGAACACCTGCCTTTTACAGGGCACTCGAAAACTTACGCAGAAGAGTGGGAGACCAATTCTTTACCGGGTGCTCCACGGGATATAATCACTCTTTTCTTGGTTTTCGAGTGTAAGAGGGAAATGTCTGTAAAACATTTAGAATAAGACATTTAAATGTTCATTTCAGTGATTTAGTACCGCAGGTAGGGCCAACAAACTCACTTAACAAGATCACTTAACTTCATCCAATATGAAATTCTGTTGCCTGTGAACAAATACAATGAATAATCAATTTTTCTTAGCCCCTCTTTAAAAGTTTTGTCAGCGATAGCCAATTAATTAGGTCGTGAAACGAAAAAAATTATCACAGTTAATTACAAATAACGCTTAATTGCCATTTCAAAAAAAAAATAGAATAGGTAAGGTTAAAATTTGTCGTATCAGTTGTGATCAGCTAGTTTATGTTTTTTTGATAACGACAAATGATTATAATACAATCTTTAGGATTATATAGCCCATATTATTAGTTTTATTTGCATTTCCCATTAAGTTCCATTACTTGTGGATACTGATTTGACTTTAACTAAACAAAACGTTCGTATAAAATATGAGATTTTACGCCCACTCAATGAACTTCAAATAATTCAACGTTCGCACTATGAAGGAGTATGGGATCATTTACATATTATCTTTTCTCTTTGTTGTTTCATTATGTTTCTCTATGAGTTTTGGAGAAAAAATACAATTAGAGTATTTAATTAACGGAGTCATACCCACGTGCGTTCATTGTGTGAATATATTTATAGAAAAAAATCCACTTGCATTTAATGTTATCAAAATTATAGAAAATCATTGTCCAACTTACATTTATGATATAAGATCAACTACTTTATTTGCTCATTCAAAATGTCCTCAATCTATTATACTGACTGATGATATGAATACAATTACAGATTTATTCGAAAGAAGTAGAAATATAAGAATAAATGCATACACTTGCAAAGATCTGCTCATCATTAATGAAGGTTATCACCAAACACCAAATATTTCATTGCAAGATTTTTCTGAGTTTATTCAACTGAAAGCGATTGATGTCAAACATTTGATTCTTTATTATGAAGAAGATAAGAGGTTCCTTGCTGAGATTTATGACGTGTATTCTGTTGATAGTTTCAATTTAAAAGATTTGTTTGAAGAAAAAGATATATCTGATATGATGCTTGGCTTTTTAAATGGTTCGACCCCCAATCCTATGTTGGATCCAAACAATTGTAAAATACCACATCTGAAGAACTTCTCCGTACCAGTGAGTACATTTAATTGCCCACCATTTGTTTATGTAGACGAAAACAAAAAAGAAGTCGTAAATGGAGTGGAAGCGTTGATTTTATTTGAAATCAATAAAAAACTGCCACTCAAATTTACTATAAGAAATTCACTAACTGAAAGATGGGTTAAGATCGTGAAGGATGTGTCACAAGGTATAAGCGAGGTTGCTGTATGTTCTTTGTGGATGGTCAACTTCATGAGAACATTTGATACGTCAGAACCTTCGATACCATATAGCCAATGCGATACAAAAATGTTTGTCCCGATATCGCCTGAACTATCAAGAGGGCTTTTGATTGTTAAACCATTTCATTTAAATCTCTGGATTTTTTGGATTCTATTTATTGTTTTTATATCGTGTGCTGTTGGATTATTGGCAAAATATATCAAAAATAATTTCAAACACTTGAACGATGTCAAAATTTTATATCACGAAGTATCGTATAATGTTTGGTCAATATTAAGGATAGCAACTTTTACTGTACCACACACCTTTCCAACACGAGATGAAACGATTATGAGACTTATCGTTATTATCTGGGTTTGGCTCAATTTTTTAGTTGGAGTTACATACACTTCAAAATACACGGCTTCAATGACAATACCACTTCGGCCAAAGGACATTGAAACATATGAAGAATTACTAAAGAGTGACTTCACCTGGTTATTAGATGACGAATATGATATGGTAAATGCTTATTTGAATAGTAGTGAGCCAGTTCTGAAGCGATTCTCTGATCAAGGTTTTGTTGAGAAAAATAGTTCAAAGGTTCTAGAGAGAATGCAGTCAATGAAATATGCGATTGTTTTTCAAGTAATGATGGATAAATATTTGGTTCATAATAATGCAGTTCCTACTGAGTTTGTGAAAGAGAATTTATATCCACTCAAGGAAAATATTTTGTCGCATTCGTTGGTGTTCTCCATAAGGAAATATTCTCCATATAAGTGTGTCATTGATCGTACAATTGCAGGTTTAAATGAAGGAGGAATACTAAAATCTGCTTTCAGATCTTTGTTGAAGAATGCAATAAGAATTGGTGGAGATGCCAACTCTGGACCGTCTCCTTTAGAATTGAAAAAGATAGAAGGAGCACTCATGCTCCTGGCAGCTAGATTAGCTTTAGGAATGATTGCGTTTGTTGCTGAACTTTGCATTGGGAGAAGAGGTCACAAAAAATAAACTTATAACTACATATTTCAGTACCTTGCGTAACGTCTCGAGAGAGACGTCTTTTGACTTATCAGGTCATTATCGATCTCTATTGATAATGTCTGATAAGTCGAAAGACATCTCTCTCGGAATCAATAATCTATAGTAGAAAGAAACACTTGTTTCAAATTACATAATTATGGAATTCTACTACGTGTGCACCGACACAATTAATATAATATAAATAAGTAAGGTGGTTGGTTTTCACCAAAATAAAATAGAAAGGTTCCATATTCGAATTCTCCTACTGAAGATCTCCTCCACGATCACTAAATATGTTTGCTGTGAGGGTATTTGGGGTGTTTTTGGAATTATTTTGAACAATTTATTCCTTATATGTAATCTGTACTGCAATTATGTATAATTTACATTGTTTTTTTTTCTGTGTGGCGCACTTCTGTAATTTTCCTTTATATATAAAATAAAATAAATATTTCGAACACATACATATCTTTTATTACCAATGCCTGAAAAACAATATGAAAACTGAATCTTCACTATCGACTGTCGATCGTCTTTGATCTTCAATATTTACTGCAAGGTGAAAATTGAACATATTTTTTCTTCGTTCAATGATGAAACAGTAATTTTGTCTCAGATTCAGTATGATTCAGTCGAAAGATGTGTATCATCCGTAGGGCAGGATAAAAAGGAGAGTAGTTAGTATTTCGACGAATTGGCTTAGGTTGGTTTAAGCACTTTTTACCATGGCAACGTTCACCAATGTCACCAATTTCTCTCATGCTTCTCTTATATAAATCCTTTCAAAGCAACTTTGACCAACCAACCACTCTTCATTTCATTTCATTTCGACCGTTCTTTACTTGTCTAATCATCCTAAATATCATATATTTTTATGGCGCGGGGAGGAAAACCTGAATATTCATTACATTAATTTATTGGTTACCCCACTTGCAAGACATGCTGTGATGATATAGATAGATTTATACATTGTGATACTTGTTATTTTAATTTTGGGTAAATGTGAGTCGCTTGAGTTCAAAATCGAACAATTAATGAAAAAAAAATGAGTTTATATAATTATTATAATAATGTAATATTCTACAAGAGTTGAATCTCATGAAGTTTAAATGAAAAAAAGCGTAAATTTACTTCACATTAATTTGTTAGTTAATTAATTACTTTAAATTAATTAATTAGTTCTGTCCGTTCTCTCTGCCTACCCCACTTGGGATAATTCGTGAGGGTAGATAGATAGATAAACAGAACTTTCAACTTACTGAGAAAGGTGTATAAGGTTGTATTTGGGTATATAACAAAAATTCAGATAAGTAAAAAATACTTCAAATTAAATAGTTAGTTAATTAATTTACTTCAAATTAAGTAGTTAGTTAATTCATTTACTTCAAATTAATTAGGTACTAAACTAATCAGCCAAAGTCTTGATAGTTTTTGTTTTCTGCGGACATTTTACTGCGAATGGGTTTATTTACTTTTGATAAAAAGCCTCCCGAATTTCAATTTCTTATTCAACAAAAGTAGAACCTTAATGGTAATGACATATTATTTTTCCATTATACTTACATTGTTTGCTTTCCTGAGAACATAATGTTGTATGTAATAAAGTCATAACAAATGTTATACTCCCACATGACACTAATTGAATGTTGACAAAAGTAAGTGAACTAATCTGGGATTGCATTGTTACGCAATATTACTAATTTGAGTTGTACATATATAATGGTAGAATTTTATAAAACTTTATTACAATCATTAATTCATACCATCACGGTATTTCTTACAAGTGGAGTAGCCAGTGAACCAACTTTATATCGTAAATGTATATTTATTTTACACACTCGAGCGCTTTCGTCAAGCCAGTTTGGCATTACCAACAAAGTTAAATATAGCTAAAGTCGATATAAAAATATTTAATATTTATTTTCTTTAATTTTATTTTTTATATTGTTTAACTTACTGAAAAGAGTTTGATACCTACCATTTTAATACATATTTGACAAATTGGGGAGATAAAATACGTTTTAGATTCTTAAACTCCTGAGAGAGTTGGCAGCAAAAATATAGGTCCCAAACTAAAAATTGGCATTGTTTTCAAATTCGTATACTAAATTTAGAAAAATTAAATTTAAGAGAAAATGTATTGTAAGCCCTTGTAAATATAACTTCAGTAATCTTTCTATTTACTTCCTCACGCCATAACTTATGTGGGGTAGGCAGAGAGAACGGAACGCCAATTAGACCTGCTCTTGCATAAAAAAATAAATAATTATAAATACCTATGTCAATTTGTATTGCACCGTATAATGTTATAACGTTACTTCAAGGCCACTTTGCAATATCTAGAATCAATATCCAAGTCTATTATTGAAAATAGTTTCAATTAAAAAATGATTTTGCTTCCTCCACATTTGTGCATTTCCTTATATAAATATGTAGGTCAATCTTTTTTAATTAATATTTACGTAACAACCGGGTAAAATTAACCATAAACCAGTAACAATCAAATTTGCAACACTAGTATCCATCGGACGGTCCTTGTTTTTAACAAGTTGTCAAATCTAAAAGGAAAATAATTTACTTAACATTTGTAACATAATCAACGTTAAAAGTAAACAAAATTAAGCAAATTGAACCAAATTATACGTGATGTGAATGATGATCCATAAATCAAATGGAATCGAGAGCTTACATATAGATCATAAAGAAAGGTCACCTTGCTTGTAGTAGGTGGTTGGTGAAACCGAGTGCACTTAGGTAATGAAAACACTTATGTCCTGCAAAATGAAGGAACGGATATTTATTATTTACATCCTAATTGAGTTTGCATTGTGTAACTCAATTGCGATGGAAAATTCGAGAACAGAAGGAAATACAATGTTTGAAGGAATAGTTTTCAAATTCCTTCCGAGAAATTTGTACTGCGTTCATTTCGTACACGATAATTCTGTGAACAGTCGAAAAGTGGCAAATCATTTGCAGTTGTATAACACAGTGTACACATATCACATACGGAACACCACACTGGCGTGGCATACCAAGTGCCAACAGAGTGTCATTCTCTCAGAACATATAGAGGATTTGCAGGATTTGTTTCGTAGAAGTGAAATGGACTATATTGAGTTGCATGTAACTAAAAATATTCTTATAATCGCTCCTTATGAAATAATGCAAGTATTTTACAAAAAATATAAAGAATTCATTTACTATGCTGGGTTATCGATATTAGAATTGAGAATTCCCTTTCAGGAAAGTACGAACAGAAGTATTGATTGTGAAGTGCATGAGATTGTTAGAAATGCAAATTTGACTAAAGTGTATAAAAAATTGATGAAGAAAGGAATGGCTGCACTCTCGAATCACTATTTTGACTCAATATGCGTTGCACCTAGATTGCGGTTGGGACAAAGTTTGAAGATATCAACATTTGATTGTCCACCTCACATAATTGTATATGAAAACTCATCAATCGCTAAAAATGGAGAAGCTATATTGTTTGATGAATTGAAGAAACATTTTTCGATTGAATACATTATTCGAAACGCTGTACCACACGGTTGGTCTGATATATACGCAGACATAGCATCATTCCAAGCTGATATGTCTGCTTGTGCATTGTGGTTATCAAGTTTTGCTTTTCAAATTTATCAACCATCAGTTTATTATAGCGATATATTGGTAAAAATATTTGTCCCAAATTTTGTAGATATCCCTGAAAAAGATTGGATAATTTTCAAACCATTCAAAGAGAGTCTGTGGATTACGTGGACTTGTTCTATGTTTATAATGATGTCAATTGTGTACGTCCACGGTAAATTATTGGATATGATCAAGAAAAGTGAGAAAACTGATACGAATCAAAGAAAAAATGTTTTTTATTACACGTGGACGATTTTGAGAGTGTTTACAATGACAGCACCCCATAAGTTTCCGAGTAAGAATGAAAAATTTATGAGATCTCTCATAGCATCATGGACATGGATGTGCCTTCTAGTTGGTATAGTTTACTCTTCAGTTTTCTCAGCACAGATTACTATTCCAGATAATGTGTTTCAAATTGAATCAATCGATCAAATGTTAAAGTATAATATATCATGGATTGAATTTGCGAATGATGGATTAGATACAACAGACGCTGATGAAAAAATGCAAAAGTTATACAAGAAGTTGGTATTTGAAAGTGATTACAATAGATTAATGACATTGTTGAATTCTTCAAAATTTGGCATTTCTTTGGAATTGGCTTATGGGAAATTACCTGTACATACTTATGGAATAACATCACAATATATTCAAGAGAATCTACATCCAATTAAAAGCAATTTAGTTTCTAATACCATTGCTTTTGGAATGCGTAAGAATTTTCCTTTTAAATGTTTTGTTAACAAGATGATTCAAAGGTTATCTGAAACGGGAATATTAAATTATAATATCATGCTTAACTATTACTCAACATCGCAGAGGAACTCAATGAAAGCAGATTTGAAGAAGGGACCAAAACCTTTAAATGCCAACGAGATTATTGAACCAATGATGGTGCTGGGTTTTGGTTTGGTTTTAGCAACATTAGCTTTCTTGTTTGAAATTATTGTTTACACTATTCAATCTAAAATGAGAAAGAGAAATCGTGAGTGACATATTTAATTCGAAAAATAGATATAGGTAAGTTATAGATATTTAATAGAAACAATAGAGTTCGTCGGTAGCCTGGAGGTAGAGTCTCGGCCTTCAGAACAAGAGGTCCGCGGTTCGATCCCAGGTGCCGGCAAACTCCCCTTTCACGGCACAAGCTTTTAGCTTAGTGTGAAAGGTGTATAAGGTTGTATTTGGGTTTATAACAAAACCCAGATATATCTTTTTAAAAAAAAAAAAAAAATGATGTCAGTTAGTAAGTAGGTGTGAGATTTTAACAAATATATATTTTATGTGTAGAAATAACATTTTTACTTTAAAAAATAATAAAAATATGTACAATAGATACCAGAAATAGGTACCATCGACGTACTGAAATTTCATTCGTAAAATAATATTTATCAAATGCTAATTTTTTTCAAAAAAGTTATTTCGGCAGAAAAAATTATCAAGAAATAATCAATCAATGAGTTGGTCGCTAGCCTGAAGGAAGAGTCTCGGCCTCCAGAACTAGGGGTCCGTGGTTCGATCCCAGGTGCCGATAAACTTCCCTTTCACGGCACAAGCTTTTAGCTTACTATGAAAGGTGTATAAGGTTGTATTTGGGTTTATAACAAAACCCAGATATATCATTTAAAAAAAATAAAGAATGTCAATTTCCTCTTATACAAATAACAAAATTATGCATTTTTTTATAGTTTAGTAAAAGGAATTCTATTCTATTCTTCTCAAGGCCATCCACTCGTTTGCGAGTGATTTAGATAGTGAAAGGAATATACCAAACTAATATGCGACTTGTTCTGTAAATAATCAATTAATTAAGAACCCTTGTGATCATCATCAAAATCTCCATCGGTACCTCAATCCTGAGGATCGTGACCGTCATGTGCAAGGCCCCGTGTAGTGAGCTCTGTGTGGCTTCCTTAATTTGGTCGCTCCATCTTATTGGCACTCTGCCCCTTCCCCGCCTCCCTTCTAACCTTGTGATATTCCAACAAATTTATACCATCACTGTATTCACCACAAGTGATTGGGAGTAACCAGTATCCTAACTGCAAGTTATAAATATGCACGTCGTTCTCTCAATACTTGCAAAAATAAGACATCAAGGATGGGAGGCATACCTCGTTCCTCAATTGAAAATATTACACATCTAATATGCCATGTTCTCCGAATACCTATACACTTTCTTATACAGATGAAGAAGATCCTATTTTTTACAGGGCACATAAAAACTAACAAATAAGAGTGGGAGACCTATTCTTTGCCTGGGACTCCACATGGAGTAAATTAATATTGTATTGTGTTAGTTGGAATGAATCGTTGAACTCGCCCTCTCTATATTGTTTGTACTTGAAATGAGAGTATTTTTTTATGAAATTGTCTGTGGACAATGTTCAGTAAGGAATGAATAAATAAAGAAATTATAGGTATTTTGGTTTACCTAAAATAAAAATATTTCCAAAAACAACATTCACCAAATGCCATCCATATTATGTCGCATTACTATTTTTTGCTACGACTGTCTTTCTATTATTGATTAATGTAGTATCTTGGTCTGGTGTTAATGATATGAGCGCCCGATATATTATTAAACCGTCTTTGAATTTTGTGTAATTATCATAAAAAAATAATTATTAAAAATAATTATCCGGGAAGTCCCCGGCGAAAACTGTCCTGCGAAGGGTAGGTAAGATATTTTACATCTTCAATTCATCGATGAGGTACACCACCCATCTTCAATGTCTTATCATTTATTGACACGGAGAGGATGACTTGCATGTTTATTTCATGAAGTAAAAAACAATTAACAAAACATTCATGGACATTTCACACAGATCGAGCTAGTCCCAAAGTAAGATGAATCTTGTATTATGAAATTAAAAAAAATATTATATAACAACACTCTTAAGTTCGTTAACAAGTTCATTATTGTTATACTATTTTTAGTATCTCTTCAAAATGTTAAGCTATCTTGACGTAAGCGCTCGAGATATATAATTACCAGTATGAAAACAAACAGCTCTTTTATAATTCATTCGCTAAATTCATAATTAGATTTAGAAAGGAACCCATGAATATTTTAATTCTTGTGCTTATACGATTGTAGTACATTAAAGCAACGGCCCTTGTCATGTCATGTCAATAACAAAATGTACACGAAATAAACCTATATTTATTTACTTCATAATAATATGTCAGACGCAAGCTACTTGACATTAAATACTTGTACAAAGAAGAACAATAAATTGTAACAATAGGTTGGTAAAATACAAAAGTAAATTTCTCATTGAGTAGTACAACTCAAGAAGTACACAGAGAGAAGAGTTTATTTCAATACCAAAAATATGTGGCACATAATAATAAGAAATATATTAATTGTGTTTGTAGCAATTCATGTCACAGCCAGTAACTTAATCACCATTGAAAATTTGAAAACAGATAAAATTCTAACATTTAGAAACATTGTTTTGAGATTTATTCCTAGAAAATTGTACTGCGTTCATTTTGTACACGATAATTCATTGAATAGTCGAATCGTAGCAAATGATTTACAATTGTACAATACAGTTTTCACTTACAATATATGGAACACTACACTGGCGTGGCATACCAAGTGCCAACAGAGTGTCGTCCTTTCAGAACACTTTGAGGATTTGCAGGGTTTGTTTCGTAGAAGTGAAATGGATTACATCGAGATGCATGTTACTAAAAATCTGATTATTATTACCTCATATAATATCACACAAGATTTTTTTGTTAAACATCAAGATTTTATATACTACGCTGGACTGACAATGTTAAATCTGATTATAACTCCAGAAGAAAAAGGTAACCGTAGTGTCAACTTTGAATTGCAAGAAATAGTAAGAAATGTTAATTTAACGGAAGAATTTAAGGATTTTGTGAAAGAAAACAAATCTGAATTATCCACTTATTACTTTGACACAATGTGCATAGCTCCAAGATTACGCAAAGGACAAATATTGAAGATTTCGACATTAGATTGTCCACCACATGTTGTGGTATATGAGAATATGACCGTTAGCGCAAAAGGAGAAGGTATCGTATTTGAAGAACTTAAGAAACATTTTTCTCTTAAATTTACAATAAGAAACACAATTCCTAATGGTTGGTCTGATATTTACAACGATCTTGCTTCATTTCGTGCTGATATTTCATCTTGTGCATTATGGTTATCGAGTTTTGCATATCAGATTTATCAATCATCGGTTCATTATAGCGACATAACGCTCAAAATATTCGTACCGAATTCAATGAATGTGAAAAGAATTTGGTTGATATTTTTACCTTTTGAAAATGATCTGTGGATTACGTGGATTAGTACAGTGTTCATAATTCTGTTCGTTATTTTCATTTATAAAAGAATGATAAACATATGCAGGTGTGATGAACTTGTTGTAATAAATGTTGAACATAGAAGTATGTCATATTATGCGTGGACAATATTCAGAGTTTTTACAATGACACCTCCTCATGATTTTCCAAGTAGAGACGACCAATTAATGAGGATCATTATATCTGGTTGGACTCTGTTGTGTCTCATTGTGGGCATCACATATTCGTCAATTTATTCGGCACAAACTACAATTCCAAACCACGTTTCTCGAATTGATTCTATAGACAAAATGATCAAATACAACGTTTCATGGATTGAGTTTGGCTATGATGGATTAGGTTCAACAGCCAATGATTCAAAAATGAGGAAGCTTTACAAAAACACAATTTATGAAAGCGATATTAATAAAATAATGAAGATGTTGAATACGTCTAAATATGGGATATCTTTTGAAATAGCTTTCGGGAAATTACCCGTACATACATTCGGTGTTCCAATAGAATACATTGAAGAAAAATTACATCCAATCAAAGGCAATATTATATCAAATACTGTGGCGTTTGGCATGCGTAAAAATTTCCCATTCACGTGTTATCTAAATAAACTGATTGAGAGACTATCTGAATCTGGAATATTGAATTACAATATTTTATTAAATTATTATGATAACTATCTTGGAAATGAAGGTCAAAAAGATATCAGAAAGATGCCAACACCATTGAATTTACGCGAAATCGAAGAATCTATTTTGATATTAGGTATAGGATTGATAATATCTGTGTGCTTTTTCTTATTGGAAATCATTTCTAAAAAAATCGGAATAAGAAAAATCCAACTAATGATAAATTCAACTTAGATTTAAAATTATCTTATTAGAAAATTAAGGGGAAATTATTGTTCACACCATCCAGAATTTAAATTTTCATTTATTTATTTATTTATTTCTCACGAAATAAAAACAATTAAAAAAAATATAAAAACATAAACCGAAAATACCTACTCCCCTTTATTTTTAATATACGACACATTAATTTATATTCTATATTCACTATGTACCGTTTTCTTCTTTTAAATAATCTAACAACACATTTTTTTTTTACTGACAATAGTTCTGCAATGGTTAGGCACTGTAATTTAGTACCTATTTAAATTCTATTTTGAATGAATTTCATTTGGTACTTTATATTCACAGTTACTAAATTAATATTAATCAAAGTACCAATTTCACATATCGATGATTTAAAGCACAAAAGACACATGTCCACATTTTAGGTAAAATGAGTTAATACATGTTCAAGATCGGTTGCAACGCCATCTATGTCCTGACTAAATATTACCAATAATCTTAATATCATTATTGAAATATTTATTAAAAACCAAATGTCACATGTCCAGAAATTCACTTTGTTTTGTGCACAGATGTAACATGTCACATAAGATATGAAGATTCTTAAAAACAGATGTCCATCTAGGACGGACATGTGTCATCTGTGCACGCATAAACGCATCCCAATAGTCGCCGTGAGCGGCACTTCCATCACACTTCCAAACACATGTCCATGACCATCATCTAAAAATGGTAATTCTTGACATTCTGGTTAAAAATGTAATAAAAAATAAGCAATAAATGACATTAAAAAAGAACAAAGATTTTGATTTTCAACACCTTCTGCATTAATTTGAAGTTAGTGAATTAATTGAGAATCTCAAACTTTAAAAACCTGTTTTCTTGAAAGTGTCAAATGTGGACATGTGTCTTTTGTGCTTTATACCATCGATATAGAATTGAGCTTTTAACTATAATTAACAGTAATGTGTGATAATTTTTTGAGAATAGAATAGTCGAGGGACTGAAAATTAAAATAAGGGTTTACTAAGATCTGAATCAAATAATATTTATTTATTTATTTATTTATTTATTTATTCAGATATTCACGGCCGAAGCCTTTTACATGTAAAAAACTAGTATACATACAATACATGCATACAAAAAATATTTTTCTTTTAAAAAAAAGACACAAAACAATTAATTAGACACAAAACAAGAGTACAATTAAATAATAGAACAATGTTGACTCAATTTAAAAAATAAAAAATAAAAATAAAATTTGGTCAAGAAATAAAATTCAAAAAAATAATTTTGAAATTGAAATGATATAAATATTAAATGTCAAACAGAAAAACAAATGGTCAGTTAGTTAAAAAAATCACAAATTATTTATTAGCTTGTTTATAAATGTTCCGTAGAGCACTATGGAAAGAATTGGTTTTTCTCTTTTTTCCGTGAGTTTACAAGCGTCCTGTAAAAGGTAGATATTCGAAAAAAACGAAGAAAAAAAAACATTCTACACTATTAATTCTGTGATAAGGTGTGCCACCTTCTACTGAATATCTTATATTTTGGCACGGAGAGGAAAGCTTGCGTATTTATATTATCATAGTCTGCAGACTACCCCATTTATGGTATATGCCGTAATGGTATAGTAGTAGGTAATTATAATTATCTTTGAATACAATATGCACTGTGGTCCAACAACGAACACCTCTTTTCAATACCGTACTATAATTTCCTATCTCGCACAATTTCAGTTATAGCACTCGTTGCTGGAACAACCTTTATCTGGTCTTCGAACTAAAAAATCTTAAATTGTTTAAACGGGGTCTAAAGGCGTAAATCTCCAAATGCAATCTCTGACACATAGCCTCGATCCTATTCCATCCTTCTATTTTCCTGTTTTTTTTTATTTCTACATAATATGTGCATATTTGTGAATAATATTTTTATATGATTGTGTGTAAATGTATACAAACAAATGCTTTTTTGTTGTTGTTGATATTGTGTTTTTAAGGGGGTTCTTTTTTTTAAATTTTCAAGTCATTCTGGATGACTTCAAGAAATTGTGTTTGCAATAAACTCGCCTTCTGTACTTCGATTTTATTTAATGCACTTGTATATTTTGTGTTGAATTTTTTCTAATAGGTGTAAAGTAAATAATAAATAAATTTAAATCTTTATTTTATTTATTTTTCTGTATGTAATTATAATATGATGTATTTTAAAATAAACTTCATGTAATAATTAATTACGACTTTCATTCCACCGACTTTTGATTGATGATATGAAATTTTCCAAGATTGTCTCGAAACAAAAGTTTTACTTTAAACAGACAAGATGACGGATTGGAACACAACACAACACTTCATGGTAGGTAAGTATGTGTGTCTACTTTATAATATTGATCTAATAATTTAATTAATCTAAAATTTTCCTACTGAGAACAAAGAGGAGATATAATCTCTTTCATTAATAATGAATAACACAAAGAGTCAATCAGTAAAACTTTTTATAATGATAAAAAAATAATGTAAAAGTCAAAAATGTAAGGTTCATAAAGTCTCATATTTGGGCCACATCCTGCGAGGCGATAAATATCGGCTTCTGTAGTTGATAATAGAGGGCAAGATTGAGAGACGTCGTGGAGTGGGAAAGAGGCAGATGTCGTGGCTGCGTAATATACCTTCGGCAATGGACTGGAATGACACAGATGGGAGAGCTGGTCCGCACAGCGCGAGATAGAGAAGCATTCTCCAGAGTGATCGCCAACGTCAAAGGGACCTGATACGCCACTGATAGAAGTAGAAGAAAATGTTTAAATACATACAAGATTTTTTTCAAAGTTTAGCCACATAAGCCTTTTGGATGTATCATGTTCACAAAACAGACAACACATAGAGTAAAGTCAGTACAGCTACAAGTAATGAGCTTACAAAATTAAACACTTCTGTTTTATTCACTTTGTCGGTGTTTAGGTAGATAGTAAAATTCCATAAAGAAATTATAAAAATAACAAATGTTTTCTTCTTTTGTTTGTTTTTTGTTAAGAGAAACGTTTTTTGTCTATTAAGGACATTGCTAATCGAAGAAATGTCAATCAATTGACAATATCCAAAAGACGTCGCCCCTAACAAAGAACACATAGTAGAAGAAAACTACTACTGCACCATCACGGTATATCGATCAAATGGGGTAGCCAACAGACCAGCTTCATGCAACAAACATGCAGGCCATCTTCTCTATGACAATAAATAGAAGAAAACATTTGTTTATTAATTTCGTTACTTCTGTTATACTGCAGATCCCAAACTTTCAAATGGGGCGTTCACATTTGTTCACTCTGGAGGATCACATCCTCCAAAATGAAAAGCAATAGTGATCACTACCGATGATGGATAAAAGCGATTACTACCCAACATAGTTTTGATGAAAGGTCTTTTCACTGAAACGACCATAAATAAGTAAAATCCTATTATATTTCGTCCTATCATCTATGAACTAGTATTGAAAGTCAGAATCATATGCAAAATTATCGTGCTGTCGAGAATAATGTAGGTATATTAATTTGTTTAAATTTTTGATAATATTGTTATTTTCCATTTTTTAACCACATGATTGTGAGTGTTGATATGACAGTGAAAGTATAGAATGAATAAGTGTGAACAGACATGTTCACTTTCGATGAACAGCTTTGACCCTGACACTCTGGATAATCATCCAAAGTGAAACAATGTGAATGCTACTAAAGCTCCGCCAACCAACTCGACAGTACAAAGTGAAACATACACGTCATATAGGGAGAAAAATTAAAAAGTAAAAGTTAATTAAAGAAAGCTCTTGCTTTTTGAACGGTATATGTCTATACCATTATGGCATATCCAACAAGTGGGGTGGTCAGCAAAATGTTTTCTGTATCGCAATAAAAATAATCCATTCAGTACAGGTAGCTAACCTATCAATGCTGCATCGAAGACGATAAATAAATAATTCTTGTTCCAGTAAGGAATAGTGTGTTTACTAAAATGAAAGACACACAAGAATCTAGTAAATATCTTTAAAATAAATAAATGCCCTGTTTTTATAAGAACTGTCGTTTTATAAGAACTGTGTTTTTATAAGAAGGAATGTCGTGGAAAGAGGTGACGCAATTGGCGCAGAGACACTCTGAATGGAGGAGGCTGGTTTCTGCCCTGTGCTCCCGAGAGGAGCGTTGAAGGCGATGATGATGATGATTTTATGTATAAGAAAATTTTAAATAAAATTATTTCCAGAGTGTTTTTCTATAATCGATGTCACAAACTTAATTTTATGAGGAAATTATTTTAATTTCATTAATTGTATCGGCATTTTACTTTGTAACACTTCATTTTAAATTATCAAATAAAATAAAATAAATATTTATTATTTTTGTTTCGTGTTACTGTTGAGTAAGACTAACGCACGACCGGTTTCGCGGACTCCGAGTTCGCATCATCAGGTGCTGATCTATACTGAATTAAAACAAAACAAATACAAAAGTTCGTTAGGGTTTACAGTGAGGGTGTAGGGGTAGGCGGGGTCGTGTTGGTTTCAGGCGTGGAGTTCTTGGAATATGAGATGGGGAATAGTTGTAGTAAGGGAGATGAATTCGGAAGATTATTATTATTAATAGCTGTTTTAGTCGAGTTATTATTTTTATTAATTTCTATTGCTTCCAGTGCTGTCAAAGTTGGTCGGTATGTGTGTGTATGTAATAATTTTAAACTATGGTTGCTAAAAGAGTGGTCAGTTTCTATTATATGGTTTGCAAATTCAGAGAAGTTGTTGTTGGTAATACATCGTCGGTGCTCGTCAATTCTAGTTTTTAAGTTCCTAAACGTCTGTCCTATATATACTTTATTACAATTCCCACATTTAATTTCGTACACCCCGCTTTTCTTTAGAATGTCCGTCTTTGATTTAGAGTTGGCTAATAAGTTGGCAAGTTTGTTGTTCGTGTAGAAGGCTGGTCGAATTATGTCGGGAAATAGTTTCGTTAATTGTTTAGACAACTCTCCTATGTACAATATTTTTCTCCAAGCTCTATTAGGTGTATCTTTAGTATTGTAAGTGTGGTAAATAAATTGTCTATACAGTCGAGTCTTCTGTTTATTATTTACTAGGTGGTCTATCAAGTTAGTGTTATAACCGTTATTTATCGCGATTTGTTTGATAGTGTTAAGTTCGTTATTATAGTTGACAGTATTAAGTGGAGTTGAAACAAGTCTGTCAGTCATAAAGTGGAAGCTTGAATGTTTGTGTGACAGAGGGTGGTTAGAAGTGGAGTGAATAATCGAGTCAGTATGTGTCGGTTTTCTATATATGTTGAAGTCAATTTTATTGTTGATGATTTTTAGAGTGAGGTCTAGGTAATTAAGTGTGTTATCGGGATTGGATTCTAACGTAAATTTTATATTGGGATGTAGATTGTTGATGTACGAAAGCAGAGAGTCAAGAAGCCGGTCAGTGCCCTTAAATATACACAGAACATCGTCTACATATCTAACCCACTTTACAATGTTATTCTTAAGAGAAAAATGATCAGAATTAAACAAATTGTTTTCAAGGTTATTTAAAAATATTTCTGAAATAATCGGACTCACCGGTGACCCCATTGCTAATCCAGAAGGCTGAGAATAATAATTATTATCGAATTCAAAATAGTTTTGATCGACACAAGTGTTAAACATTCTAATCATTTCTTCTTTTACACTATCGTCTAGCGGTGATTTGTTCAATAAATCTACAAACACAACTCTGCTATCATCAATGGGTATATTAGTGAAGAGATTTATGATATCGAACGAAACAAGTTTACAATTATGTGGGACTTCAAAGTTATCTAATAGGTCAATAAGTTCTTTACTATTCTTAATACTATAAGTGGGTTGAAATATATCATATGTTAATATTTTTTGATTTAACAATTTACATAGTTTATAAGAGGGGGCAGAATAATACGAGACAACAGGTCTGATAGGTTTGTTTACTTTGTGAGTTTTGGGTAAACCGTATAGTTTAGGTGCTTGAGGATTAGATTGGCATAAAAATTTACTAGTACAAATGATAGGACATTTTTTAATTGTATCTTTAATATTAGCCTGGTATCGAGATGTGGGATCAGATTTCAAAAGGGCAAAATTATTGTCTGTAAGAAATTGGTGCACTTTGTTTTTGTAATCCGCCGTGTCAAGAATCACTATGCTATGTCCTTTATCCGCTCGCGTGAGTGTCAGTTGGTTATCTTCTAATGATTTCCTGATATTTCTCGCGGTTTTCAGTTCCGGTGTGGTGGTGCTGGTTTGGTTGAAAGGAGATTTCTTTATGGTGTCCGCACAGTTGTATTTAATTACAGTTGGTAGTTTATAAAGTGCAGTTTCAGTGTCAGCTGCCAATTGGATGATAGATTTTTCACTCACGTTGTGCAGATTATATTTTAGTCCTTTTTGTAATAGTTTATTTTCATCTGGTGTGAAATTATGATCGGAAAGGTTAATAACACGTTCACTAAACTTGTGATTACTGTATACCTGATTATTATGATTTTGTGTTGTAGCGTGAGTTGGTTGTGATAGTTTTAAGTTCAATAGTTTCTTGTCCAGTCTTTCTTTTGTTTTAGAACCATTAATATAAACTAGATATCTTACTTTGTCATCGAGTAAATCCCACTCCACAGGGTGTAATTTATATGTAAGTTCACTATGCAGCACTTTAATTAACAATTTAATATTATTCCTAGTCATAAAAAAGTTTTTGATTTCTTGTTTAAGCCAATTTATTTTCGCCTGTTTGATTATTTTATTAGCTATTTCCGACTTATTATTACTTTTGACACAAATGTAATTAGGTATTAATTTATTTTTAATGCATTGTTGGTTGAAATATATTTTCAAAGACAAACTTTTATATTTATTACTGAGGTTTTTATACAGCATTGCCTGTTTAGCCGTACTGGCATTAACAATTTCATTAATTGTATCGGCATTTACTTTGTAACACTTCATTTTAAATTATCAAATAAAATAAAATAAATATTTATTATTTTTGTTTCGTGTTACTGTTGAGTAAGACTAACGCACGACCGGTTTCGCGGACTCCGAGTTCGCATCATCAGGTGCTGATCTATACTGAATTAAAACAAAACAAATACAAAAGTTCGTTAGGGTTTACAGTGAGGGTGTAGGGGTAGGCGGGGTCGTGTTGGTTTCAGGCGTGGAGTTCTTGGAATATGAGATGGGGAATAGTTGTAGTAAGGGAGATGAATTCGGAAGATTATTATTATTAATAGCTGTTTTAGTCGAGTTATTATTTTTATTAATTTCTATTGCTTCCAGTGCTGTCAAAGTTGGTCGGTATGTGTGTGTATGTAATAATTTTAAACTATGGTTGCTAAAAGAGTGGTCAGTTTCTATTATATGGTTTGCAAATTCAGAGAAGTTGTTGTTGGTAATACATCGTCGGTGCTCGTCAATTCTAGTTTTTAAGTTCCTAAACGTCTGTCCTATATATACTTTATTACAATCCCCACATTTAATTTCGTACACCCCGCTTTTCTTTAGAATGTCCGTCTTTGATTTAGAGTTGGCTAATAAGTTGGCAAGTTTGTTGTTCGTGTAGAAGGCTGGTCGAATTATGTCGGGAAATAGTTTCGTTAATTGTTTAGACAACTCTCCTATGTACAATATTTTTCTCCAAGCTCTATTAGGTGTATCTTTAGTATTGTAAGTGTGGTAAATAAATTGTCTATACAGTCGAGTCTTCTGTTTATTATTTACTAGGTGGTCTATCAAGTTAGTGTTATAACCGTTATTTATCGCGATTTGTTTGATAGTGTTAAGTTCGTTATTATAGTTGACAGTATTAAGTGGAGTTGAAACAAGTCTGTCAGTCATAAAGTGGAAGCTTGAATGTTTGTGTGACAGAGGGTGGTTAGAAGTGGAGTGAATAATCGAGTCAGTATGTGTCGGTTTTCTATATATGTTGAAGTCAATTTTATTGTTGATGATTTTTAGAGTGAGGTCTAGGTAATTAAGTGTGTTATCGGGATTGGATTCTAACGTAAATTTTATATTGGGATGTAGATTGTTGATGTACGAAAGCAGAGAGTCAAGAAGCCGGTCAGTGCCCTTAAATATACACAGAACATCGTCTACATATCTAACCCACTTTACAATGTTATTCTTAAGAGAAAAATGATCAGAATTAAACAAATTGTTTTCAAGGTTATTTAAAAATATTTCTGAAATAATCGGACTCACCGGTGACCCCATTGCTAATCCAGAAGGCTGAGAATAATAATTATTATCGAATTCAAAATAGTTTTGATCGACACAAGTGTTAAACATTCTAATCATTTCTTCTTTTACACTATCGTCTAGCGGTGATTTGTTCAATAAATCTACAAACACAACTCTGCTATCATCAATGGGTATATTAGTGAAGAGATTTATGATATCGAACGAAACAAGTTTACAATTATGTGGGACTTCAAACTACAACTATTCCCCATCTCATATTCCAAGAACTCCACGCCTGAAACCAACACGACCCCGCCTACCCCTACACCCTCACTGTAAACCCTAACGAACTTTTGTATTTGTTTTGTTTTAATTCAGTATAGATCAGCACCTGATGATGCGAACTCGGAGTCCGCGAAACCGGTCGTGCGTTAGTCTTAAACTCAACAGTAACACGAAACAAAAATAATAAATATTTATTTTATTTTATTTGATAATTTAAAATGAAGTGTTACAAAGTAAATGCCGATACAATTAATGAAATAATTAATCCTGTTTTACAGTTTAGAAATAATAAAACAGTTTGTATTAAATAGTGGATTGTTTATTTTCAGAGATGGAACATTGGCCATGCTGGACAGTATGGTGGGGACCCACACAACCAGCTCGGCAAACAGTGCCAGGGCGTCCTCCCTGGCGGGACGTGTGGCCCAGGCTGCTCTGCTGGCAGCACAAGTGGCACAGAAGGTCCACCAGCCACCTCCTCCAGCCCCGGCACCAATGCCACCACATCACACCACCATACACCACATATCTGCTCACCAGAAGCAAATATTTATTCAAGGTAAACTGAGAGCAATATATACTTTTTGGACTTTGATCATAAATGATCTCCTATTTGGTAGAATTAACAAATTGTCATTACAAGATTTAGTGGCATCATTTTCATATTGCTCATTTTGCATGAATGGAAATAACACCACAGATGAGGTTCAAGAGCAATGTAACCAGTCAAAAATAATTGTCATGTTTGTGAAATTGTACCATAA